>PVLA01002420.1:154625-216940 GCA_004027455.1 Hydrochoerus hydrochaeris
AAAAAAAAAAAAAAAAAGATAAAGTAGGTAAAAATCTTGGAGACATAGGGGTAGGCAGAGAATTCATGATCAAAACACAAACCACACAGGAAACACTTCAAAGAATCCACAACTGGGATCTCATTTTACTAAAACCTTTTTGCACTTCAAAAGAAATCTTAACAAGTAAAAAGAAAAACCACAGAATGGGAAAGAATTTTAGCCAATAATCCCTCAGACAAAGGACTTATATCCAGAATATATAAAGAAATGAAAAACATCAAGCCCCTCAAACTAAAAGACCCTCTCTAAAAATGGGCATTGGAGATGAATACACAGTTCTCTGATGAAAATAGACAAATGGCAAATAAATACATGAATAAATGCTCACCATCATTGGTCATTCAAGAAATGCAAATTAAAACAGCATTGAGATTTCATCTCACTCCAGAAAAAAAAGTTGCCATCAAGAAAACAATTGATAACAAATGTTGGCGAGGCTGTGGGGGAAAAAAGGAACACTGCTCCACTGTTGGTGGGAGTGCAGACTGGTGCAGCCACTGTGGAGGTCAGTATGAAGATTCCTCAACAAGCTAGAATTGGAAGTTCCATTCAATCCAACTATTCCCCTCCTGGGTATTTTCCCAGAAAAATTAAAATGTCATGTCACAATGATATATGTGCACCCATGTTTATAGCAGCACAATTTGTAATAGCTAAGTCTTGGAAACAACTAAAATACCCATAAACCACAGAGTAGATGAAAAAGATGTGGTATTTTCATGCAATGCAATATTACTCAGCTATAAAAAAGGATGAGGCCTTTATAGGTAAATGGAGGTAACTTGAGACTATCCTCATAATTGAAATAAACAAGACTCACATTAATAAATATTACATTGTCTCTCTAGTGTAAAAAATAATAAAAACTGAAAAAGTAATAAAATCCAAAATGTAAAATAGATATTGTAAAAATGAAATGGAAGGAAAATGCTCTAAAGGATGTAACTGAATGTATAAGTAAGATAGATGACCATATTACTAAATTTTTTTTGGATCATTGAACAGAATGATTTGCACTGTCAATGTTTGAATGTGTATCCACTTTTTATGCTTTGATTTTGTAACTTGAACTACTTTTTCCAAGATGACAATATGTAATGTGTCAACTACCAATTTCTTAGTGTTAATTTTTCTTTTTTTGAACTCTGTGTTAATCTACCTTTTTGCTATTTTGTTTTTTTTCTTTCTTTCTCTAAATTAAAAAAAATGAAAAATAAAAAAACAAAGTTAAAAACACTCCAACTACATGTGAAATACTTCAAAAACTCAAGAATGACAGTCTCATATTATTGGAAATTTTTGCACATAAATGAAGTCACCAAAAAATGAAAAGGCAATTCAAGGAGTGGGCACAAATTTTAGCCAATTGCACAAAAGACTTATATAGAAAACTTAGAAAGAATTGAATGATATCAAAACCCTAAATTCAAAGAACTAATCCAAAAATGGGCATCTGATATGAATACACACTTTTCAGATGAAGAAGTACAAAAATAAATAAGCATGAAAATATGTTCAATGTCATTAATCATTGAAAAGATGCAAATTAAAACAACACTGAGATTCAATCTCACATCACAAAGAATGACTATCATCAATAAGGAATTGGCTAAGTCAACAAAAATAAATGCTAGTGGGACTGTGGGAATGTAGACTGGTGAAACCACTGTGGAAATCAGTATGGACATTCCTCAAAACACTAAAATTAAACACCATATTTGACCCAACAATTCCCCTTCTGTGATATTTTTCCTATAAGAATTAAAAACATCATACCACAGTGATATGTGTGTATCCATATTTATAGAAGCACAATTTGTAACAGCTAAATCTTGAACACAATCCAAATGCCATCAACCAAGAAATGGATAAAAAAGATGTGGTATTTTTATGCGATGGAATATTACTCAGCCATAAAGATGGATAAACTTGAGACTTTTATAGGTAAATGGATGCAACTTGACACCATACTCATATTTGAAATAAATAATACTTGAATGTGTAAACATTATATTGTCTCCCTAGCTGAAAGAGTAAATAATATTCAAAATCTTCAATAGATATGAAGCGAGAAGAAATTGTTCAAATAGAGAAACTGCAATGGAGCAAAGGAGAAAAGAAGAAAATGAAAAGGAAAAAATATATGATATGATAGTTATACTACTAATTTCTATTAGTTCATTGAAAAGAAAGATTTTTCTTATATCATTTGATCATTTATTCATGCCTATGTTTTGTAATCTAAACACCTACTATTAAGACAAGAATATACAGTGTATTAACCATTGTTACTCTCCTACTATGTTGTTTTGAAATTTTATGTCATACTTTTAATTGTTTTGTTCTTTTTAAAATTAAAAACAAAAGTTGAAATTTTAGTGTTCAACCCACTGCAGAAAACTTCTTTACATGGTAGAAAAAGTCAACTACATTAGTCTTTCATTTATTCCAAGCTGAAAGTATTTTCTATCTTGTTATGATGAACTCACTCATACACAAAATTTGGTTCAAGGTACTATGACAATGTAGATGCTATGTAGTTTTATTACCATACCTTCCAGAATGAATATATTGTGGAAGAAAAGACATATGACCATCAAATGAAAGGTCTCTTGTGCAAGCATTATCAGAAAGAAATGAATGATTGCATCTACAGTGTTTCTGGTCCTAAAGAGTCACAGAATGGGACATTTACCATAGTCTGAACTGCTGAGAGAAGCTTCATGGAGGAAGTCAGACTCAGGCACGAGTTAACAAGATACAGTGAGATTATTAGGTGAAGAGAACTGGAAGATTGCTGTGGCCAGCACAACTCAAGCAATAGTAGACAGACAGGGATGTGTGAGAAACACTCTATGGCTCACAGTATAAATCACACCCAGTGATGGTGTATCAATTATGAAAGGCTGCATCCTAATGCCCACTGACTGATTAGAAAAATGTCTGTCCCATGTTTTAGGGAATATAGAGAGATTAGTAAGAGGTTTGGCAATACAGCAGGTATGCTAAGCCCACTGGTCAACATATGCTGTGAAAATTTTGTATGTATGTATAATCATATATAAGCCCTTGTAATACAAATATGACTATACATGTATATATGTAAATATATATATATATATATACACAGAAATGAAGATGCAGTGATAATAAGAGTCTGCAATTCATTCTGATGCATCCAAGAGAACTTAAATTACTGGAGAAAAAGACATTTGAAAGAAATACAAGTTATTCCTGAAAACACATACTGGGAACATGCTCTGTCACAGCACATAAGAAGGTATCTGTGGTTTTTGAGAATATTTTAATTTTGTCAATTTTGTTTGCTTTATAGTCATTCATATTATCTACCTAATGAAATAAAGAAGAAAATAAATATATGGTGACACAGTTTATAAACAGTTCTCATATGCACTTGACTGTTTAATATGTATGACATTAATCCTTAGATAATTTACTGACCTACTATGGCTACAGAACTAGGAGTGCTCAGACTAAAAAGACAACTGCACAGAGCCTCAGCCCAAGTGGGACTTTCCAATTTACAGGAACTCCACTCTGACAGTCAAACCGTCAAATTGGGATGGGCTGGCTTTCCTCCCTGGGTGACACTACAGCTGCTCTTGTGGTGACGATCTGATAACCTTGTTTCTTTCAAGTGCATAGAGGAGCAGGGCAGGTAGGATCAGATAGGGAAAATGGATTTTGACAAGGCATTCTGGGAGTTTCAAAAGGCAAGTCTTCATTCTGTGCTGATGGCTCATCTGGATTTATAATCTCTCCATTATACGGAAATCCAAAGAGGTCATTTGGGGAAGTTGTTATCTACTTTTATAGATTCCTTACGAAACATTTATGAGTTTTCTGATGGTATCACACCAAGCTTTCTTTGCCATTCTTCTTCTCCAGCTATGCCCTTCCGAGGAGTTTGACTTATTTCAGTCGATCGTGACACTTTCCCTTGAGGTAAGCTCATTTACTGATGATGGCTTGCATTGCTGCGATATCTCAGCTTTCCAAAATTGCCAGTGCTGAATTTATCAAATGGAATGTCTTTATTCTGGATGTTAATTTAACATGGCAATTTCTTGCATTACAATTAATCCTAGATAGGGAATAACATATAAACCTTGTTCTAAATTAGATGGTCTCTTACTAGTTCATGTCTCAGTTCAGGATTCAACATTTCTAAATTTCAATCACTTTATGTGCATGTCCACAGTAGATTTAGGGCTCATGAATCTGTGATGTGACATAGAATCAGTATGTTTGCAAACATTTCATAAATACCTAACAGTTATTTAAATATCAAAGGGTCATTATTAATACTAGTAAAATAATTTTCCAAACATTTATTATTTACCACAGGCCAGACCACTTGCATTTGCATTGCTTGTTAGAAAAATTAATATCATTGTAAATGCTTAAGATTTTAGAAAAGAAATAACAGAGCATGTTTACATTAAAATAAGTCACAAATGTATCAATAAAATATTGTTGAAAATCTGGCTTATCAAAGAAGAAAAATGAAAATTAATTGAACATCTACTATGCATTAAAAAATTACAATACTTCAACTTTTTTCATTTAATCAGTCATTAGAGATGATCACATTATTTCTGTTTTACTAAAGAAAAAATGCCTGATATTCAGGAATACTAACCAACCTACCTAAGGCATGTGAACAGAAGTTGAATTAATTATATCATATTTTATATGGATTGTTTCCCTATCACACAATCATTTTAAATATGTCGTCTGCTTTGTGTAATATACCATAAGGCTCTCTCTTTCTCTTTCTCTCTCTCTCAAACACACACACACACACACACACACACACACACACACACATACAGCTGGGTACATTTACAGGTAGTTTCCCCCTTGTACTAAAATCTCAGAATATTGACTTTAATCCTGAAGAAAAGGGGCCTTGCATGTTGGACAACTGTTAAATGACAAAGGCCAGAGTGGTAAATGTAGATGACTAACTTCAGTGTGACACTGAGTTCCCAAGGATTTAATTTACTATGTTTTCTTGAGAAAAGTCTAGATTGAGCCCTTAGTTTCCTACATGGTCTTGCACAGCTAAGAGAGGAGGTCCTGGAAACTTTGACCAGGTCAATGCTGAAGGCCTGGGCAATGCATATCGACCTCAAAAACAAAATAATCTGTGCTTGCACCAGTGTTGGGACTGAAAAAGCCAGTTCCTAGATTTGGTAGATGTGATAAATGTGTGAAAGCCAGCCACATACTGCAGAGACTGTTTCATAGACCCTTTGACATACTGTCTCTTTTGGACAGAATCATCCCTCTTGCTGTGTTCACCTGGCAGGCAGCCTTTAGCACATCCTGGGCTCCATTATTCTTATGAGAGCAGGTCAAATCCCCTCTTCACACACACCTCAGCAGAAGCAGCAACCACTGTATCTGATGGAGACTTTCTTCACCTGAAACCCATCGACTCATGTCAGGTCGGGTCTTTCCCTGAGCCCTGCCACAAGACCTGGCTCCCCAATCCCTGCTCATTCATTGACTTGTTCCATAAACTCCAGTGGCATCTCAATCCAGGCAACCGAGTAGACAATGCACCAGCCTCCCCCTTCATGACTTTGCACTTGGTATGTTTTCATCCATAGCAATAAGCTTTTTCTTTTTTTCAGAATTTGGGCACATCCTAGATAAGCATCTACCACTAAGCTATAATCTCAGACACCAGTGGTAACCTTCTATTAAAACCCAAGCTGTGTGTTTTTTTCTTTAAAACCATGTTGTATTGAAGGCAAAGAATAAATATCTGTAGACTAAATTTTAAAAAATACTCCATAAAAATGTTTAACAGTATTGTTCAGTGCTTATTCAGAAGGTGAAATGAATGCAACGTTTTACAGAATGTAACACAAAATCTTGGCTTTTGTACTTTAAAGAAAGTTTTACTCTGATAAAGTCAAATAGAAAACTTTTCCTTTCAGCTTCTATCGTATAGGCTTGTTGTTATGGACTGCGGGTACCTAGTGTATTTATGAAACATAATATAAAGGTTTGCCTTTCAAGGATTGAACAGTTATTGAGGAAATATGTTTGTTTAACTAGTAAGTTTATCCCTAAACTTTAATCACTCTCAAGAATGGTTGCAATGCACACCACCATGTATTCATTTGGTGCTCTGAGCAGCTGTGGAAAATCATATTTTTATGCCCCAAAACAGCACAGAAGCATATACAGTCAATAAACCCTGGGTGCAGCTATCAGAATCAGATGTTCTGACATGGAACTGAAAGAGAAAAATAATTAGGAAAATTGAAAGCAAAATACGAACTTCAGCTAATAATAATGTACAAACACTGCCTCATTAGCTGTCACAAATGTTCCATGTGAGGTGTTAACAGCAGGAGAAATGGAATGTAGGGTGTATGGGAAGTTTCTGGGCCATCTTTGTGGTTTTTCTGTAACACTAAAACTTTTTAAATGAAAGATTTGCTTACATTTAAAAAGAAGGAAATGCAATAAAACTAGTAATTTGCACAACATAACATACAGTAAACATTAAAGGTGTGACACATAGCATATAAATTTATAAAGAATAACTTAGAAGTATATTTTATAGTATTTAAATATTTACAATTTATGGCTCTATGTTTCTCTGGCATTTAAATATATTACACATTTAGCACGTGCTGTAGTGTGTTTCTTTTATGTCATTTTTTTTAGTCAATGAAAATATAATAACAAAATTAAAAAGTCATATTAAAAAATGTACAGAGAGGGTCCAAAAAAAGGACTTTTCCAGCAAACAAGAATATTGCAAGGAAAATGTCAAAGTTTTCTATGTAAATTATCCAGATTTGGGAAGATTAGATGAAAACTATCTTTTTTGTGCTTACAAACATCTCATGAGCTATTCAGAAATATTCATGCCGCTTTCATACCCAATGAGTTTGAATCATAAATCCAGTATGCGCCTCATATCCATCTACTTATCCATTCAGCTGCCCTGATGTCATGTTGTCACAGACATGGTGGAGGGGCAGGCTGGAACCAAGAACATCAGTTGCCATGGCCAGTGTGCTTCCCAAAGTCTTCAGTTATATCCAAGGCATTGCAATGAAAACCAAAGGTGAGCAACAACAAGCTTTTGCACGCATCTCTTTGGAATTGGAGGTTCATGAATTATTCATAGTATGCAGATTTTTCACCTGTGACAGGTTTAGTGTGGGCAATTTTCCTAATTTGTTAAGAGAAACACTCACAATACCTGTAACAGATGTAAATGAGGTATTCCTGTTTATTTAACTATTCCTCACCACCATGCCATGAAAGATGGCTGTTTGAGGAAATCAACCACTAGTGGGAATTCTACGAAATTCTCCTGATGATGATTTCTCAGTGAAAAGATAGACAAAGTGATGCTAACTCCATATTTCATTTGTGAATTTTTTGCTTCTGTCCCACACCATTTGAATTGTGCCATGGCCCACCTAAAAAACACAAATTGTGAGCTCTACAGAGCATTTCTGTGAAGGAACAGAGAGATGTCAAAAACGGAGGGAGGATTAACTCTATAGAGAAAATTCTCTGAATACAAGATGGTATAGCTCGATGTGCCCTGGATTTCAGACATCTGTGTCCCTTGATGCTCCATGGTGAGTGTCCTTATTTTCCCTAAATCCCTTTAGTCTGGCCAAGTTTGACAAAACTGTATTTAGGAAAATCACACATTGTTTTTGTACCACATGTGAATGATGGTCACTAAGGATTAAGAAAATATTTTTGCAATGAGACAACTCTGGACTGGGACACTAGAGATCCTGGTTTTTTACAATGTCTGAATTTACCAGCAACATGCTTCCATTAGCAAAGTGCCTTAACCTTTCCTGGTCCTATTTGCCTTATCTAAATGTCAAGCAATAGGACTTGCTGATATCTACATTTCATTGCAGTATTGCATTTCCCTGAGTCTTCCCTTTGCCTCAGGTGAAAACATTAATTTCCATGACTGTGAAACAGTCTAAAATATACTACATTTTATGTTCTGCCTCACAAATGACCATACCTTGCAATCCATGAGGGGTCATTGTATTTCTTTGTTTTGTTTTGCATGAAAGAAAATTGTTTTTTAAAGAAAATCTTTCAGTTTAACATACTGAACTGTGAGGAATTTTAACACGTTTATTAACTCACTTATTGTACAAAATAATGGGCTTCAACTTGGTATATTCAGACACAGATATAACATATTTTGATCATTTCCACACCTTTCATTATCCTCTTTGTCCTTTTCTATCTTCCCCTGTTATTTTCTTTTCTCTAATATTCTCTCTTCTACTGTCATGTCCTCTCCCCCAACTCTCACCTCAATTCTACATATGAGGGAAAACACCAGATATTTGTCTTTTGAGACTGGTTTATTTCTCTTCGCATGACAGTCTGTAGTTATATTCATTCTCTATTATGAAATGCATTTGTTTAAGGAGTGATTATGTAGTTTTTCATGAAATTTATACTATTTTATTCAACAAATTTCACCAGCTTTCAGATGGCCTAAAAATCCAGGTAGGAAAACAGAGTAAATATCCTTTTGCAGTTGAAGAAACAAAGGCTCAGTGTAATGAGATGACTTGCCCAGTATCATAAAAGGGACAGTCTTAGAGTTGACAGCTATGAATCCACTCCTCCACATAGTATTTCCTTCCTTTAATCTCAGAAGAAACATATGCCAGGGATAAACTCTCGTATTGTCATGGAAAAGATTCAGAACCCACTGATTGAGGTGATAAGGAAACGGAAAGTTGTGTTTGTGTATTGTGTAAAATGGTAAACTGTATTGATTTTCTTGACTAGTGATCATGCCAAAGGTCATATTGAATGGAGTGAGTACCAGATATGTTGTTTCAATTAAACTGCAGTTTTCCTAAATTTTCTTGTGACAATGTATTCAAGGGACCAGAAATACTTCACATATAAAATGGATGAGACAAACAGTTACCCCATAAATTCTATTAGACTTATCTTGAGTGGATGTTAGTAATGGCTGTTTTATCTGTAAATGACAATTTAAAGTTCACATTATATGAGCCTTAATTCCCCAAACCAAAATACTTCAAATGTCCAGTGAGACATTGCAGACATTTATATGAGTCAACATTATAAGATTATTTATAATGTTGACATTCTTATCTCCAGGCTGGATCATATTAGGTAGATTGGTTTCCTGCTGCTCTAGCCCCCCTAAGTTAATAATCTTGAGTTGTTGTATAAATTTTACTTCATTCTTCTTTTCACATTGAAGTCATGGACATGTTACTCTGGAACTAGAAGGATATGTCCCTCACTCTCCCACCTCATTAATTTGCTTATGTCTTTTCACCATCTTTATGACAAAGTTTGAAAAATGCCCTAACAGATGTATACATTTCCATCATAGATCTTGCCCCCATGGCCTCCACTTCTAAATTCCAGGGATTATTTCTGTTAATTTTCTTCTCATTCACTCCTGGCCTCTCCCTGACTTCCCTCACTGATATTCTTCTATTATATCAAACTACTGTGTTCTTTGATTTTGTTGTCAGGGAGATCACAATATGAATATTCAGGTGCTTAGGACCCTATCAGCACGTTCCACCTCAAATACTATTTTTTCTCTTCTTTAAAATTAGTTAATTTTATTTGTTTAATTCTTTATTAAGAGCATAAACTCCAAGAGCTTGAAGATAACTGTTTTTCTTCACTGTGGTAGTCTCTGCATACAATTTAGAATGTAGCATTTAGCATACGTCTTCAAATATTTGCTAAATTGTATTAAAATGTGAATATACTCCTTAGCCCATTAGCCATGCTTTGTTATTACCAGTAGTAGGAATTTAAGCTTTATACTTATTTCAGCACTGGATTCTGAAAGGTATTTCCTTAAAGTTTATCACATTTTCACCCAAGTTTTGTCTTCCTGAAGTACCATAACCTGCACCCTGTAGATTAATTTATCACTTTCCTGTGCTCAAGGACATTGGCATGCACTCTCACCACTCTTGTCTAACTTGTTTTTACACCTCCTACTTAACACTTTTCATCAGGAAATTTTAACCTTATTGAATTCCTGTGGAAGCTTTTTATCGTGGCTGTTTTTCAAGGTTTCTTTGCATATGTTATGCAAATATGTACCTGAAGTTTGAAATATTTTCCATAAAAGGAAAAACTTTAAAAATCAACTGAACAGAAGTTATAATGTTGACATTCTCATTTCCAGGCTGCATCATATTAGGTAAATTTCCTTCCAGCTGCTCTGACCCCCCCTAAATTAACAATCTTGAGATTATTAACTTTGTAATTATTAACTTTGAGATTATTAAAATTGCAATTCTTCTATAAAGTGTCTAATTTATATTGAAAATTAACAATGAGAGAAGCCAAACTACTCACTAGCCTTTCCCCATATGAATTGAAGTGTTTCCACTAAATACCACCATTAAAATTGGTGACAAATAATTCTTGACAAGCAGTGGTGATGCATTCAACACCCTCCTTCACTGTGACAACCTCAAAAGCAAAAACTCTGTACCTGTGTCAAGAAAATACTCATGCATTTGCTCTCACTTTTCCATTTACTCGTGAACTTATCTCTGTTTGGAGGTGATACACCTTTTGTTGAAGATGAAAGGCAATTATCAAAGACTTCCACATTCCATTTTTTTTATTCTTCTGCAAAGAAGTGTAGGGGAAGAATAATCATGACAACTACTTAGTTGGGGGAGGATAAAAATCCTAAAGATAGATAGAAAAGACACAAGAGCAATCTCATTTTAAAAATTGTACTTTTAAGATCACAGCTTCAGGATATAGCCAAAGTTACTCAAAGATATCCATACCTGCATTCATTACATTTATTTCAGCTTCTTTTCTTCCAGGTTCATCATATGTAAAATCCCTTAAAGATATTTTTATTTCATCATTTATTTTAGTTAGTGAGATAAAAGGAAGCTATCTGAACTACAGAAATATAATAGACCTTTTGAGGCTCTGTACTTTATTTGTTTGAGTATATACTTTTAAAATTAAGCTTGAGAAATCCATTTCTCTTACTGAACCATACTGAAAACTTCTTTTTCTGTGATAAAATTCAGTGAAGCTATCACCTTCTCCATGCATTGATTGGGCCAAGGTTTCCCCTCTTCACTTTTAGAATGTCCTTAGGCCCTATATCCTGACAGAATGATCCTGTGACAAAGATTAATAGAAAAGCAAACGTGTGTTTTTAAAAATGTATATTTCACATGTACAAGAAGACATCAAGTGAATGACTGGTCCTGAAATAAATATATTTGATTTCTAGTTTTATAGTATAAAGAAAAGACAACACAAAGGCACTAGATCATGTAGAAAGAAGAATGACCATAAAGACTCATTAGTAAAGCCTCTTTTAAAGATTCCTTTGGTGCCATCTCCTGACCTCTTTCACTCTGAAGTTGCCTTTAGTAATCACTCTTTGTTTTCTCTTGTAGACAGAGGAGGCAGAATAAGGTTTTACTGATTGTAAGCCTTGCCTAATATGGAAATTTTATTCACCTAATTCACTGACAAATTTTTATTATCCATAACAGTGAAAGGCACATGATAAACTCTCAGAAAAATATTTTCAGAAAGAAAGAAGGAAAATTGGGATGGAAGAGCACTTAGCCAGGTCATTTAGCCTGGGAATGACCTAACCCAATATAATTTCTAGACAACTAGTAGGTGCCCATAGAGAGAGGAAAGGTAGTTTTTATATAAATAAGTAAAGTGGACTGTTCAGCTTTTTATTGCTGTGAAAAAAACCTTGAGAAAATCAGTTTAAAAGAGATAATGTTTATTTTGGCTCATAGTTTCATGGTTTCAGTCCATTGTCTCTCAGCTCCCTTGTTTCTGGGCCCACAGTGAGGCACAACATCATAACAGGGAACTTATTCCAGGAGAAAGTTCACTTCAGGACAGACTGGAGAGAGAGAGAGAGAGAAAGAGAGAGAGAGAGAGAGAGAGAGAGAGAGAGAGAGAGAGAGACTGGAAACAAAGATAAAGCCCAAATAATTTAAGACTCCACCTCTAACCATTTGCATATTTCCCAATAGGGCCACCAAGTAGGTATCCAGTCTTCAGCATAGTTCTCTTTGAAGGACAGTTAAGATTCATACCACGACACAAAGATTATCAGAAAAGAAAACTGAATTCCAGAGAGATATTCCTTAGGATCAAAATATGGATATTTGAGAGAAGCAATTCAGTGATGCCTTTTCAATTTAGGTATGTTTTACTGTGCAACACAGCACACAAAACTCACTGATACACTGGACCCCAATAACTAATGTGTCCTTGTAGAAAGAGAATTGAATGAGTATCTAGAACTAAAGAGAATCTGTTACCTAAGACATCCACTTCTGTTAATCTTTAACAAAAAGGCTTTGAAAGTTCACCATAGAGTCTACACAAGGGATTTTGAAGAACAAAGTAACATTGAAAGAAATTCAGGGGTAAATCACCAGGATGTAAAGAGTTGAGGATGAACTGAGTTAAAAGACATTGGTCTTAGGAATCCTGCCAGGAGCATCCTTTCTGTGAAGCAATTCATGCTTATAAGCTACTCATTCTCCTGGTTATGAATAAATGAACTTCCTCAAGAACTTCGCAACATCAAACACTGGATTGTACAAGAACAGTATCTAAAATTTACAATTCAACTTAACAACAGCTGAGGCTCTGGAAAGCAGAAAAGCTACAGCAATCCCAAGTTGAGATTTTTTCTGTGCTCCATGCATCTGAATCACCTAGAACAAACCAAAGGCTCTCTTTCTTCCTCCTTGCATTCATGATTTTGCTTGTCTGATATTTCTCATCAAAGACAGTAATCAGCTCTTCTAGCCTTCACAGTGTAGGGCAGCCTGTGATTATTTATGAAGTTTCTTGTCTGAAAGCGGATGTCTCTAGCTCTTGCAGAGGTGTTTCATCATCTTAAAAGTTAAACCATTCCAAAGTAACACAAAAAATAACACCACAGTAGCTTATTTCTTGTGCTAACATTGTCTGTGGAAGGTGCAACCAATTTGAAGTCAAATTTCCTAAATGTGGTGGCTCTGTGAGTGAAAGTGATTCTGTTTCCTAGCTCTTCCATTTCAATCACACCTCTTTTTGCAACACCTACAGGCAAAAAAAAGGAAGCACTGGGTAAAGACTATAGAAACTATAGTCGGAGGGATGTACTTCACTGCCAGGAACTAACCACATGGAATACCTTGGTTTAAAAAAAAAAGATGAAAAATTCAGTCTTCCATATACCTAAAACTATTGAAAGTACCAAGAATCCCTTCCTCAGGCTGCCAGTAGAGCTTTTAGTTCTTTTCTAAATCTTTCTTTCAGCAGTGCTTTGTCTTATCTCATTGCCTCAATATATTCAAGTTTTCACCCTGAGCTCCAGTTCTGTGTAACCACATTTTAGCATGGGGACCTCAAGAGCATCACAGAATCTTACACTCAAATACTGAAATCATATCTGTTTTCTTTCACCCAAACATCTCCAATTCTTCTCATTTCAGTAAGCTTGACTACAATCTGGCACACTACTGATGCCAGAAATCTAATTGCCATATTTTGGGCCTGGCGGTCTGGGCATCTACTTGGAGGATGGCAGTGTGCACTGTCAGCTGTGGGAGTTTCCTCCTGTCTTGTTAAAATTCAATGTTTTGTTCCATTTTACTGTTTTGTTTTATCTCTGCAACTGGTAACCTGAGCAACTCTTTTGAAGGTATCAATATGCAGTAGTGTTCTTACTATTTTGTTTTGTTCCAATTTATTGTTTAGTTTTACTCAGCATTTCAGTTGGTTAATTCAACATTATTTTGTTAGATTTTGCTATGTCTAATTATGTCTGCTATAGACAACTATTGTGGAGACAGCAAGATATATTATGGTAGCCATTGTTGGTTTCTTATTATCCTGTTTTAAAGTTCTGTGCTGTTTTCACTGCTTTGTTTTGATTGACTTTATTCTTTTTTGTGCTTGGATTTTTTTCTCTTTAAAATAAATTTTAAAAAATCAATGTTCACTTGAATAATTAAATTTTAATTACTATTGTTTGCCATTCTTTTACTAACTTATGAGAAAAGAGTCCATAGTATTTGTTTACCACTAGTTCTCTAATGTGTTATATAAAAAATACTTAGTAAATATTGAATGAACAAATGAACTAGTTCATAAAAGACATATACTAAAGTATTTTTTCTAAAAATTATATATTTCTCTGTATGTATTTATGTATGTGTATATATATATTCAAGTCAACTAAAAATGGATACATATGTCTTAATTAATTTTCTTTTTGATGAAACAAAATATCTGACACCTAAATTTTAAAGAATGGTTTGTTTAGTTCACAGTTTGTAGAGGTTTCAGTCCATAATCAGCTGGCTCCGAGACAGAGTTGGTGGCAGGCAGAAATAACAAAGGAAAAATAGTTCATGGCATCAAGAAGGTAAAAAATCATACAAGAAACTAACACAGTTCTTTCTATCCCTTATATCTGATACAGGCTACATAGGGTGGGTAGCAGTAACATCTTTACACCTAGGGCCCTTGATCCTAATGTATCACCAAGAATCAATCCCAGTATCACATATTCTAGATCTAGCCATCTCTTAAAAACTCCCACATATTACCACATGAAACTTTTTGAAGACATCTAGACAAAAAGTGTACATTATCATCCTGCCCCCCCCAAAGACTCATACACACTCCTTTGTGCAAAAGCCATTGAGTCTGTCTGTCAGAGTTGCCAAAGTTCTATCATTTTTAGCATTGCTGAAAAGTCCAAGTCCAATTTTCCTCTGAGATTTAAGGTAAATTAGCAGCTGTGTGACCATGTACAAATGAAAAGAAAGTTAAACACATACAACACTCAATTGCACAAGATAGACATTTCCATTCTGCACATTACAAATAGGGAAATACAAAGGAATGGAACCAGAGCAAGTCCAAAATTTAGCAGGCAAATATTAAATACCACAATTCCACATTCAGCATCCCTAGAAATCTGTGGCAAGATGTGGACTCCAAAGGGTTTTGGTGGCCCTGTCTCTATGGAATTGCAGTGTTTGTAGTTCCTATGGCTTCTCTCATGAGCCTGCCTTTTTTGTTTGTTTGTTTGTTTTTGTTTTCCTCAGATAATACATGATCCTGGGTTCTCCAAACTTCTGTGATCTCCACCATATCTTTGGCTTTACACTCACAGATTCACATACTGTCCTTCATAAGGGCAAACTGCCTGGCCTCCCAGGCCTTTTTCTGAAATCTGCGTGGAAGCCTTTCTGACCCAGCTACTCTTGCATCCAGCATACACGTAAACCCAGCACCATGTAGTTGATGCCAAAATCTACCACTGGATGGAGCAGTAGCCAGACGTTCTTCTCTTTTGGCTGTAGAAGTATAGGGCCTATGCAATAAGTCCCAAGGAAAAACTTCCCTAGGCCACCACCATTCTGAAATATGGGGCTTTTTTTTTCAAAGCAGTCTTTCACTTTTGAAGTTTTAAAGTTTCAAAGGCTAGAGTCCTGCTGTGTTTTGTAATGTGCTCAGGTCAGCTTTTACATTGTTCTTTTGCTTCTCAGCCAACAAAATCTCCTCTGCTCTATCTTTGCAGTCCACAGCTTTCTTAGGGCTGTGTGTCTGACCAAACTCAAATTTTGAGTCGTTTCATTGTGATCTTTGCTCTTGATTCTCAACATAGATATAGCTAAAAAATATTTTTTTAAAAAGCAGCCATGCTGTGGCTTCAACATTAAATTGCCTTAATATTTTTCTGCAAGATTAATTAGTCCTTTACCCTTATATAATTCTCAGGCAAAGTCTCTGGACATGAACAAAATGCAGATAAGCATTAAATCCACTTTGCCAAGATATAATACACATCATCTAGTGTCTAACCTCCAATGTGGTCTTGCTTCCTAGCAGAAAGTTCCAAAGCCTGGTGTTTACCAAGATTATTTCTATCAGCCATATAGTCTTCTCAGCTCATACCAGAATGTCTCATCAAGTACAGCCTCATATGTTCCTTCTGTACTTTTAAACTGGCACCCCCAAATCTTTCCCAACTCTTCCCCTTCCCAAGAGCAAGTTCCAATGGCTTTTAAATATTTTCTCATGTGCAGTCACAGCAACAGTCCCACTCTTGATACCAAATTCAGCCTTAGTTACTTTTTTATTGCTCAGCAAAACATCTGAAACCCCAAGTTAAGACAGTTTGTAGAGACTATCTCACAGTTTGTAGAGACTTCAGTCCATAATAAGCTGGCTCCAAGACAGAGTGAAATGGCACATAGCCATTACAAAGGAGAAATTTTTGTGGTATGCAGAAGGTAGCAAAGCAAGCAAGGGAAATACCAAAGCCCTTTCTGTCTTTTATCTTTTCCAGGATATGTAGGGCAGATACCACTCACTTAATCCCAGTGCCCTTGACCCTAGCATTGCACCTTGAATTAATCTCAGTGTCACTCACTCTAGATCAAAGCACCTCTGAAAAAGGCCTATCTATGACCACATTAGGTTTTGGGGGAATATCTAGGAATAAGCCATAACACTTGCTAGTTTGAAAACTAGAGACAAATAAGTAGGGTAGTTCAGGGAATAAGTTCTGAAATCAAAGAAAATATGAATAACTCTTTGCAGGTATTTCTTCAGTAGTTAATGCCAGCCACTAAAATGATTGATCATATTCATCTCCTAAAAAACACCAAATGTTCCTGTTAGAAGCTTAGAGGCTTTACAAGACACTACTCAGGTTCCCTGATTTCAAGGGACTTTAAAATGTGATTTTGTTTCATTTTTATAGATAGAAATATTAAGTAATTTATTAGCATTTTACATAATTAGTAACTCCCTAAAAAAGAAATAAAGGTTAAGTATAAAAGTTTCAAAAAAGAACGACATTATCTCTGGCCTACTTCCATATCTGCTGGGAAAAGATCAAAGGCACATGAAGAGTTACTTGTTGAGATTTTAATGTCTGCCATTTTTTATACCTCCCCAGTGATTCCACTGCAATCCAATCGTGAACATTTTAAATTCTCTTTTGGCCTGGAACTGAACTTAAATCTACCCTGTTGCTCTCAAGGGAAAATAAATTCTATTGTTTAAGAATTCATAACATGATAATTAGAAATGGAAGTGAAAGCTGTATCTCAATGACACACTCCATCTCTTGCCTGGCAAAATGATCCCAATATTAGCAAATGGGTTTTGATTCACCACTTTTGTTACTTCCTGTTCAATACTTTTAAAGTGTTTGTGAGGCAGACAATGAAGGTATGAGACAATCTAAGAAAGTGAGAATGATCTGTTAATGATAAAACCCCAGGACATATACACACAGCAGTCCCTAAAGTTGTGCATATGGAATCAATCAGAGAGTGTGTGCAGTACAGTTCTTCCCATGAAAACTAAAGCAAAATTTTTGATAGGGCATTCTAGATCTGACATCAATATGAGAACTGGAAGATAAACAAGGACAATCATCACTGAGCTCTCCACTACTGTGTTACTTCATAGTAGTCTGCTCTCATGATGTACAGTTCATTTCTTACTTTTACTTGGCCTAAATTTGCTTTGCAAAGTGAGTTACTTTTCCTATCTTTAATAAATTTAAAGATATATTTAATGTTTCCTTTGCTATCTTCTGTACCACTGACCTTTATAGCCTGTCTTGATCAATTCTTTGTTCAGGGCAGAAAGAACCTAGAACTATCTCTAGAAGGAGAATTCAGTATCCAAAGTCTGTTAACATTTACATATTTATACCTCATTATATTAAACACCAGAGCTGTATGATACAATTGTGTTAAACTTTACAAAGAGGGCACTTAGGACACATTACCAACTTTGTTAACACTTGCTAAAGCTTGGTACTTACTATGTGACAGACTGAAACTAAATTTACTATTTCAATCCTAAAATACATAAATTTTTTGGTGACTATTCTTGCTTCTCATTGATTCATGACAATCATCTAATTCAAAGAAATAGAAGAACATAGGCAGGGTCATGAAAAAGTAAGTAGCAAATCAATGACAAACTAACTTTGATACATTATTTCAGTGGAGTCTAGATAAAATCTTGGTCTTACTGGTAACAAATCCAAGCATAGTTCTCTTTATTTTGGTGACTTCATAATCAAAGACTGATAATAACTTAGCTGAATTCATGGTACAAAAAGCTAATTCACAAATCTATAGTAATTAAGTGTTCGTTAAAACCTTTCATAGTTTGTGTGTAATGTCTCACCAAAGCCTCACGTGGTCAAAGCTTTGTTTTGTTTTATTTTGTTTTTGGAGATGGCTGAATCTAAAGAGTGATTGATGTGTAGTGCATTGCTTGAATTAAGGGTTCTGGGATTGAGAGTGAGTGATTGCTGGATCAGTCCACTGATTGGATTATCACTGCTCTAGTCCTGCTAGATTTGGTGCAGTATAAGGGACAGACCGAGACTTGTCTCACACTCTTGTTGCTTTTGCTATCTCCTACCACCATGAACTGTTTTTCTTCTGCCATGTGCCACTCTAACTTGGTGAAAGACAATTATAGAATGGAATCTGTACAAACTATGAACTAAATAGACCTTCCCTTCATGTAGGTTTGAGTGCCAGTATTTTGTCTCAGCAATGAGAAAATTAACTAAGAATTTGATATCAGGAGTTGGGTCATTGCTGTTACTATACCTGACCACGTCAGCCAGGATCATTTGGGAATGGCTTATGGGAAAAGTTTAGAGTGATTCAGAGATGGCAGGTAACAGAAGTACAGCTAGAATGCCTTAGACTATATTGTATGGGAGATTCTGGTTAGAGCTCAGAAAACCAGAAAGCTTACAGAAATCTTGGTAACAAAGAATAGGCTTAAGAGGTATCTGTTGAGAAGGTCTGGCTTTTCTGTTGAATTTCAGACAATGTGTGTTATGTCTTGGCAGAAAATTTGTCTTTGTTTTGTTTGTTTCCAGAGAGTTTGCCTGGGATTAAGGGCTGCAAACTAATTAATCTGGAAGAAGAAATTTCAAGGTGGTTGGATGTTGAGGCAGTGGCATGGTTACTGTTGGACAATTTTATCCACATCCATGATCAAAGTCAAAAGCAAAGGGATCAGCAGAACAATTTAAAATGTTGTAATTTTGGACAGAATAGACACTCCAGTAAAGCTATAGACTACAAAGATAAAGCAGCAGAAATCTTGACTGCTGAGAAGGAATAAGAGAATAGAAAAAATAGCCTGAGGTGATCACAAGATGCAATAGGACTTCACACTTTGCAGCCTCAAAATTGCAAAAGGTAAAGACTGATTTGAGAGGAAAGCTAAAGAGTACCATGTTCCAGAATGGTGATGGCCTAGTGAATTTGTTCCTTGAAATTGTGTTCAGAGAACTCAGTGATCCTGGTAATTGATCACTACTGCCAAAGGAGAAGGAAGTCTGGCTGCTGATCTAGCTGGCAGCAGACCTTGACATCATCCATGTAACACTTGTTTTAAGAGCATAAAGAATGCAGGAGTTGTGGGGTCAGGAAGGCTTCCATCCAGATTCAGAAGATAGCCTGGGAGACCAGACAGTGTCTCCTGGAGAAGGCAGTGTTGAAGCTGTGAGTATGAAACCAAAAATGTAGCAGAGACCTTGGAATTTTAGATAACCCAGGAGTGTGGATCGCCTGAGAAAAACTGCAAGAAAAAAATCAGAGCAGGTCCAATAAAGAAGCCATGGAAGCTACAACTACTGGAAGTACCATGGGGAGGAGTAATTCAAACTTTTTGGAGCTCATATCTTGCTATATATTGCCTTGGATATTGCACATGGAGCTACAGGACATAATGTTTGATTTGTTGGATTTTGGTCCTGCTCTAGTCCCATTACTTTGTATCCCCATGCTTGTACCCTTTGGAATGGAAATATCCAACTTATGCCATTGAGTGTTGAAAATGTTTAAGTTTCTTTTCTTTTGTACAGGGTCTCACAACTAATAGATCACATTAATTCTGAGAGGAGACTTTTGACTTTCAAGGAATGCTGACACTGCTAAGACTTTGGGAACTCTTAGAGACATATGAAATGCCCTTTGCCTAAAGGCATATTCATGAGACTTTGGGGGACCAGGTAAGGAATTTTATGGTTTGTGTCTAGATGTCCCCTCCCAAAGCCTCGTGCAGTCATGGGGTGTTTAAATAGGTAGCTAGAGTCTGATGGATTTTTAGTGCAATGCTGGGAATAAGTGTTCTGAGATTAAGGGTGGAAAATTTCTGGACCTGTTAACTGATTGGATTGGCACCACTGTAATTTTGGTAGACTGATTATAATATGAGAAACATAAAGAGACTTGTTTCACTCTCTCTTGTTGCTTTTCTTATCTTCCACCATCATAAATTGTTGTGCCTCTGCCATGCGCTGCCTTGCCTTGAAACCAATAGATTATGGATTTAAACCCCTACAAACTGTAAGCTAAATAAACCCCGTTAAACTTGAGTGTGGGAAATTTTGTCTCAGCAATGAAAAAAATAACTGAGACAAAACTGGAGTGTCTGTGAGCTATTTCTGTAGTCAATCCTACAAAAGATTTTAAAGTATTTAAAGATGATTAAAGTATACTACATAAAAATTTGGAAGACTTCACTTTCTTTTCCTTTTATAACTTTTAGTAGTGTTTGTGCTCAATACAGTTGAAGTTCAGCATAGAATTTAATACCTCCAGTTTAAAGTTTGCTTTGTTTTAGCTTTTCTGTTCTTCATAATCTGACATCTTCTGACCCCTGGCAGAATTTGGATAACTGCTATTGGCACATTAAGATAATTAATTCTCTTGACCTCACCACTCAAATTTCCAGGTACAGAATCTACATGATGTAGCTAAGTGTGTGTGTAGATAAAGGAGCACATACTCTCTGTCTTTCTTGGGGACTTAAAATCCAAGATTCTTTTTTACCTTGATGATCACAAATCTAGTACTTTATTTCCTATTTCATTTCCTTGCAACTTCAACTTCTAGATAAATAGAGACTGATACTATTGGTATAAACCTTAGTGCTAGAAAATATCTTAAATGCTTGTGGAAAAAATAACTTTTTTTATCCCACTGGTAGTATGAGTAAGTGATTTTTGTTCATTATTAGTGGAGAAAATTACCACACATGAAACTCATGCCAAACCAGGTACTTAATTATATTGGATGGTGATATTTCTGAGCCATTCATTCCTCCCTGATAAAAGAACAATGCCTTTTCCTTTCCTTCTCATTGGCAGCCAATATTGGCAGCCAATAGCATCCTAAGACTTCATTGCACTAATTTAGTCATGTGACATGTATAATAAGGAAAGTTTGAAGGGATTAGAGAGGTATTTTATTGAGAGATTTCTCCCTTTACAAAGCTGGATTTATGCAAGGAGAACACTTACAAATCTTCGTTATTACCTATTGTGTTGTCTTGCAAGACAATATCAGGCCTAGAATAAAAGAAGCCATTTTAATCCAAATACATGTGGCATGTAGATACAAATCTAATATCTGGGGATAGTGAAGAAGAATGTGGGAGGGAATCACTGTCTGTGACTTTTTTATTAATCTGGTTAATCCATATGAACACCATGTATCAACAGAAACTCTGACTTCACATAGTTAATGTATTGACTGCTTAAGACCTTACTTCAATATTCTCTTGCTTGCAGCCCCAAATATTCCTAATGGAAAATGAATTTCACACTCAAAATAGGTGAGACATCCCAAGTAACAGACACAATGATAAAGATCAGGCTGTAAAAAATATATATATTAGGAACAAGTAATCTAATATTTCTAGATGTGATAGACAATTCCTTGTTTAACAGTCAATTTCTCTATTTCATTCCTTAAAATTGTTCACTAAATGAATTTGTTGTTAAATGAGGAATTGTATATAGTATATACACTACAATATTCATACCAAAGAAATGGTCAAAGGAATGTCCAATTTTATGACTTTGCTTTTTTACGTAACTTTTACACACAATACTGTAATGTTCAACAGAATATAAAATTACAATACTATATTTACAATAGAATCAGCAAAAAAATCAATACCATGTAAACAAAGTGTATGGTACAAAAAGATATTGCAGCTCTATAAATAAGGTTATACAACTGTAAAAAAAAAAAAAGACAAGACTTAAGTCTGAATGAGAGATGCAAAATCCAAACAGTCTTTGAACAGGTAGGTCATTAAACAAGGAATTTTGCTCTCACATCCTCATTATTCCTTTATTCACTACTGTGCTGTGACTGTCAACTATGACTTAAAACTTGATTAGATTAATAAATCTCAATTATAATACTCTTCTGGGTGCTTCAGTGAGTCATGGGTTATTCCCTTGGAGACTATGTTTTATTCTTAGTCCTATCTGCTCTGATTTCCTGGCCAATCTTCTCTACTTTCTCACTGCCATGAACTTCGCAAATTTCCTGCATCATGTTCTTCCACCATGATGTTTCTCCCTTGCAGCATGCCATTCACAGACTAAAACCTCTGAAAGCCTGATTCAGTTTAACATATGATCCTTCAAGTTGTGTGTGCTGTGCATTTTGCCCAAGAAATAGGAAAAGTGACTAATATACCTTGATAATGTTGCAGTGAGCATTTGCAGAGTTTAGGTGCCAGATCAGGCCCTGAAACATATGAACCATCAGAGTGGACTGACCCTTAAAAGCAGAACTTTATTGGGTGGACACAGAACTCCCAAGCAGTATGTAGATTCAGTGTCAAGGAATAGCTAGCAGCCTTAAGACCTGTGAGAGCATCACTGCTTAACAATGAGCAATCAAAAGAGGAGCAAGAAAACTCATTTGGCAATAGCTTGTGAGTTTGAATGAGAATCTTGAGATTAACATGAAAATCACAGATGTAGTCAAAATCTTAATTTCAGCTTGCGAGACCCTAAGCAGAGCACCCAGGCATACCTCTTTGGGCTCCTGATCCACAGAAGCTGAGAAGGTCAGTGTGTGTTGTTTGAGGATACTGTCTTGCTTGGTTTTGTTATGCAACATGAAATCAATATACTAGGTTAGAAAATAGTTGAGTGTTGTTATGTAGTTGTGAAGAATTTAATTAAAACATCTTCTGTTACCCTTTGAGGACAAAAATGTACCCCAACTAAGGATATGATGATGGGAAAAAACAAGTAAGCCCATACTGATGCTATTTGGGCTTTTTCTACCTATAAGCAATGTTACACAACAGAGCTGCTGGTCAGGCACATGGTTGCATACCTTAATATTTAGAAAAAAAAGAGGAAAAAAAGAAATAAAGCTTCCTTATTTTTATTTATTTATTTATTTTTGGAGGGGTTTAGAGGGTTTGACTAGGAAAGTATAACCTGAGTTACCTAAGAGTCTATTAACCAGGAGCAATTTTGTGTAAACACTCAATCTCTATTACTAAAACTAAGACGAATAAATACTACATGGCAGGACAGCAATTTGGCAAGACCGAGGTCTATGAATTTGTCAGACTTTGCATTCAGAATCTTCCAGTGCAGTGGTTGATGCCTGCTGGCAGGTGGTGTTAGTATTGGTGATCCTGGATTCACCAAAAGTGATTCAAAAGTAATACATCAGCAACCATAGGCAATGAGTTGCTGTACACACAAGGAAACTTACAACAGAAGTACAAAACACCCGTCTGATATCACTGGAGAAAGGTGGATCTACGAGGATCTCCAGGATCTACACAAGGAAATGTGATATGAAGTATCTTCAGCTCTCTGTGCTCTACCCTGGTGAGAGGAGCCTTCAATACATCAAAAGTTTTGCCGGAATTTTCACAGAAAACTTCATGTGTACCTCAACTTGATTTTAAAATGTGTCTTATTTCACCAATTGGAGTCTCAGAATTCTGAATGGTAGAAATGTCTTATATTTACAGTTTAAACAGGTTCATCTTCTCCAACATCAACATTTAGGTATAAAATGTTCACATGTCTATGTTAAGTACCTCTTAATAAGTGACAAATAAGTAAATGATCAACTTCTTTTTCTTTCATTTTAAAAAGAGCCAAGTCAGAAAATAAAAACAAGCAAAAGATATAAACAACAACAGCAAACTCAACACAATAACAATATAGGTTTTCAAGACAGAATGAAAGAAATTTAACAATGGTTGTTATATTGCATATTGTTCTCTTTTTAATGATCAACTTCTACTTCGACAGACGGTTCAAATGTGTCTGATGGAGAAGTGTTGAAAAAGAGCTATAATTCTAAATATCCTGACTACCACAAATTTTTCCAGTGTCCTATACAAAACTATTTTCTGCTCTGTGTTAATATGTAGGGAAATATAATCAAATGCCTGATTTTGAGCACCATATGTTATTCACTAGTTCCATAAGTGAGGAAATTATCACACAAGAGCCTGTTAAATACCTGGCAAAAAGCCATCATAAATAAAATGAACAGAATTTCACACCACATTCTTTCCTGAGATTCCATCACCAAATCTCTTAGGGAAATTTTAAGTTCCTTCTACATTTAGAAGTTCATCATCTCAAAATTCAAAAGACTGATTTTGAAGAGATATGAATGCAAGGAAATGATGGATATGATGGTCAATTGATAGTGTCCACTGGAGTAAGAGAAGGTGAATTGCATAGGTGCTGCAATTCCAAACACTAGGGTGTGGATGACCCCCTCAGGCCAGCTTCTGATCTGGGTTGTATGAAAGGGAAATGAGGAAGTGCAGATCCGTCTCCCTTACTGTGGAGGTGCTTCACTCTCTGCCTTCCTGGTGAGCGGACTCTGCTAGGTTCCAGCACTTCGTCTTCAGCCTTCCATTGCAGATCCACTGACCTCCTGATACAGATCCATATGGGACACTGCAGTGAGCTCCAGACCTTTGCACGAAGCCTTTATTCTGCAGTTCGCAGAGAGACCTCTGCAGTCTTCTTCATCTGACTCTGCGTGTGGCCATTACAAATTCTTACAAATTCTTAGGTAGTTGTATATTTTCTGTTTCTCTAGTAAACATTGACTGATGCAATGGGTTTAGCAAGCAAAGAAAACTGTTCAATTTTAAGAATGATTCATGTTTAAGACCCATTTGATGCCTGTAGTCCAGCATCGTTCTACAAACCTGACCTCACATTATCTGTACTACCATGGTCGAGAAGAATTCCACACATTTCCCTCAAATTTCATTGCTTACAAGAATTTGGGATTAGTTTCAAAACCATATTTAAATTTGACTTCCCCAAATACTTCTGAAAACTAAAGAATTATTGTTGGGTAAATAATCAAGAATATGTTTTAAGTTTTAATAAATTAATCATTATAGTTCTTAAAGATATTTTAAATCATGCTCTAATTTATGATTCTCTGTCTTTGTCTCTCTATATATACATATACATATCATTATACATGTTGAAGTTAATTGTTTTTAGCAGAAGTAATATTTTATGTCAAAATTTGAGTACTTTAACCCAGAAAAGTATATTTCATATCCACTCTGTGGTGTGTTTCTCTTGTGACAAAGAATCTATCCTTCATTTCAGTGGTGTAATCATCTTAGAGTTAAACATTTCAGCAGCACAGTCATGAGACAGATTATGAGGGCATTCACATACTTTTTAAGGTTTTGGCCTGGAAGAAGAGAACATCATTTCCACACATTTTCCCTAGGGTGAGGCTCAGTTGCCTGGACCTAGTTTCCTTGCAGGAAATTGGAAGATATTGGCTACATAGGTTTCTAGAAGAGATATCATCCTTTAAGCTTGAGGAATTAAAATTAAAGGGTACAAAAGTCTCTTCCAGTGAGAAGCACAGGGCAAGTGTTTCTTTCTGCTTGATCCACCACATGGATCCTGACCAAGGCTGGATTGCCACCTTACAATGGTGGTCAGACTTGAGATAAGGCATAATTATATAAAGAGTAGTGGACTTCTGAAATCTGCAAAAATTAGGTCCTAAAACAGTCTGCTATTTCTGAATTATTTTTCTAATGGTATGTTATGTAATTATAATGATCCTATTTCCTTGGTTATAAAATACAACGTTGTTTTTAATCTATTCTTCATTCTCACAACTCAGAATGACTATGTACTGTGTGTCAGGCATTCTATTACACAAAGAAGGTCAATCATGGATACTCTTTCTTCTTAAGAAAAGTATACAGGGGCTGGGGATTTAGCT
This sequence comes from Hydrochoerus hydrochaeris, assembly GCA_004027455.1. Classification (NCBI taxonomy): domain Eukaryota; kingdom Metazoa; phylum Chordata; class Mammalia; order Rodentia; family Hydrochaeridae; genus Hydrochoerus; species Hydrochoerus hydrochaeris. Next base: position 180,863 of record PVLA01002420.1, read on the forward strand.
CAGTGGCATAAGTGCCTGCCTTACAAGCATGTGGCCATGAGTTTGATCCCTGGTACCAATTTAAAAAATAAATAAATAAATAAATAAATAAATAAATAAATAAAAGTATACCGCATCAAAAACATAGCAGGGAGTAAAATAATTAATATTTAGGAATGATGGTATTCTACAATCCACATCCCAATGCAAAAAGCAAATAAAATGACCTCAAAAAATAATACAGAACCTCTTTTTCATGAAAGCCAACAAATACTGTTAGCAAATGAACCCTGTGCTAATAATTCTCTTTTGGCTAATCTTTGTTCCCCTTAAGTAAATGTAGGATATCTTATACTGGGCACATACTCAAGGCTAAGAAATCTGAACTTTCTAGCTATTAATTCTTTTGAATCTATCTGTACTTTGTCCCTGAAAACAGAATCACACCTCAACTGCTCTTTCTTTACAATAAAGTAATGGTATAGTACCTGGTGTACAGTTGGTGCTTGGTGCATTGGTTAACAAACCTTCCTCACCTCTACAGCTCTGGAAAGTGGTAGAGATACAGATAGAACTCTCATCAGCAGGCAACCAAGGGTACAACAAGAAGGAGATTTCATTTAGGGTATGTGTAATGTTTCTGAGAAGGTAGAGGCGTTTTTCCCTGGAGGAAACATCCCCGAATGTTTCAGGACAGCATGTCTCCCTTGGGACACAATGACATAATCACTGACCCTTGATCATCCTTTCACATCTGCTGAACAATGGACTGAAGAATCATACTGTCCTATGTTTTAACAGCCTAAGTGCCATGAAAGGTGTTCTATGTGATTGCTAAGAATTATACAATTGGTGTTAGTGTGTGAATCAAGGCAGGGATAAAGCATATCCATTATCTAAATACAAGACTTATTTTCCCCATTACTCCATCCTTCCTCAAATTCCAGTCAATAATTACGTGTTAAGATCCAGTGTGCTATGTTCTACATTAGTCAAGGTTTCTTACCCCATAAAATACTCACCAATACAAGTTTCAGTTGAGCAAATACTTACAGTCTAGATTCACAATTACCAGTTTTAGGAAATAAAATTCACATCAAAGAGCAATAGTTACTACATGTAATTGTCAGTTAACTAGCATGAGGTATAAATAACACAGTGGGTGGAAAGAATCAAAAAACAAGCAAAATAATGAAGCTTTAAAACTGCATCTGGGATCACCAAAGGAATATCCTAATATATTCCAGGGACATAGGAAGGTGATATTATGAAAGAGACATGTGGCAGCCCAAGATTGACTTATTTGTCACCCATATAAAAAGCAATTACTGTGACTTTCCATGCCCTGTAATGGCCTTTGGCGTCAGTGGCCTTATCAGTCTAATGGGTATAGTCATCACCACCATATGTGCATCCAAGGATGGCAGGGATAGAGCTGGGTTCACACCAGGGGAAACAGATTAGAAAACTAAAGAGTTCAAGTCAAACCAGAAATGAATAATGATCATTGCTTTGTGTAATTATTAAGGGATTATAGAGTGGCTTGTAGCACCTTGTAATTTAACTTCCACGTAAAACCTCAAGCTATAAACATGAAAGTATGATAATTATTCTGGGAAATTAAATGAGTACATTGATCTCAAGGTGAAGCCCATGCTCTCTCTATGATACGTGGGCACTTTGAAAAATTCAGATTTGCTGCAGGTCAAGGACCTTAATGATTAATTCTGTTGTTGGTTTAGAACAACTCTACAATCACACATTTAGGCTTTGGTGATTGGTAGCTCTATTACCTTAAAAGCTACATCTCTGTATGACTAAATCTTAGAAAACAGCATTTTTGACAAGTAGCAGATGAACGGATAAAGAAAATGTGATCTTTATACGCAATGAAGTACTTCTCTACCATTAAAAATGCATACTTCACTAATTTGTAAGAAAAGGATGGGTCTTGAAACTACAATGTTAAGTGTAATAAGTGAGACACACAAGCTTAAACAGTGTGTGGTTTCTCTTACATGAGAAATTCAAAGTATAAACAGTAATATAAAAAATCCATAATAATAAAAATGGAGATAGATCTTTTGCAAAAAGAAGGTGACCAAGAGAAAGATGGAATGGGAAGGCAGCAAAGGGGGATGATAAAGGGAAACACATTATATTTCTGTTTTACATTGTTATTTTCTTTTGTTTTGTTTCTTCACATAGATAAACAAGACAGTCTATATCCTTCTTGAAATTTCATTCTCTGCTCCACTTCGTTGAATACAACATGGGAATCTACAGTATCAAATTACTTGAAAGAGATCCTATTTCCAGTCTCCTTGAAAAGCAGGCAGCATGGAACATTAGGAAAACTGGGGACGATGATAGCCAGTTTCTGATCTACAATTGAAAAACATAATTTTGGCAGCTTCTATCAGGCATCTCCCCTCTGGTTGATCAAGTTAGGAGCACATACAAGGCTTGAGATCAGAGGCGCCTGGTAATAAAGGCTGCTATTTTGTTTAGTCGTCTTGTGGATCAGAGCAACAAGTAAAGCTTGCTCAGATTGGAAGATTTCCTGTCTTGGCCCATATAAGTCAATTTTGTCCTCTAGTAGAGCTGAGTGGGCCATGGACACAGGAAGTGACAGGCAGTCTCTGTATTCTCTGTTCTACCAGTACAAGTACCACAAGATTCTCCTCTATGGGTGGGCATAGGAAGCCAGGCCCAGCTTTCCACCCAAAGCGCCACTGCAGAGAGTTAGTTTCCTTACCACAAACCTAAGGAAATAACTACTATTTTATTGAATTATAATTATTTAGCATAGCAACCTGAAGCTCTAGAAGGAGAGCAGTCACAGTTACTCTGACTTAACCAATCTCTGACAGGTCGTTTTCTGACTCATGTCTGTCAACATTTCTATCTACTCATCTCTGTCACGGACTCACATCTACCCACTGAAATCTGTAGGACCATTTTAAAATACAAAGCGAAGGCTTATTTCTGTTCTTCAATGGCTTATGATTGCACACAGAAAGACACACAAATAATTTCCACGCTTTGGACCCTACAAGACAGCTCAAGGCATAGTACTTACCAGGCACACTTTCCAATGTTTCCTTCCTCATTCTGTTGTAACAGCCTCATTATTTAGTTTTCAATGATTTTCCACATTAGGCATTGGCATTTACCATTCTCTTTGCCTAAAGGATTTTTGTTCTTACTATTCATGCAGCTAGATTTTTTCATCCTATTTTCTCATTTTAAATGTCACTCATGACAACTATCTTATCTGGAAAAAGCACTCAAAGCTAATGGCTATTATAGCCCACATTTTGTCTCCTTCTGTGACACATGACAATTTATTATTGTATAGTCATGATTTTGTTTACCTACTGTGACTCTAGTAAGCATGAAAATTAATGGAAGGAAATAACATGGTTTTTAAAAAAATCTTCCTCTTGATACATGTACCTAAAAATAGAACTTTGCCTAAATTATGATTGAAATAACCTTGTAGAATTTAGTAACATATGCAAAACTTATGATAAAAACTGAGAAGGAAAGAAGGAAGGAATGGAAAGAAGAACAGAGGGAAGAAGGGAATACAGGAGGGAAGAAAAGAGGGAGTAGAAACAGGTGTTCTCCTCTCTGTGGCCCCATCATATTAATTCTAAAACCTTGGAAAGAATGAAAAAGCAGCGAGAATTATGATTTTATGCAAAGTTATGCCATCACAAAATTTTTGATGACAGTGAAGACGTCTTATCTATCTCTTTAATCTTAGCTTACACTTTAGTGCAGCATAATAATCAGGGATCAAGTAAGTTGTATTTACTAATATTACCAGGTTTAGTAGTAGTGTAATAAATTTGTACTGTCTTTGGTAAAATTTAATTAAACCTTGATACCTTAAATTGTATGCCTTTTGGTATATCCTAAGCATGACTTAATGCTTAGGATAAAAGCTCATAAATTAGAAGTTACTACAGTGCTTGCTGTTCCTACACCTCAGCATCAGTGGAATCTCTTTCCATGTATTCTTCAGGGCAGTGCTCCTCAAATTCAATATGCATAGAAAACACTTGGTGCTTTCATTGGATAGAAAGATCTAATTCAGTACATCCAGGATGGGAGCCAAAGGTCTCCATTTATAACAAGCGTCCAGAAGATGCTGATGCTTGATTCTCCCTAACCTGAGGAACATGTTCTATCACAAGTATGAGTCAAAGGAATCAACATGAAAGCACTACATGAACCTCTGGAAGGATTTTATTTTTGTTGGCAGAAACCTCTAAGCCAGCCTAAAGCCATAATTCAATGTCAAAACTAATTTCAGCTAAATTAGAAGTTAATGGCAGTCACATAAACCACTGCATATTGACTAGCCATGCATAACACAGGATTAGTGTCATGTTTTGGTGATTTCAGGCTCTTAAGCCAAACTGTATGTGTCTTACCTTGCTATGCTCTGTGATTGCTTTGGGATAATGATGAGTTACGTGTCCTCTCAAAATCTTCAATTTTCCTTATCTGTACAGATAATATCTTCCTGTTAGAGTCTGTGCAGAGAAGAGCAACATGGGTTTCTCTGAGCATAGTGCTGGTAAAATATAATTATGGTATTTACTGAAGTTAATTTTTGGCAGTTTTTCTTTCTCTGGGAAGTCTTTTCTAATTCCCTCCAGTTAGAGTGAAGTGCTCTCCTCTGAGACATCATAAGAGCTTTGGGTAATGCCAATCTTTTCCTGTTACTTTTGTCAGCTGGACACCTGCATTTCTGCATTACTAGTGGGCTGCAGCTTTTTGGAGGATAAGAGAGGCAAGTACGTCTCAGTCAATCAGTGGGCTTTGATTTTGATCAGTTGTCTTTTTGGAAAATTCATAGTAGCCTTTTGAACTCAATCTTTGGTATCAGAAATTTTCAGAAGTTTCCTACTCTTGATAATCTCTCTGCACAGTGTATCTCACTATTAAAGCCCAGTTAAACTGAGCTCCTCAGAGATGCCATCCTGACACTCCACAAAGTACCTGCTTCTGTTTCCTAAGTCAGTGACACTGCACATTCTTAGGACACATGGGAGGTGACTGCTTTACTGGACTATTGCACGTGTCACATGTCATCAATATCTGAATATTGATGTTTTTATTTGATTTTAAAATGATTTGGTTTACATTTTGGAATAACACACACACACACACACACACACATACACAGGCCCTGGATATGAACGAGGTAGTTCAAACCCTTGGATATAAGTGAGATAAAAATATGTATTAGTTAGGGTTAACCTGAAAAACAGATATATATATCTTTGTAGAGTCATATATATATATGACTCTACAAAGAACTATATATATGACTACACAAAGAACTATATGTCTCCCAGTGGCCACCTGTAGACTGAGGGTGGAAGAATGCAAAATAGATGTCTGAACCTCTGAAGAACCAAAGAACCATTCAAAAGTTGAAGGCCTGGAACTCACTGAATAGTCTAGTGCAACTCTGGTTCTGCCTAACAAGGCTGAAGTGTCTTCACAAGAAGAATGAAGGAAATAGAAATGAACATCCAAAGGCAGTGCTGAAGACTCATTGCAGGCAGGGTTTTCAAGGAAGACAATAGAATACAGGACATATAATTTATAGAATACAGTCCTCCAAAGAGTCAGGTACAGAAAAGTGCAAGACATCTGTCCACATGCTAAAGTCACAAAGACTTTAGCTGAATGACTCGGTCCCTTGGCAATGCCCTGCATGAGTTGAGCTGAAGACCTAGAAGCCACACTGACTCATGCAAATCTGTTTTATGGATCTGTACTGGTAATGGCCAAAGGTCAGTAGTGTAAGAAAGTCTGTGCCAACAGGATGAAAGATCTGTGTCGGTAGGCTGAGGGCTCTGTCCTGGAGCCACGAAATGACACTCAAACTAAGGGCCAGAGCTCCCCTAGGAAGTAGCAGGGCCATCCTCAGCAACAGTGAGGTCCTGAGCTCCTCTGATGATGGGAATAGCTGAGTTCACATCAGGAAGCCAGCATGATACGCTCCTCCAGGAGAACTAGTAGCACCAGGAGAGCCAGCAACACCACCTCTTCCTCTCCTGGCCTCCTTTTTATGTCGCTGGCAACAATCCTCAGGTGGGCCATTCACGCCAGCACCATGTTGTTCAGTTCAGTCGAGTGTTACATATTGACCACCAGGTGTCCATGCACCAAGTTTCTCTGAAAAAAAAAAAAAAAAAGAGGTTGCCTTCTTTCTCCTCCCCCTTTCTATTTTATCCACAACTCTATTGGTTACTGCCAGTCAGGGCTGGAGTAGGCCTCCTTAATCAGTGGCCTACATGTCAATCACCCACAAACATACCCAGGATTTTCTAACCTGCCAGGTGGCTCTTACTAAAGTGATGTTGCCGTATTACAAATAAGAAACCACAAGTAATAATTACATCATACTGCTCACTATGTAGATTCATAGAAAAATATACAGAGTGAAATAGTGAGACTCCTAAAGGTGCACAAAAACATGATATATAATAAAAAACAATGAATGAAGTTGGCAAAACACAGACTGGCATAATATTGAATTATTTTTTTGAAGGTGCAGAAAAGATTCATATATTTCTACCTACCAAAAAAACTATAAGCTGAAGCAAAGCATAGCACCATGTGTATTTTTTTAATGATCCAAGCTTTACAAAAATTGGATTGAACTGACATAGTGAGTCAACACTTTAGGTGTCCAATGCTAGACTGAGGCAATTAGACGAGGCAGCTGGGTTTAACACTCAAACTCTCAATAAGCAGTTGTACTAGAAACTTTTCAATATTAGCCACTTCAAGAGTCAGTGTTCTTCTCTGCAGTGTAAGAATATGCAGACTTGTTCTCAGGTCTCGAGACACAGCCAGCATACAATGTTATGCTCTTATTCATTGCACAAGGGGGTTATGAGTCAGTCTTTTATGTTGCTCCAAGTCACACAGAACTGGCATTTCTGGAGACACCCCAAAATTTTCTATAAACTAATAAATGCCAAATGAAACTCTATGGTTCCTCTGGGTACTGAATTAGCTTAAAGAGCCTGAAAAGTTTGAACTAAGGCCAATTCTTTATCCTAAATTTCCCATCCTAATTGTGAAGACACAGCAATAAATGTAATCACCTTGTATTCACATTCATGTCATAACTGTGTTTTACCCAGTGCCTGTAACTATCTCAATTAGTTGAAATGGTTTAATACCACATTCAAAAATAGGCTGGAGGGCAGGGGATTTAGCTCAGTGGCATAAGTGCCTGCCTGGCAAGCATGTGGTTATGAGTTTGATCCTCGGTACCAAAAAAAAAAAAAAAAAAATAGGCTAGAGTTGGCAGTAACAATAAAGTTAAAAAGGGTCCTGGCTACTTTATGACTCTGTAGAACCATAATACTCCTCAGTATTCAAGGGGGACAGATAACAAGAAGACATTAAAATTTTAGCATCCTCAAACAACAGTATGGTTATTGCTTATTAATTATACCAAAGGAGTACAACTAATTAGTTTAATATGTGGCATTATGTATGCCAGCAACAGATCAGAGGAAAGCATTCAGCCATGTAAAACTCTTCACAGGAACAAGTGACACTGTCTATTAACAGCAGCTCAGTGGACCTAAGACTAATGGAAGGAAACATAAAATGCTGCAGAAGTGCGAGTCGTAGCCCTTTTCTTTAGAGTGCAGATTACAGTTTGCATATCAGAGAAATCATTTTCTCAGAGATTATATTTTGCTCCTTCAAAGCAAATGAGAAACACTTTTCAATCTTCTTAGAGTTTATCCTTGCTCAAGGGGAATAAGAGGGAATAAAAGTACAAGGCACAAAAGAAATGTCTAAATGTTTGTCAGGTGTAGCCATTATGAAAGAAATTTCTGTACTACCAGGTTAGTGTATTTTGAATTTAAAAAGTGTTGCCACATTGCTTTATAAAAGAACTACTCAATTTATATTCCTATCTTCATCTATTAGTGAACATATTTCTTCATTAAAGCATGATGATCTGCTTTCTGCATATCTTTTTTGTTTGTCTTTGGTACCAGGGATCGAACTCACAACCTCATGCTTGCCAAGCAGGTGCTTATGCTGCTGGGCTAAATCCCCAGCCCTATTTTCTGCATATCTTATGAGTTAAATTTTTATCTAATTATTAGTATAATTGTATACCCTTGGTTTTGCGCACAGATTTATTAAGTCAAAAGATTGACCTTTGTATTTCTATAAATTACCTGCTCATATTATTAAAATTTTTATTAAGTTTTTTCCTCCTAACTGTAGAAACTATACTTTATGGAAATTAGTCAATAAAAACCCACTCTATTACACAAGACATTGGGATGATCAAACATGAATGCAAAAATCCAGCTGAAAAACCATTTTAAGGACATAGACTCAAATATGTTCTCAACAAATAAGCAAGTGGCAAATCTCAAAATAAATGTAAATTCATAAAAAGAAGCAAAATTCTAGAATTCCTGCCTTAAGTAAAATATCTGAGATGAAAAATACACCAGATTGAATTAACAGCATATTAGATATAATATGGAAGAATTAGGCCATGAGTTTAAAGACAGAGCTGTAGACACCATATAATCTGAACAGAAGGCTTTATATTACATAAGTATATATCTTACCTATACAAGAGAACTACTTTGGTCATATAAATATAGATTTTTACCAGCTGAGCATCAACATTCAGTAGGCAATTTATCTTTTAAACTGCAAATTTAGGACAACTATGTTCCTACTATTATGTCTACAATTTAAAAGCAAAAGACAGCAATTTTTTGAAACTTCATCCTCTCTGCTCCAGTTTGGTGAGCCATTCACCTTCCAGCATCCATTGCTAAGTAAATAATAGCCATGGGCAAGAGCTTGCTTATTCCCCTTTTGCTGCATTTTCAAACTTCTTTGCACCTTGATTCATGTACTCTGTTTTTCCCATACTTTGAAGGAAAACAAAAAGGGAGAGAGAGAAATACTGAAACAGTTATCCATGAGTAAGACTTCTTTCAGACATGTTACCCATATTGCTTAACTTACTGTCATGATATTTTCATCATAGTAAGTGACTCCATTATTCTGTCAATTTCATGACAGAGAACCCACAACTCAATTACCCTCAATGCTTCTGTTTTCATCTCTTCTAGCTTCCATCCCACTCTAGTATGTTAGTCAAAGTTTCCATGAGAATAAAACCTGTGATCTCCAAAATGGCCCATCATGTTCCAAAACTACCCTATAATTTCTTTTCATACAAAATAGTTACATTTAATACAATTTTTTCTTGCCTTTCTCTGCTTAAAATATTTCCTTTTCTTTTAAGCTACTAATAAAATCTAAGCTCCCTACCACATTTCCAAAGTCCTGTTTCATCAGACTTGTCTTGAGTTCTGACCTCAGCTCTCGATATTCTCCCACTTTCTTTGGTGATCAAGGCTTTCACTCTGGGTTCCTTTTTGTTCCTTAAATGCATAAAGGTAATGTCTGTTTGGGGACCTGGCTATCATAGCTTCCTTTCCTTGATTTTTTTTTGTTTGTTTGTTTGTTTCTTGCTTCTGGCTAAGCGCCATAATTTATTTTATAAGAAAAAAATTAAACTATAAATACATGGCAAAATAAGAGATAAATAATAGGAAACAGGAAGATAGATATTTTGCAAAAGAGAAGTAGGCCAAGAAATGGAGGGAGGAGGGTGGAAACAGAAAAGGATGAAAACAGAGCTAAGATATGGTATGAACATACATCAGCTATCTACAAGGGCTGTAATCATTACATACTTCAAGCATGTGCTAATAAAAGATAGACATCCACTTTACTGCTTCCTGCCACGTAAGACTCTTAGGGTAATGATATGCATTGTAAGAATCGTGGGACCTGCCAGGAGGAGTGGCATAAATCTCTGCAATAGGTGCATCCATTCGGGAGAAAAAAACATCTCCCCTCAAGTATTTAAACAATTTTAGAACATTCTCTATACTATGTGTAAGTCTAGGTGATGAATTAGGACAATGAGTGCATGTTAGAGAGAAATTAACTTTAGTCCACTCTACTGGATCAATTTTAATATTTTCTTGTATATTGAATCCTTTGAATAAGCAAAAGAATTAATGAGGAAAATTCCTCAAAGTCACAACTTTCTAAGCTGAGAAATAGGCTACTTCAAAGGCATAACACCTGGATCTTGAATCCTCTTATAAATCACTTTGTTCAGAGTCCATTTTCTGTATTCATTTACTTGAAGTATTCATTTACTTTGGGGGCAGGAACTATGGATTGATCATAGTTCCATGTAACAATAAAAACTAAAATCAGAAAAGAAATTATAGAGCTGAAAAAATTTTGTGGCTTGCTTTTATTTTTAATTTTTATTGTTTTAAGTTTAAATATTTTAATTTGTCTTTTTGAAAATTAAATTTGTTGGTACATTTATGATACACGTAGCAACCACACTCATCATAGGGACTTTGTGCCTGTGTGTAAAATACCTTGATTCTTCTTTTCGCCATTATCATTTTCTCCCTTCAACTCTTCTTCCCCTCATTGTTTACTTTTTCTCATTCTATTTTCTTTTCTTATCTTCCCTTCCTTCCCTCCCCCACCTCCTCCCTTGTCCCTCTTCTTATTCAAGCTTTTCCCCCCTAAATACTAATATCTATGATAAATTGTAATCTTTATTTACCTTCTTGATTTTCACTCAAGAGAATGTGATATGTAAATATGAATATCCAATTTATTTCACTTAAGATTATAGTCTCGAGGTGCATCCATTTGCATAAAACAGTTTAATTTTATCTTTCTTTGTGGTGGAGTAACACTACATTCTATATAAAAACCATATTTTCTTTCCCTGCTGATGAGCATCTGTGCCACAATCCATGTGGATCTTGAGGTTCCTGAGGTGAGGAACCATGAGAGGACAAGAAAATGAAGAGACAAAGTTAGGGTGAGGTGGAGCCCTTAGTCTCCTGATGGGAGGAAAAGGACTGTTTGACCACTGTGACGTATTTATTTGCATACTCAGAAGGAAGATGTGAATTTCAACCCTGCTGCCTAATAACCCATTACTTGGATTGTCTAGGGACTTTGTGTTTTTCTGGATGAAGCAACTTCTTTATGTAGCTTCCCCCTGGTGCTCTGTGTTTAATATAATCATGCCTGGGCTATGGTGCAGCCCTGTACATGTGGTCAATTTCAGGCTTCAGTGACTCCCAACTTTTCTGGGTGCAAAAACCTAAAATTAGAGTTTCCATGGTTGAATTTGTCCCAGCTATTCCCGATGTTGGTATCTTCACAAAAGAGTCAAAAACGTCACACCACAGTGATATATGCATATTCATGTTTATAGGAGCACAATTTGTAACAACTAAACCCTGAAAGCAGCCCAGATTCATTTTATAAGAAGATTTAAGAATGGCTTCTTCGTGATGAATAATCTGTTTGCCCTTTCACATCTACTGCCATCCCTTGTGACCCACACTTGCATTTAGTGGTAACCTCTGCTAACCAGGCCACCAACTTGTTTCTGACTTCCTGTTGGGTCAATCACTGGAGATCAGAAAGGGAAAAGGATGAGGCCAGAGGAATTCCCCTCGCACGGCCCCTGAGCCAAACTGTTTGTTACTGGTTCTATTCCAGATTAGTCTCCAGAGCTATAGATAATATTAATGTCCCTTCCTGTCTATTTTGTTATACATAATTACGCGCTTTCCCACTTACTCTTGTTGGTTAAATCCATGGATCCTTCTTTTGTGTCCTAACCTGCATATACCTTCACCAACCTCTTGTGTCTTCTCCTCTTTGAATGCATCATGTCTTTAATTCCTTGGCACCTACTTCCATGATTTTTGTGAAGGAGTCATCTTATGGCTTAAAGATGAGAACAAACTTGGTGGATCTGAGAAACACAGAATGCCTGTATAGCTAGTCCATAGGCAGAGAGGTGAAGAATAAAATGAGGTCAGAGAGAAGGCTACAGACAATTCCTACAGAGTTGGAATTTCATCTAAATGCTAATGGGAAGCCAGGGGTGGGAATTTAAGAAGTGATATGATAAGATTAAAGATAACCAAATTAGGCCTGTCTTCAGACTGCCTGAGTTTACATCCTGGCTCTGACATTCATTTATTTTGTAACCTTGATTTGTTTTTAAACTTGGCCAATTTCCCTAACCCTATGATAGCTAATTTTATGCATCAACTTGACTGGACCATGTGACACCTACAATAAACATTTTTTCATGTGCCATGAGAGTAGGTCTGGATGAGACAAGCACTTATCTTGTTGGAATCAGAATGTCTCTTCCCAAGGTTGCTGGGCATCATGGAGTCCACTGAAGGGCTGAATAGAGTAGGAAATGTGAGAAGCAGTGTTCATTCTCTTTCTGCATGTGTATCAGAGTGAAACACAGGTCTTTTGGCTTGGAGCTAGATCTTTATAACCAATTATTGTTGTTTTCAGGCCTTCAGATCCAGACTGGAACTGTCCCACTGGATAACTACATGTTTACAGATATCAGACCATGGGACTTTTTGTCTTCTATTGCCACATTACTATTATAAACAATCTTCACTATGTGTATTCTATTTTTTGTTTTTCCAGAGAGCACTGTCAAATATGGCCCTCATGTGCCTTGTTTTCACTGTGAACAGGAGAGAGCAGCAGGACTTCTCTAATAAAATTGCTGTAAGAATAAAAGCTAATGCATAAAACCATACAGAATAATAGTGCTTGAGTCAGTGAAAGTAATCCGCAAAGTCAGCTATTGTGATTTTTCTGTAGATAGGATCACCCTGCTGTTCCATTGCGAATAGATAACTGGAAGACAAAAGTAAATCAGGGGATAACTATAAACAGAACCCATGGTACAGGTCAGCAAAAATTACTCACAAAGAGGAGAAATCATTACATCATTGAGGGGGTATCCATACCCTAGCAATGCTAACACCTGTAATAAAATCATCCAACATTAACCCAGCATCAGGTTTACCTCGGAAGGCAAATTTGTTGTGATAAACTTTTCTGGATGCCAAGAGGCAAACTATACATTTGTGACATTATTTTAAATTGTGTCTAATTTGTAGACATTTCTTTCTTTTCAGAAGTACTTTACAAACCTCAATCCTGATAATATCCTAATTTGAACTTGATACATAACATCCAAAATGCCTATTAAGGACCTGATGACATAATAATAGCCAGTAAATATGAGAAACATATCAGCCATTCAGGTCACTCTCCACCACATACATTTTAATTTACACCTATTGATGAAATTTGAGGTTAATCATTTGGAATTGATTTCTATTGATTTGTGTCTAATTGAACTCAATTAAACCCCAGTGAATTATATTGAACAAATTGAATGGCACAGTCTAATTGGATTGAAGGCATTCCAACTGAGGTGGAGAGTGTTCATGAGAACACACCAACTGTGTCATGACTTCAATACAGACTCCTGGGGTGACAGCTTTTGGAAAATTATTAAAAATCAGCAGATGCATCCATTATTAAGTGCAAGTTTTAAGGAAAGATAAACTGTATAATGCTTGGAATTATGGTGAAGTCTCAGGCTCTATCTTCCTTATGTTTGAGGAAAGATTCTAAGGTTTGCTCTTTCAGTAGAGTTCATTCTTAATTTTTTTATTATAAAAAAATAAAAATGATGATACAGAATTTCAAAACAGCATAATAGGAGGTTAACAATTATTAATATATTACATATAGCTATCTTCTAAGTAGTTGCTCAGATTATAATATATAGGCATAAAAATGATCAAATTGTGAAAGCACAAACCATTCTTTTTGATAAAATAACGTATCAGTAGTAAAGTTTTCTATTATATATATATTTCCCTTCTTTCTTTTCTCTTTTCCTCCATCTCAGTTGTTCTTTCCTTTTGAGTAGTTTCTCCCTGTTTCAATTTAACAATATCTATTGTAAATTTTGGATCCTATTTACTCTTTTATTTTTTTACAATAGGAAGACAATATGATGTTTACACATCTGATTTATGTCACTTATGAATATGGTTTCAGGTTACACCCATGAACTTCTGAAAGCGTCAAGACTGTCCTTCTTTGTAGCTGAGTACTTTGTCATATAAAAATAGCAGATCTTTTTATACATTCCTTGGTTGATGAGCACTTGAGTTGTCTTCAAGATTTAGCTATTACAAACTGTGAACACTGGTGCAGATATATCACTGTGGTATGATACTTTCAGTTCTTCTGGGAAAATACCCAGGAGGATAGCTGGATGGAATGAGTCCTCCAAATCTAGTTCTCTGAGAAAGCTCCATTCTGATTTCCACAGTGGTTCTAACAGTCTAATCTCCAAACCAACAGTGGAGAAGGGCTCCTTTTTCCTCACAGCCCCATCAGTATTTGTTATTGGTTGATTTCTTGACGTCAGCCATTCTTTCCAGAGTGAAATGGAATCTTAGTGTTGTTAGAATTAACGTTTCTTGAATAACCAGTGTTGTTGAACAATTTTTCATATATTATATTTGCCATTCATATTTCTTCATCTAAGAAGTGTGTGTTCATCTCAGATGCCCATTTTTGGATTGGACTTTAAAATTTGGGAGGCCTGATTTTTTTTAACCTCTTTATATGTTCTAGATAGAAGTATTATCTAGACAACAGGCTAAAATTTCTTCCCACTATGTAGGTTGTCTTTTCATACCATTGGTGACCTCTTTGATGTGCATAAGCTTTTTTTGTAATTTAAACAGAAAAAAAAACAAAAAAGATAGAAATATTACAGAATTTCAAAAAAAAAAGATAAACAGTAAGAGATCACTGCTTGATAAATTACATAGTGTCCTTTTAGAAATAGTTGTTCAAGTTACAAAATTAGAACATACAAAGTAGACATTCAAGCAGTGAGACTGCAAAAAGATCTGTTCAACAATCCAACAAGAAATTAGAAGTATGGTTATCAATCCTACACATTTAAATATTCATGCAGTTATATATTTTGTAGCACTTCCTATGTCCTCTTTTTTACAATAGCAATTATGTATTTTTTTTAAAAATTACTTAAAGAGAAAAAAAGAAAAAGAAAAAGGGTAGCAATAATACAGTATTCTAAAAGAAAAAAGAGAAAAAACACCAAGAAATCACTAGTTGATAAATTACATATTGTCATCTTGGATGTAGTTGTTCAAGTTACAAAATTAAAGAATACAAAGTGGACATTCAAACAGTGAGGCTGCAAACAGTTCTGCTCAAAGATCCAAAAAAGACTCAGCAATATGGTCATGCATTTTAACACTCAAACATACATTCGGTTATAGAGCCCTTTCTTATCCTCTCTTTTTTACAATAGCAATTGCACATTTTGGGTTTTATTACTCTTACAGTTCTAATTACTTTTTACATGAGAGACACAATGTGATATTTATAAATATGATTGTTATTTATTTGACTGAGGATAGTCTCAAGTTGTCTCCATTTACCTATGAAGGCCTCAAGATCATCTTTTTATATAGCTGAGTAATATTCCATTGTATAAAAACACCACATCTTTTCATTCACTCTGCAGTTGATGGGCATCTTGGCTGTTTCCAAGAATTAGCTATTAGAAATTGTGCTGCTATGAACATGGGTGCACATATATCATTGTGATATGAACTTGTCAGTTCTTCTGGGAAAATACCCAGGAGGGGAATAACTGGATGAATGGAACTTCCAATCCTAGTCTTCTGTGAATTCTCCAAATGGATTTCCATAGTGGTTGCACCAGTCTACATTCCCACCAACAGTGCAACAGTTTTTCCCTGCAGCCTCACCAACATTTGTTATCAGTTGATTTCTTGATGGCAGCTATTCTTTAGAGTGAGGTGAAATCTCAATGTTGTTTTAATTTGCATTACTCGAATGACCAGTGATGGTGAACATTTATTCATGTATTTATTTGTCATTTGCATATCTCCATCTGAGAACTGTGTGTTCATCTCAGATGCCCATTTTTGGAAAGGGTCTTTGAATTTAGGGGGCTTGATGTTTTTCAACTCTTTATATGTTCTGGATAAAATTCCTTTGTCTGAGGGACTGCTGGCTAAAATTCTTTCCCACTCTGTGGGTTTTCTTTTCACTCTGTTGGTGATTTCCTTTGAAGTGCAGAAATTTTTCAATAATATGAGATCCCAGTGGTTGATTCTTTGAAGTGTTTCTCATGAAGTTAGCATTTTGTTCATAAATTCTCTGCCTACCCCTATGTCTCCAAGACTTCTACCAACTTTGTCATCCAGTAGATTTAATGTTTCTGTTTTAATATTTAGGTCTTTGATCCATTTAGACTTTAGTTTTGTGCATGGTGATATGCATGGATCTAGTTTCAGTCTTCAGTATGTAGAGAGCCAATTTTTCCAACACCATTTATTAAAGAGACTATCCTTCTCCAGTGGACATATTTAGCCCCTTTGTCAAATATCAGGTGGCTGAGTGTCTTTGTAGTTGTGCTTGCATCTTCTAATCTGTTCCATTGATCCTCAGGACTATTTCTTTGCCAGTACCATGCTGATTTTATCACTGTGGCTTTATAGTACTGTTTCAAGTCAGGAAATGAGATGCCTCCTGCCTTGCCTTTGTTCCCCAGAACTGCCTTTGCTATTCTAGTATTCTTCTGTTTCCAAATGCATTTTAGGAGTGTTTTCTCTAGATCTGTGAGGTATGTCAATGGTATTTTGATTGGGATTGCATTAAATCTGTATAAAAGTTTTGGGAGTATGGCCATTTTCACAATGTTGGTTCTTCCTAACCAAGAGCAAGGAATATCCTTCCATTTTCTAATATCTTCTTCAATCTCCTTTTTCAGTGCAGAATAATTTTCAGCATATAGGTCTTTTACATTTTTAGTTAGGTTGATTCCTAAGTATTTCATTGTTTTAGACATTATTGTAAAGGGCGATATTTCCATAATTTCTCTCTTGATGAGTTTTTTGTTTGTGTACAGGAATGCTATTGATTTTTAAGCATTGAATTTATATCCAGCTACACTGCTGAACTTTATTCCCTCTAGCAGTCTTTTAATGGAGATTTTTGGGTCTTCTATATAGAGTATCATGTCATCTGCAAATAGTGATGATTTAACTTCTTCCTTTCCTATATTTATTCATTTTATTTCTCTCTCTTGACTGATTGCCCTGGCTAGTGTTTCCAGAAATATATTGAAAAGGAGAGGTGATAGTGGACATCCTTGTCTTGTTCCAGATTTTAAAGTAAAAGCTTTCAGTTTTTGTCCACTTAGTAAAATGTTGTGTGTTGGTTTGTCATAGCTGTCCTTTGTATGGTTAAGGTAAACACCGTGTGTTCCAAGTTTCTGAAGAGTTTTTATCATGAACATGTGTTGGACTTTGTCGAAAGCTTTTTCTACATCTATTGAGATGACCATGTGGTTTTTCTTTTGGGCTCTGTTGATGTGGTATAGTACATTTATTGATTTGCATATGTTAAACCAACCTTGCATTCCTGGAATGAACTCCACTTGGTCATGATGTATAATCTTCTTGATGATTTGCTGCATTATATTTGCCAATATTTTATTGAGAATCCTTGCATCAATGATCATTGGTGAGAGGGGCCTATATTTCTCCTTTTTGGTTGGATCTTTCTCTGGTTTTGGTATCAGAGTAATACTTGCCTCCAGGAATGATTTAGGGAGGATTGCTTTCTTCTCAACTTCATTGAAGACTTTAAGCAGTATTGGCACCAAATATTCTCTAAATTTCTTGTAGAATTCAGCTGTGAATCCATCTGGACCTGGGTTTTTCTTTGTTGGTAAGTGTTTAATTACATTTTCAATTTCAATAGCTGATATTGGGTCATTCAAGATTGCTATATCTTCTTGGTTGAGCTTTGTTAGTTCATCTGTTTCTAGAAATTTATCCATTTCCTCTGTGTTTTCCACTCTATGTGAGTAGAGATTTTCAAAGTAGGTATTCATGATCTTTTGAATTTCCATGGGATCTGTAGTAATGTCTCCCTTTTCAGTTCTTATTGCATGAATTTGGGTTTTTTCTTTCTTTCTCTTGATAAGGCTAGCTAGGGGTTTGTCAATTTTGTTTATTCTCTCAAAAAAACCCAGATTTTCAATTCGTTAACTCTTTGTATTTTTTTTTTTTTAGTTTCAATTGCATTGATTTCTGCTCTAATCTTTACAATTTCCTCTCTTCTATAAGCTTTGGGTTTATCTTGCTCTTCTTTTTGTAGAAGCTTGAGATGGAACCTTAGGTTGCTTATTTGTGCTCTTTCTGTTTTCTTGATATGACAATTTATTGCTATATATTTCCCTCTTAAGACCACCTTCATTGCATCCCACAGATTCCATTATGTTGTTTCTGTGTTTTAATTGAATTGTAGATATTGTTTTATTTCTTCTTTAATTTCATCTGTAGCTTACTGGTTGTTCAAAAGGTTTTTATTTAATTTTCATGTATTTGTGCAGGTTTTGCAATTTCTTTTGCCATTAATTTCTAATTTCGGTGCACTATGGTTAGATATTTTGCATGGGATGATTTCAATACCTTTGCATTTACTTAAGAATGTTTTATGGCATAATATATGGTCTATTTTGGACAATGTCCCTTGCACTGCTAAGAAGAATGTGTATTCTGATGTGGTTGGGTGGAACACTTTATAAACATCTACTAAGTCCAGTTGCTCACAGGTATGATTCAGTTCTGTTATTTCTTTGCTGACTTTTTGTCTAGTTGATCTATCTCTTTGTGACAATGGGCTGTTTTAAGATCCCCTGTTATAATTGTGTTCTTGTGTATTTGATTTTTCATGTCCATTAATATCTTGCTTATATAGTTGGGTGCTCCTGTATTTGGTGCATATACATTTATAATTGTTAGTTCTTCCTCTTGAATTTTTCCACTAACAAGCATGTATTGACCTTCTTTGTCTCTTTTAATCATTTTAGGTCTGAAGTTCACTTTGTCTGCAATTAGAATAGTTATCCCTGCTTTTTTCTGGGTTTCTGCTGCATAGAATACTATTATCTGTCCTTTGAATTTTTTTTGAAGTCTTTACTTTTATATTTATTTTTTTTAATTTTATTTAAAGAGGAAAAAAGCAAAACAGAAAAAGGGTTGAAAAAATGCAGAATTTCAAAAAAAATAAACAGTAAAAAATCACTAATTGATAAATTACATATTGTCTTCTTAGTCATAGTTGTTCAAGTTACAAAATTAGAGCACATAGAGTGGACATTCAAACAGTAAGGCTGAAAAGAAGTTCATTGATCCAATAGCAACTTAGCAACATGCTTATCAATCCTACACACTTAACCATAAATGTAGTTTTATCCTTTATAGCACTTTCTGTTCCTCCTTTTACTTTTTAATTTTTTTTTATTTAAAGAGAAACAAAAGCATGTAAAGGGTAGAGATAATACAGAATTTCAAAAAAAGATGATAAATCACTAGTTGATAAATTACATATTGTCCTTTTAGAAATAGTTGTTCAAGTTACAAAATTAAAGCATACAAAGTAGATATTCAAACAGTGAGAGTGTAAACAGCTATGCATGCATGAATCTCTACATGTATTTCTATCCTTTTTGTATTAGAGAGAAAAACAAAACATAGCAAGACAAAACAAAACAAATTCCTATAAAACCATGAAACCAAAAAGTAATATAAAACCACAGTACAAGGTGATCTACCATTATTACTGTGTTGTTTCTTATTATCTTCAATAGAGTTGTCTGTATCATCAGGCATAATTGAATATAGCAGTATAATTGAGTATAGCAGTACATAACAATATTAGTAAAAATAAAATATTGTACACAGTATAAAACTTCAAAGGCAGGTAATAATCAAACCAGAGTGGATATTCTAGTATATCTTGTCATCTTAAGTGCAGTTGCCTATACTCTCAGACTTGATGCTATCAGTCATAACAGCTTTGAATAAAATCTATCCATACAAAACAATGATCTAACAGACCAGATTTGATTACAATCAGTCATGATAAAACAGTGTAGGTTTTATAGGGCTTTAGATTAAGTTAATATGAAATTAAGAATGATTACTGTACTACATCCTGTTATTTTCAGGATTACTGTCTGTGCCCTCAAATCTAGTACAGGTAGAATGACTGGAATAGAATATAATACATCTAAGCAGAGTAGTGTGAGTATTGTGGGTTTTAAATCCTGGTGCACTATTAACAATATAGTGTATCAAGGCCATCTATGTTAGAGATTCTACTTATCCTTCTCTGCCTCATTTCTGCTATGCTATATTTCTGCCTGTTTGTCTAGTTTTCACCTTCATTCTACTGCATGCCCCACTCATTGAGGCCTTTCTGCCACTGTTCCTAAAATCCTGGTATTTTTTTTCTCTCTCTAGCATGTCCTTCAGTATTCTCTGTAGTGTTGGATTGGTGGTCACAACCTCCCCCAGTTCCTCTTCGTCATGGAAGCATCTTGTTTCTCTATTAATTTCTAGTAACAGTTTTGCAGGATACATCAATCTGGGCTGGAGGATATTTTCTATCAGGGCTTGGAATACTTTGCTCCAAGCTCTTGTTGATCTGATGGTCTGTGTTGAGAAGTCAGCTGTGATTCTGATGGGTTTACCTTTATAGGTAATCTGTTTCTTTTCTCTGATGGCTTTTAATATTCTATTTTTGTATTGAATTTCTGGTATTTTGATTATTGCATGCCTGGTTGTAGCTCTGTTTTGGTTGTAGGTGGCTGGAGTTCTGTATTTCTCACATAACCAAATGTCATTTTCTTTTCCCATGTTTGGGAAATTTTCCTTATTTCCATGAATAGCCTTTGTAATTCTCCTGTATGTATTCCTGCTTCTCCGTTCACATTTCTTATTCTTAAATTGTAGATTCTCTTTTCATCTTCTAGCCTTTGTATTGTTACTGCCTGATTCCTTATTTTTAAGAGATCTTTTCTTTCATGATCACACATTGCAAACTTGTCTTCAAGTTTTGATAGTCTATCCTTAGTTTCTTTTAAGGAGTTTTGCCAACTTTTAATGGAGTTTTTAATTTCCTGGTAGTCTCTTTGTATGTGCTTCATGTATTCTATATTTTCTTTATATCCTTTATCAAATGCTTCTCTCTTTTTTTTTGTATTTCTCCCTTCTTCCATCTGTATCTTCCTGAGAGATGCTTCCTGAGAGCATTTCTTTTATTACTCTACTCATATCTTGCTTTACCTGATTTAATATTTCAGTTTTGAGCTCATCTACGAGGTCCCAAAGATATCTCTTAGTGTCCATTGAAACCACGTCTGATGTTGCATATTTGTGACCCTCAGTCTCCCTTGTTTTTGCCTCTCCTGGATCAGGGCTCTCAGGGTACTGGGCTGGGGCCCTCCTCCTGCCTCTCTCTCCAGTCATGGCCCTGGCTTCCTCCACACAGGTTACAGGGCAGGTCCCATATCCCTTCCCTGTTGGCCATATTTCCTCCAAAGCATGCTGGGGAGGGACCTCCACCCTCTCCTGACTGCTCTTGTCACTCAGGTGTAAGCAGGGACTGCATATTCCTGCCCCTCCCCACTGGGCCAGCCAAACTTCAGGGGCTTTAACCTGGTCAGTGCGTGCTAGGTACAGGGAATCAATTTGGGATGGCTCATTGGGTCCTGGCCAGTGGTGTGGCCCCGTCCAAGCAAAGACCATGAATCTGCTTTGGGGCTGGGGCAACCACCTGAAGTCACTGTCACTCCCAGTTCAGGCTCCTCCTGCCTGATTCCAACATGTTGCCCATTTGGTCGCACCCTTCCTGTGGCTGGGGATCTCATTCCCAGCACTGACCATGGATTAATGAAGGTCCCTTTACTGGCTCTGCTCTCCTTTGGGCTCACCAACCCTTGACTTCAGCACTGCTGTTCTTCCTGTGAGTCTCCTTTGACTTTTAATCTATGAATTTCCTTTTGAGTCAGACGTGTTTCTTTCGTACAGCATATTGTGGGATCATGTTTCTTGATTCATTCTGTCAACCTGTTTCTTTTGATAGGTGAATGGAGGCCATTTACATTTATGGATACCACTGATATATACTGGCTCAAGTTTGCCATGTTATGTTCCAGTTGTTTGCTTTCCATTTTTCCCCTTATTTAATTGCTTGTCTTACCTGGTGGTTTCTTTCTGTTGTTGTTTTGGGGATTGTGGTCATTTTTATCTCTGTGTAGTATGTCTTTCAGTACTGTTTCTAGCATTGGTTTGGTGGATGTCAATTTCTTCAGTTGTTCTTTGTCATAGAAGTATCTTGTTTCTCCATTAAATTTAAATGAAAGTTTTGCTGGGTACATCAGTCTGGGTTGAAAGTTGTTCTCTTTCAGGGCTTGAAATGCTTCACTCCAAGCTCTTCTTGACTTGAGGGCTTGTGCTGAAAAGTCTGCTGTGATTTTAATAGGCTTTCCTTGGTAGGTGAGTTGTCTTTTCTCTAAAAGCTTTTAGTATTATGTTTTTATGCTGTATGTCTGAGATCTTAATTATTATGTGTCTGGGTGTGGATTTATGTTGATTTTGACTGTTTGACTTTCTATATGCCTCACTTATCTTCCTATCAGATTCTTTTCCCATGTTTAGGAGATTTTCTTCTATTACTTCTGAGAATAGTTTGGCTATGTCATTTGCATTGACTCTTGCCTCTTCATTGTTGCCTATTAATTAATCTTATGTTTTTTCTCTTGTCATCATCTTAAAGCTGTTGGATTGTCACTTCATGTTGCTTTCTTATTTTTAAAAGTTCTATCCTTTCATGATCACTAATTGCAAACCTATGCTCAAGATCCGAAATCTTATCCTCAGCTTCATTTAAGTGGCTTTACATGCTTTGAATAGGATGTTTTGTTTCGTGGATGTCTCTTTGAGTTTGTTTTATGAATTCTGCATGTTTTCTATTTGTTCATTCAAGGCTACAATCAGTTTCCCATGCTCTTGTTCTTTTTTCTCAATTTCTTCTTTAATTGCACTCAGCAACTCCTTTACTAAGGTCGTTTTTTCTGTCATTATGTGGGAAAGTACTTCTAATTTGATTTCCAATATAGCTCTTTTATTTCACTTGCTATCTTTTCAGAGACTCCCCATGTGTTACTTTTGGGGTCCTCTATTTCAATATCTCCTGCACTTGCTTCTGGTGGACTAGATGTTTGAGACTGCATTTTGCATTTTCATTTTGTCATTTTCACTCTGCCTGATGTATTCTGTGTGTAGGAAGGGGTCACCCACCCTCTTTTCAGATGCACCAAGGCCATACAGTTAGTTGGAGTGGTCTTTACTACTGGCCCTATTTACCCACTGTACACCTCTATTTTAGGGGCATACTCACCCCACTATCACAATTAATCCACTGTAGTCCAAGGTTTGCTGCCTGAGAGCTACGTTCCAAGTTTTTTCCATATGCTGGATTCCACCACAGCACATGGTCAGGGCCTGAGGCTGGAATCTGGGTCCTGCTTACTGCTTGGCAGTTGCTGAGCATGGCCTGGTTGGGCCTCCATCCCTGTGTGTGGCCTGTGGTGGACTCAGACACTGTTCGTGGTCTTACCGCCTGGGAGCAGGCTCAAAGTCCCTTTCCGTGTACTGGGATTCCACCAGAGCATGCAGTGAGGGCCCAAGGCTGAAATCTGTGTTCTGCTTGGTGGTCAATGGGTGTGGCCCAGTTGGGCCCCCATCCCTGTGTGTGGCCCAGGGTGGTGTGGGACACAGTACATTGTCTTACCACCTGGGAGCAGGCTCAAAGTCCCTTTTGATGTGCAGAAGCTTTTTAATAAGATGAGACCCCACTGGTTGAGTATGTGAAGTGTTCCCATGAAGCTTGGGTTTTATGTATGAACTCTCTACCTATCCCTATCCCTTCATGATTTCTACAGACCTTTTCTCCCAGTATACTTAGGTTTCTATTGTAATATTTAGATATTTGATCTATTTTGACTTTATTTTAGTGCATGATGATAGACATGAGTCTAATATTAATCTTCACCATGTGGAAAGCCAATTTTCTTTCTTCCAGTGTACATGCTTAGCATCTTTGTTATAGATAAACTGGCTGAATGACTTTGTAATTGTCTCTGTAGCTTCTAATCTGTTCCCCTGATCCTCAGGTCTGTTTTGCTTTCTCCAGTACCATGCTGATTTTATCACAGCAGCTTTGTAGTATACTTTCAAGTCTGGGATTGTGATGCTTCCTGCTTTGCCTTTTTTGCTCAGGATTACCTTTGCTACTATAGGTCTCTTCTGTTTCCAACTGAATTTTATGAATGTTTTCTCTAGATCTGTGAGGTATACTAAAGTCATTTTGATTAGGATTGCAGTAAGTTTGCAAAAAAGTTTGGGGAGTATGACCATTTTCAAAATGTTGCTTTTTCCTATCTATGAGCAAGGAATATCTATCCATTTTCTGATATATTTTTTATCTCTTTTTAGAGTGCTGTAATTGCCAATGTATACATCTTTTACATCCTTTGTTAAATTGATTCCTAAGTATTCCTTTTTTGGATGCTACTGTGAAGGGTGTGGTTTCTTTAATTTCTCTCTCAGAGAGTTTGTTTTTGTGTAAAGGAATGTTATTGATTTTTATGCATTGATTTTGTATTCAGATATGTTATTGAATTTGTTTATTAATTCTAGAAGTCTTTTAATGGAGTTCTTATGGTCTATGTAGAGTATCATGTCATCTGCAAAAATTGATAGTTTATCTTCTTCCTTTTTGTATTCTTATTCCTTTTATTTCTCTCTTGTCTAATTGTCCTGGCTAATGTTTGCAGAGCTATATTGTGTAGGATGGTGATAGGGGACACCCTTGTCTTGTTCTTGACTTTACAGTGAAAACTTTCAGTTTTTGCCCAATTAATATGATGTTGGGTGCTCATTTGTCATAAATGACTTTTATTGGGTTGAGATAAAGTCTATCTATTCTGATTTGCTGTGGGATTTTGTTCTTAGTTTTAAGAAATGAGGAATGAATCTTGAGTGCAAAGAGAAAAAGGAAAAGAAAGAATGTGACACTCAGCACAGGGTGAGTCTTCTGTAACTCTGTCACTGAAAAGTAACGTGTAGGTAAACGAGTGCATTGAGTGCTTGGTAGGAGCTGAGCTTGTGTAGAATGTCAGGCTTCTCACATTCCTCTGCACTTCTTTCATCACAACTATAACACCCTCTGTTACAAAGTGTATCCTGCCACCCCTCCCCCACCAAATCCTGCCCCCATACAAGTCAAGCTTATCTCTAGAGGCCTTCTTATTGACACTACTATAAGGGAGAGTCAGGGGAGGATACCCACATATAAATTCAAAATTCACGACTTTAACATCCCAAGGAGCAAGGCTTTGAGTAAGGATGAGTGGAAGTGATTATAAACTGTATTATTGTGCATTCCTACATTCATATTTTGAAACTCAAGTCCAAAACATGATGGGATTAGGAGATGGGAAAATTTCAATAATTAGGTATAGATGAGGTCATGAAATTGGGGTCATGAAGGAATAGTGCCCTTATTTAACAATGAGACCTCTCTCTCTCTCTCTCTCTCTCTCTCACTCTCTCTCTCTTTCTCCTTCAACACCACAAGAAGGCAGCATCTAAAAGCCATGTAAATAAGTCTCACTACAAAACAAATTGCCCAGCACCTTGATCTTTAATATGTTAGTCTTCTGCATTGTTAGAAATCAATTTATAGTTTAATTTACAGTTTCTAGTCTGTAGTTTTTGTCAGTTTCTGGGTTCTAAAACAAAATATCTTATACCAGGTTACCTACAAACTATAGAAATGCATTGCTTATAGCCCTGTAATCTGAAGGGAAAGAACAAGTTTTAGCAGATTTGGAGCCCGAGGACTCATTCTTCATAAGTGGCACTTTCCATGTTCATGGTGAAAAGTAAATATTTTCCATCAAACCTCTAACATAATTCCACTTCAATAAGGCCACTAATCCAATTCCTCAGTGTGGTAGCCTCAAGATCTGTTCACCTGCCAATACCCAGGCTCCTTAATTATCATCACTTAGAGTGTTACAGTCTCAGTGTCTGAGGAATTACACTATGACTGACTAGAGAGACAAAGCAAGGGTGAAAATCTCTAAATCAGCATTGGAGAAAAGCAAGTACATGAAGCAAGAGCAAAGGGTAAAGTCTGTAATAAAAGGGTGCATAAAAAGAGAAATTTGCCTGACCAAAATGTGGTTTCTGGAGTGCATGGAAGAAGCCAATAGTGCCTGGGTCATGGCATCCCACCTCCACCCCAAGCCCAGCATATGTGCCATTTTGTAAGAGGGTCAGGAAAGGGAGGGAACTGGCTCTTCAGTTGTGGCCTGGGTGGCAGCATAAACTCAAAATCACTCTACTTCCTTCTGGGCACTGTAAGTGAGATGCTTGCAAGCCAGGGCTTTAGAGAAACAGAAAAATTGGGAATGTTTCAGCAGGCAAGAATGGTGTACTCTGAGATTTTGAAAACAATAACACTCCAGAGCCTGAGAGCAGGGGAGAAAGAAGGCTTCCTCCACAAGGAAAACAATAGTCACCTATCCTTTCCACATACAAGGGGAGTGCAGGGCTTGTGGGACAATTAGTTCTCTGCCCATACCCATCAGGAGACTCCTGCTGGGCAGTGAAACCCAAGACTGATTCAAGCATGCCCACTAGTGAAGCTCTTGAGACAATAGTTGAAGAGGTCTGTCAAAAGAAGAATGGAGACCAGCACATGGGTTACAAGGATTCTGACATGACTCTGGACCAAAAGTTTACAGAAAGTGGGGAAACACCCTGCCTTAACCAGAGAGCAGATGAACACCATGAGTTGTGGGCAGAGCAGGCACCTGGAAAGAAATGAAGGAAAGAGAAAAGTGATCTCTAAGCACTGGAAAGACCTGAGACAGCACTAGGTTCTTCCCACTTCTACCTGCTCTGTATTCACCACTTTGCATAGACAAAAGTGACCCTCTGCAGAGCCTCAGAGCTGCACCAAGTACTACAGGAGGGTCAGAGAGCAGAGCTCTTAGGAAACAGACAGACAGAAGACTACCAGAGAGATGAGAGTGAAAAGTACCAGGTTACAAGAATTTCTAGCAATATGCTAGGCAAGAAACCCTATTGAGGCAAGATGTGGAGACAACTATGAGATCTCTAAGGTATCAAAAGAGCAGCAATGTGAGGGTTATGGAGGAAGTCAGCAGAAAACAAGAAAAGCAAGGATTGGCCAAACTACACCACAAAAATTTACCCCCACAATGACTGAGGTAATTGAATCTTGGGATGGTTACAGAGACCTGCAGTTGGCCATGGCAGTAGCACTGCTCTCTGCTAGAGGGCAGCTCCACTAGCATCAGAAATCTCCATCTCTTCTGGGCAGGTAGTTGAGCAGTCCTCAGGGGGAAACCGCATGGCTGCAAGACAGTAAGAGCTATTTAGATACTCTGGGGATAATGCTGCAACTGAGTAAAAACTTTTTTATTGTTTCCTTGCTTGTTTACTTGTTCTAATTTCTCTCTTTTTCTTCCTTTTTTATGTCTCTCAATTTTTTATTGGTATTGCTTTTTTATTTCACTTTCTTTTTAAAGTTTTTATTCCTGCACCCTGCTCTCCTTTTATTTCTTCTTCTCTATCATTGTTTTATTTTCTTTCCTTCATACACTTTTCCCCCTTTCTTCCTCATTTTCTTGTCTCCTTGTCTTCCCTTTCCTTTGTCTAATCTTTCATACAGCATATGTGTAACAGGGGCCTGCATCTATATACAAGTTAATAAAACTTAACAAGTGTTTTAACTTAAATAATGCCATTCAATGGCACATCAGGATAACCATCAACAAAACTGTGCTGAAACAATATAAACAAAACTAATTACAAACATATTAAGATACCACAACAATATCACAATCTCCCTGTTCTCTAAATATATTTCCATTCCTGCCCAAACAAATATTGTCTTAAATCCCCCTCAACACCACATTCTACTACAGCTATTAAAGTAATTTAAGTCTGAACTTTTGTGTAATTTTCAACTAGCAACATTTCTCTTACTTCCCTCTCCTCTAAATGAAGCAGCCACCTCCTTTTTACTTTGATCACTACTTTGCCCACCCTTCATATTCCATAATATCTGCAAATGTCAATATAATTTACTAAGTAAAGCTTATTGGTAAGAGTGTGAATGTGTCAAAACAGTTTTAGTATTTAAGATCAATGTATGAATGGATCTTTTAAGACTTCTATAATCAGTGGAAATTCTTTGCTTATAACACAGTAATTATAACCAAAACAATTTACCTGATTAGAATGAAGAAGTAGGAGAGGGGAGTTAGGCCTTTGATGGTGAGGTGAGTTCCAGCTCACTGGCGCTGGCCCGGGAGAGTTTGGGACTTCACTCTTGATGCTTGGGTGCCCACCCAGCCCCCAAAGACACTGGACTAGCCTGGAGAGGTTTATCTGACTTGAGTGGACCACACCCAGTGACCTTTATTCAACCAGGAGACCAGGCCAGCACGGAGAGGGGAGTTAGGCCTTTGACAGTGAGGTGAGTTCCAGCTCACTGGCACTGGCCTGGGAGAGTTTGGAACATCACTCCCAGTGCTTGGGTGCCTGCCCAGCCCCCTAGAACACTCTAGCTTTGAGAGGTTTTGTGGGCTTAAGTGGACCACATCCAGCCATCTTGATTCAACCAGGGGAGCAAAGGCCATGAGTCCTGGGAGCCAAAGGTGCAGGAGATTATTTCCAACACACTCAGAGAAAGTTTTGGAACATCACTGGAAATACAGAAATATGGGAAAATGACAAAAGGAAAGACCAAAATGCAATCTCAAAACTTCAGCCTATCCCAAGAAAGCCTGGGAGCCACATACATGGAAGAAAATACTAGTCATACACCTGAAATACCTGAAATGATATCAACTGAAATAAAGAAGCAAATAGGGAAGCTATGAAGGAACTCAAATCAGAAATAATCTCCCAGGTAAAAGAAGAAATAATAAAAGTAGTGAAAGAAATAGTGAATGCATCTAAAGAAGACACAGCTAAAAAATTAGAGGCACAAAGCAAAAAGATAGAATCCCTGAATGAACAGTATAAGAAACAAACAGAATACATGAACCAGATTTAAAGAGATACACAAGAAATCAAAAATTCTATTGAAAGTTGCCAAAACCTCCTCAACGAAAGTGAAGATGGAATTTCAGACCTCAAAAATAAGATTGCAGCTAGTGAATAGGAAAGGAAAGATCTTTTAAAATAATGAGGAATCAGGAAATAACAATTCAACAGTTGCAAGATTATGCAAAAAAAAAAAGATTAGTAGAGATAAATGAAAAAGAAGGGGACAACAAAAATAATATCAAGAGGCTATTTATAGAAGGAATAGATGAAAATTTCCCAAACATGAGAATGGAAATTAACATACAGATTAGTGAAGCATATAGAACTCCAAACAGCCATAATCAAAATAAAACTACACCCAGACATATAATAATAAACATCCCAGAAATCCAACATAAGAACAGAATATTAAAAGCTGTTAGAGAGAAAAGACAGATTACCTATAAAGGAAAACCTATCAGGTTCACAGCAGACTTCTCAACACAACAATGAAGTCAAGAAGAGCATGGAAATATTTCAGATCCTAAAGGAAAACAACTTCCAACCAAGACTGATGTACCCTGCAAAACTGTCCTTCAAAATGGATGAGGAAATAAGATACTTCCATGACAAAGAACAGCTGAAGAACTTCATGATCACCAAATCAACCCTGCAAAGAATACTCAAAGACATTGTAGATACATATAGGGAAAATCTACTAAGCAAGATAGACAATTAAACAGAATGGAAAGGTAAAGATACAACAGCAGAAAGATCATATGTCAACAATAAAATGATATATGAGTTATAACCATTAATGTAAATGGCCTCAATTCACCAATCAAAAGAAACAGACAGGCAGAATGGATCCATAAACAATGTCCAACCATATGCTCACTACAAGAAACCCATCTAACCCAAAAGGAAATTCATAGACTGA
Source organism: Hydrochoerus hydrochaeris (assembly GCA_004027455.1). Taxonomy (NCBI): domain Eukaryota; kingdom Metazoa; phylum Chordata; class Mammalia; order Rodentia; family Hydrochaeridae; genus Hydrochoerus; species Hydrochoerus hydrochaeris. The sequence continues at coordinate 210,836 of PVLA01002420.1, forward strand.
AAGTCAAAGGATAGAAAACTATACTTCATGCAGCACGAACTCAAAAAAAAAATGGGGGTAGCTATACTGTTTGCAGACAATGTGAACTTCAAACCAAGAATGCTCCAAAGAGATAAAGAAAGTCACTACATACTAGTTAGGATAAAACTTCAAGAGGAAGAGATAACAATCTGAAATATATATGCACCAAATTCCAGAGCACCCGGCTATACAAAGCAAGTATTAAAAGAAATGAAAAATCAAATGGTCAATAACACAATTATAACAGGAGACATTTACATGCCATTGACACAAAAGAACAGATGAACTAGACAGAAAAAAAATAACAGAACTGAATCACATCTGTGAACAAATGGACTTGATGGACATATACAGAGTGTTCCATCCAACTACATCAGAATACACATTCTTCTCAGCAGTACATGTGACATTCTCGAAAATAGACCATAAACTAGCCATATAGCATGCTTAAGTAAATGCAAAAGAATTGAAATTATCCCATGCATGTTATTGGATCATAGCACCATGAAACTAGAAATTAATGATAAAAGAAATTGGAAAAAATACTCACAAACACATGGAAATTGAATAATACACTCTTGAGCAGTCAATGGGTCACAGAGGAAATTAAAGAAGAAATTAAACAATATCTACAAGCAAATGAAAGAAAATAGCAATACAATATACTGGAATCTGTGAAACGCAATGAAAGCAGTCCTCAGAGAAAAATTTATTGCACTGAGTTCCCACATTAGGAAAGCATAACAAACACAAATAAAAAACCTGACACTACACCTCAAACATTTAGAAAAAGAAGAACAACCCAAGCCCAAAGCCAAAACAAAGAGGAAATTATAAAATCAGAGCAGAAATCAATGCAATAGAGACTAAGAAAACAGTACAAAGAATCAATGAATCAGAGTTGGTTCTTTGAAAGAATAAATAAAATTGATAAGCCCCTAGTCAACCTAATTAAAAAAGGAAAGAAAAGACTCAAATTCATGCAATACAGAATGAAAAAGGAGAAATCACTACCTGTGGAAATACAGAAGATTATTAACAACTATTTCAAAAACCTCTACTCTTATAGGTTAGATAACACAGAAGAAATGGACAGATTCCTAGAAACATATGAACCAAGTTAGATCAAGATGATGTAAAACTGCTGAATAACCCAATTTCTGTTAATGAAATTGAAAATGTCATTAAGTTCTTACCAACAAAGAAAAGCCCAGGTTTGGAAGGACTCACTGTGGAATTCTACAAGAAATACAAAAAAGACTTAATGCCAACACTCCTCAAAGTGTTCAGTGAAATCAAAAGGGGAGCAATTCTCCCTAAGACATTCCTGGAAGCAAATATTACTCTAATACCAAAACCTGAGAAAGACCCAACTAAAAAAGAGAACTACAGGTTAATCTCCCTAAAAAATATAGATGCAAAAATTCTCAATAAAATATTGGCAAACAGGAAGCAGCAAATCACCAAGATTATACACCATGACCATGAAGTGGGATTCATCCCAGGCATGCAAGGATGGTTCAACATACATAAATCAATAAATATATTCCATTATATCAATAAAGCCAAAACTAAGAATCACATGATCATTTCTATAGTTGCAGAAAAAGCTTTTGATAAAATTCAACACCCATTCATGATAAGAACCTTACAGAGAATTGGAATAGATGGTCTCTACCTCAATATGGCAAATGCCATCTATGACAAACCAACAGCCAGTGTCATATTAAGTGGACAAAAACTGAGCCTTTATCTTAAAATCAGGCAGAAAATAAGGATGTGCCTTATCACCACTCCTATTCAACATAGTACTGGAAATACTAGCCAGAGCAATTAGATAAGAGACAAATGAAAGAAGTAAAGACAGGAAAATAGGAAGTTAAATTATCATTATTTGTAGATGACATGATACTTTACATATAACATCCCCAAGACTCCATTGAAAGACTGCTAGGTATAATAAATAAATTCAACAATGTGGCTGGATACAAAGTCAATACTGAAAAATCAATAGCATTCCTATACACTAACAACAAAATCACTGAGAGAGAAGAGAAGCCACACTCTTCACTCTAGCATCCAAAAAAATGAAATACGTAGGAATTAATCTAACAAAAGAAGTAAAAGAGCTCTACAGGGAAAATTATAATACCCTGAAAAAAGAAATTGAAGAGAACCTCAGAAAATGGAAAGACATCCTTTGTTCATGGCTAGGAAGAATAAATATTATGAAAATGGCCATTCTCTCAAAATTGTTATACAGATTCAATGCAATCCTAATGAAAATACCACTAGCATACCTCATAGATCTAGAGAAATCATTCCTGAAATTCATCTGGAATCAGAAGAGACCTAGAATAGCAAAGGCAATTCTAAACAGGAAAGGCAAGGCAGGAGGCATCACAATCCCTGACTTGAAGTTATACTACAAAGCTACTATAATAAAATCAACATGGTACTGGAATAAAAACACATCTGAAGATCAATGGAATAGACTACAAGATACAGCCACAACTACGAACACTCTCAACCACCTTATCTTTGATAAAAGGGCCAAACATGTTCACTGGAAGAACAATAGTCTCTTTAATAAATGGTGCTGGAAAAACTGGTTATCCATATGCCAAAAACTAAAACTAGGCCCATACCTATCACCATATACTAAACTAAAATCTAAATGGATCAAAGATCTAAATATTAAAACAGAAACACTAAATCTGTTGGAAGAAAAAGTAGGTAAAAATCTTGAAGACATAGGGGTAGGTAGAGAATTCATGAACAAGAACCAAACAGCGTGGGAAATACTTTCCAGAATCAATAACTGGGATCATGTCTTTTTAAAGAGTTTCTGCATGTTGAAAGAAATCTCCAGCATAGTGAAAAGAAAACCCACAAACTGGGAAAAAATCTCAGTGAACTGTCCCTCAGAAAAAGGACTTCTGTCTAGAACTTATAAAGAATTTAAAAAAAATCAGACCCCTGAAATTCAAAGACCTAATCCAAAAATGGGCATCTGAGATGAACACACAGTTCTCAGATGAAGAAATATGAATGGCAAATAAATACATGAAGAATGTTCATCATCACTGGTCATTGGAGAAATGCAAATTAAAACCACACTGAAATTGCATCTCGCTCTGGAAAGAATGGCCAGGATTAGCAAAACTACCAACAATAAATGATGAAGAGGCTGTGAGGAAAAAGGAACTCTTCTGCGCTGTTGGTGGAAGTGTAGACTGGTGAAACCACTGTGGAATTCAGTCTGGAGATTCCTCAAAAAGCTGGCATTGGAAGTCCCATATGACCCAGCATTTCCACTTTCAGGCATACCCCAGAAGAACTGAAAACATCATACCACAGTGCTATATGTGCACCCATGTTTATAGCAGCACAGTTTGTAATAGCCAGATATTGGAAACAACCTAAGTGCCCATCAACTGAGGAATGGATAAAAAAGTTGTGGTACTTTTAAACAATGGAATACTACTTGGCTATAAAGAATGATCACATTGAGATATTTATAAATAAATGGATGGAACTTGAGACCATACTCATAAGTGAAATAAATCAAACTCACATGTATAAATACCATATAGTCTCCCTAATGTAAAAAATGGTAAGAGTACATAAGATTCTATGGTAATCATGGTTCCCCATTATATTGCTTTGAAGTCTTATAATGTTTTCATTCATTGGTTGGAATAGTTTTATTCTGTTTTGTTTGACCTTATTATGTATGATGGCATGAACAGCTACTTTGAAGAAAACACGACATTATGGCAGCCATTACTGATTTAATATCATTTTGCTTTGAATTCCTAACATGCTTTTGTTTTTCTATTACCATTGGCTCTGTCATGTTGTGTCTTATTGGATTTTAATATGCATGGTAGTATAAACAAAATTTTTTACAGAATATGAGATAATATAGCAGCCGTTGTTCATCTTTGGTTATTTGGTTCAGAATTCCTTGTAATAGTTTCATTCTCTTGAATGGTTTTATTCTATTTTGTTATGTGTGATATTATTTTTTTGTAAGCTATGCTTAACTATTTCAAAGAAAGAGATATTATGGTAGCTACTGTTGATATCCAATTGTCTTTGTGAAGTGCTATGTTGCTTGCATTGTTCTGCTCTGATCTGTGTTGTTCTGTCCTCTTTTGTTTTATTCTCTGTAAAATAAGTTTTTTTTAAAAAAAGAATGAAGTAGTAAACAATACCTCTTGAAAAATAAAGCCAGGCCACACACTGAAAAACAGAACATAGAAAAGGAATTCTTCAACAAATTCAACAACAAATTTTATTCGGTCCTGTGGTGTCAACTCAGGAAAAAAAAAGAAAAAGGAAAACATGAAAAAAAAAGGCAACAAAATTCTTACAAAGACTCCCAGCTGCCCCAAAGCATATTTTAGGAGCACCAAGGGTGAAAATCAAACACTAACAACTGACCTGCATGCAATGATTAAAGGTGAACCAAAGAGACTCAGTAATCTCAAGATGGCATAACCCCAAAAATACACAAGCTTTGATATCACATGATTCCTATTATAGATATTGTGCAAATTGGAAGAGGACCAAGAGATAAAGAGAGGGGTGAGGGAGAAAAGGGGATGAGTATTAAAAAGATGAGTAGTATTATGTACATGTATAAACTCATCTTGATGAACATAATAATAATTACATACTGCAAACTTGTATCAATAATAATATAAATTTTAAAATAAATTCTATAAAAGAGAAAAGTTGTAGAATAACAAAATTTGACCAATTCATCAAAGTGGTTATAAAGAAACAAAATGTTAGGAAAGCTCACAAAAATTATTCAAAATATGAGTAACAAATTTACCAAAAAAATAGACTCCATGAAAAAGTTTCAAAAAGAAACCTATAGATGAATAATTCTATTGTATACACAAACAGCAGAAGTGACCAATGAGAGAAGTTCTCAGACTCTGAGGATGAATGGAAACACAAAGTGATAGTCTCAGAGATAGCTTAAAAATGACAAGAGAGCAGTGAAAATTTATCTAACAAGTGTTAGATGCTAAAATCAGAATGGATCAAAGACATGGATATTAAAACAGAAACATTTCATCTGCTGAGCTGAAAGGCCAAACAGACAAAACTCTGGAAAGCCAAGCACAAAATAGGACTTTCTAAAGGAAGCCCTACTGGTTGAGAGAAAGCATCAAGAATCTAATTATATCTAATTAAAATCTACTCAAAAAAATAAGTGAAGAGACAACTAACAGAATAAGATTTTTTCCACTACTCTTCTAACACATGAATTTACAAAGAACAAAAAAAAATCAGATCTCCCCCACCCAAATAAATGATCCAATCAAATAATGGATGATTTGAAATAAATAGGCACTGCTCAGAAGATGAGGTCAAATTGCCAGTAAAACACAATTCAACATCCCTGACAACCGGGGAAACACAAATTAGAACAAAAGTTTAAAAATGAGATCCCATCTTACTCCAGAAATAATAGCTATCATTAAAATAAAACTGTGACAAGGACACCCTTCTACATTGCTGGTGGAAATGGAAACTTGTTTAACCACTGTGGAAATTAGTATGAAAATGACTCAAAAATACGAAGTTAGAAATACCATTTGATCTAGGTATAGTCACTTTCTATGTATCTTCCTTAAAGATTTCAAGATGTGGTAGGGCAGTGATACAAGCATATCCACATTTATAGAAGCACAACCAATAATAGCTGAAGCTTGAAAGCAGTGTGCATACCCACTAACCAATGGTAAGATAAAATAAGTCATGGTATTTGCATATAATAAAGTATTACTGTGCCATACATAAGGATAAATTTGAATCATTTTTAGGAAAATGGATGCACTTTAAATTATGTATAACTTTTCTTATATGAGAAGTATTGTGGTTTATACATTGTGTCAGTTTGAGAAGTCTAGAAGTTTAACTAAGTGACTCAGCAACTCTTCATCCTGGGGTGTAGAGGACAAGCAGTTACCATGCTAGGATGTTTGTTGTTCATTGCGACAATTTGAGAAGATCAGAAGTTTAAGTAACTCAGTGGAGGGCCAGAATCCCTAGTCTGTAACA
>PVLA01002420.1:217040-271278 GCA_004027455.1 Hydrochoerus hydrochaeris
GCCTCCTGATACAGACTTGCACAGGACACTGCAGTAAGCACCAGCCCTTGGGCTGGACCCTTCAACTTCTGGTATGCAGACACCCTCTGCACACTCCCTCGTCTGACTTTGTGGTTGACCATTGCAAGCCAATCTTGTAATTTCTTATAACTTATAAATCTTGTGTCATATTTGTTTCTTGCATCATATGTAAACCCTGATTGATACAAGAACTAAAAATAATTTTCAAAATAAGTAATTAAAACTAATTTTTAAAAAGCTGAATAAAGAATACACAACAAGATACAAGGAGATAGATATCTTGAAAAAGGGTATTGCACTCAGAGATGGAGAGAGGGGGAAGGGGGAAATTGGAAAAGGAATAAAATAATTAAGGTATAGTACATGATTGTACATACCCCTGAGATGAATACATACAGTATGCACTATGAAACTGTAGTACAAAATTTGAAAACAAAAGGCTTTTGACATTGAATATTGAGTCAAGGGGCACAAACATTCATCTGATACCAAAATTTAAGTAGACTAGTAAATCAGTAAATGAATAAATGCTTCTGGGATGCTCTGTTTGAACTGGCTTGATTGTCTTTGCTTTCAAATAAAATATCTAAAGCCCACAGAAAGAACATTTTAAAAATAATTCATAGCATAAATTTTCTAAGTCAGGATTCTATTTAAAGTCTACATTATCATGATTTCTACATGGTAATGCATTATCTCTGCCCAAGTCCTTGGAACTCCTGCACCTTCTCCTGGACTTGCTTTTACCCACTAAAACTGGACTGCCTGACACTCATTTACCTGACCAAGTTTCTGTTCCAATCAGACATCAATCAAGTTGTATTTTAGAAACTTAAATCTTAGATGATCAACACTTTAAATAGCTTGTAAGAAGTGTGACCCAGTGACTTTGTACCTACTTGCTGCTACATACCTTGCTCTCCATTTTAGTGACCTGGGATTCTTTGTATATTTCCCACCTATGACTAGGTACCTGTGGCTAAATTACTGAGAGACAGGTTCAGTTACCTGGTCCTCATCACTGAGCCCCAGCAGATCTGAGTCATCCTTGGAACAACTTTCTGGCTTGATTTTAGAACCAGCACAGTACCAGGCCCATCATAGCTGTTAGCTGAATTGGAAAGGGAGAGTTCAATACCAGAAAACAGGCAAAACAAAAATAATGAATTTAATGAATATCAGCATGAGTTTCCATTCTTGCACCTTAGTTTAGAACTAGCATGTACTTTCCACAGATCCTCCATGAAAAGGTTGTAGTTGACAATTGCTGCAAAAGACATCCACTCTCTCATGACCATCAATGAGAGTGGATGTCTTTTGCAGCAACTGTCAATTACACTTGTCTGTCATTACCCATGTACTGAGGTCCTGTCTTTGCAGGGTCTTTCTTGAGGATGCCATGCTGTATTCGTGCTGCTGAAGTGAACACAAGAGAGTGAGCATGGGGCGGGCATTCTGCATGCATTCACTGTTTTCCTGGGACACTTTTAGGAAAAGAAACCCTAAGTATTAATTTTCCACTGGCCCTGTAAACTATCTAGCCATTTTGTACTTTGAAAATTATTGAGAAAATATTAAAAACTAAACTCTAGTTGACCTTTCAATGGTAAGCATAAACACTGAAACCACATCCAGGATCCGGAGATGCATTTATTTATGTCAATGGGCACTGATCAGGATCACTTCCAAAAGATCAGGCCCTGGGCTCTGCTGGTCTAGGGCTCATAGGAGATAAGCAAGCAAGAAGTATCGAGGCAGAGTGGCTGTCAGTTGGGGATTGTTTTATAAAATGTGCATCATAGTGACCAGCTATGTATCACAGCAACCAGCCATTTCTAAGAGACAGGAGAACTGGAACAGGAACTATTTATTACCTGGTCAGCTAACAAACTGAAGCACACTGGTTGGTGGAGGGGGTTTGCTACAACCACCTGCAAATACACATTCTAATGTCTTGGAAGGACCATAGTAATGTGTCCTAATACTTCCTATATTTTCAAAAAACTTGAAAAAATTGAAATTGTAGCAATTGATTAACACTTGTCCTTCCTCACATTTTTGTGGAACTTGTGTAATTCACATAGCTCTCATGATTCTTGGGAAATTCTTGGGCAAACATTCTAAGTTGGAACCTCACTAAGAGCTGTGTGGAATTCCCAGGAATACATTTACCTTTCTGTTCAAACTTGGCAGAATAATTTGCTGCTTCACCTCTTTCCTAGCAGATCGTAAGCTCCTAGTGGATAGAACTCACGCTTTGTTAGACTCTGTCACCCCAGTATCTGACTTGGAGCTGGACATATACTATGCAATGCTAAATATTTCCAGATGTGACTTTACATTTGCCAGCCTCCCTAGGGAAGAGTACTTGGTGCAATATTATCCCCTTAACAAGTATTTGTGGTAATCACACTTTCACACGGACACACACATGATTTGCATTTTAGACTGCCTCACTCAAACTGAAGGGCACAAGAATCAACCCAGAAACAATGCAAAAATATTTTGAAAAGCTTTAATGATGTTTGATCCAAATACTTCCAATAGTGAAGACTGAGGACATCTGTGAGATATTTAGTAATAAGCTCATTCTGCCTGGTAATGACAGAGGCAGCCTCTACTCCAGCAGGTCAGATATTCAGCCATGTGTTCCCATTTCCCTGTAGCATCTGGCCATTTCTGCTTTGATTCCTAGAGTACCAGTGTCAGAAAGGAATTTGGAAATGGTGTATTCCCAAAACTCTTTCTGTGCTCAGGAAAGTGGGATTTGTTGAAGCTCAGAGACATATCAAGATCAAAAATTAAAATTCAAATCACAGCCAGGACGAGAAATCATTACCATGAAGTTAACAGTCTCCTCAAATTTATTATTGCTTTCACTCACTTTTGCTGAAAAAAGTCAAATAACAGAGAAGCAAGACATTTTTGATGTTCCTACTTTCATATGGCACTGAAATAAATTATATAGATGCTACTTCATATCATGCTGATATGGCTATCTGCAAACATCCTGCTCATCAGACAAGATCAGAAAGTTGCCAGAAGCATTACTGGAAACTTGAAATGCTCAACTGAGGCAGGAGCATGACTGAACCTTCACATAGTGTTTCTTCTAGCACTATTAGTTCCTTTAGTTTTGTCTTGTTGGTCCTTTAGTTTTAGTTTGGTTGGTCCTTTATAAAGGTCACCTCATCCTCTCAATCCCTGAAACTCCCTTTGGAGCTGAAGGATGGAAAAGATGTGTCACCGTCCCTAAAAAGATATGCTCATGGATAGAAGAGATACTTTGATGGGTGTCAAAGGATTTGTCCTAGGTGGACTCTGTTCTACCCATCTTACCTGCATCTTGTCTCCTACACATGGTTTCCAGTCCCCTCACTCTGTTCCCTTGCACACACCGATGATTACCAGCATTTCTATATGATACACTAATTTGTTATTTTTCATTTTCCTGATCCTTTGTTTTGAACTGTGGCTTAGTCTCACCTGACTGTAAATGTCCTTTGATGGGGACATTGTTTTAAAAATTGTATTTAAAGAGAAACAAAAGCTTGTAAAGGGTAGAGGTAATACAGAATCCCCCCCCCAAAAAAAAGATAAACAATAAGAAATCACTAGCTAAAATTACATATTGTCCTCTTAGAAATAGTTGCTCAAGTTACAAAATTAAAGCATACAAAGTAGATAGTCAAACAGTGAGAGTGTAGACAGCTACACATGCATGAATATCTGCATGTATTTCTATACTTTCTATATTAGAGGGAAAAACAAAACTTAGCAAGACAAAACAAAACAAATTCCTATAAAAAAATGAAACCAAAAAGTCATATAAAACCATAGTACAAGGTGATCTACAATGATTACTGTGTTGTTTCTTATTATCTTCAATAGAATGTCTATATCAACAGGCATAACTGAATATAGCAGTTTGATTGAGTGTAGCAGTAAATAACAATATTAGTAAAAATAAAATATTGTAGACAGTATAAAACTTCAAAGGCAGGTAATAATCAAACCAGAGTGGATATTCTAGTGGATCTTGTCATCTTAAGTGCAGTTGCCTATACTCTCAGACTTGATATTATCAATCATAACAGCTTTGAATAAAATCTATCAATACAAAACAGCGATCCAACAAACCAGATTTGATTGCGATCAGTCATGGTAAAACAGTGTAGGTTTTACAGAGCTTTAGATTAAGTTAATAGGAAATTAAGGATGATTACCAAACTATATCCTGTTATTTTCGGGATTACTGTCTATGCCCTCAAATCTAGTACAGGTAAAAAAGACTGGAATAGAATATAATGCAACTAAGCAGAGTAGTGTGAGTAATGTGTGTTTTAAATCCTGGTGCACTATTTACAATATAGCATATCAAGACCATCTATATTATAGTTTCTAGTTATCCTTCTCTGCCTCATTTCTGCTATGCTATTTTTCTGCCTTTGTTTGTCTAGTTTTCTCCTTCATTCTACTGTCTGTCCCACTCATTGAGGCCTTTCTGCCACTGTTCCTAAAATCCTGGTATTTTTTTCTCTCTCTCTAGAATATCCTTCAGTATTCTCTGTAGTGTTGGATTGGTGGTCACAAACTCCCCCAGTTCCTCTTTGTCATGAAAGCATCTTGTTTCTCCATCAACTTCTAGTGACAGTTTTGCAGGGTACATCAATCTGGGCTGGAGGTTATTCTCTTTCAGGGCTTGTAACACTTCATACCAACCTCTTCTTGATCCGATTGTGTTGGGGAGTCAGCCGTGATTCTGATGTACTTACCTTTATAGGTAATCTGTTTCTTTTCTCTGATAGCTTTTAATATTCTGTTTTTATATTGAATTTCTGGCCTCTTGATTATTGTATGTCTGGGTGTAGATCTGCTTTGGTTGTAGGTGGCTGGAGTTCTGTATGCCTCACACAACTGAATGTCATTTTCTTTTCCCATGCTTGGGAAGTGTTCCTTAATTATTTCCATGAATAGCCTTTGTAATTCGCCTGTATGTATTCCTGCTTCTTCATTCATGTTTATTATTCTTAAATTGTAGATTCTCTTGTCATCTTCTAGCTTTTGTATTGTTACGGCCTGTTTCCTTGTTATTTTTAAGATATCTTTTCTTTCATGATCACACACTACCAACTTGTCTTCAAGTTTTGATAGTTTATCCTTAGTTTCTTTTAAGGAGTTTTGCCAGGTTTCAATGGAGTTTTTAATTTCCTGGTAGTCTCTTTGAATCTGCTTCATGTATACTATATTTTCTTTATAGTCTTTATCAAATGTTTCTCTCCTTTTTTTGTGTTCCTCCCTTCTTCTGTCTGTATCTTCCTGAGAGATGCTTCCCGAGAGCATTTCTTTTATTACTCTACTCATATCCTGCTTTATCTGATTCAATATTTCAGTTTTGAGCTCATCTTCAAGGTCCCAAAGATATCTCTTAATGTCCATTGAAGCGATGTCTGATGTTGTTTGTTTTCTGCCTTCAGTCTCGCTTGCTTTTCCTTCTCCTGGATCAGAGCTCTCAGGGTTCTGGGCAGGGGGCCTCCTCCTGCCTCTCTCTCCTGTTATGGCCCTGGCTTCTGCCCCCACATGGGTTATAGTGCAGGTCTCAGCCCCCTTCTCTGTTGGCCACATTTCCTACAAAGCACACTGTTGAGGGACCTCCACCCTCTCCTGCCTGCTCTTGTCACTGAGGTGTAAGCAGTGGCTGCCTATGCCTGCCTCTCCCCACTGGGCCAACCAAACTTCAGCTGCCTTCACCAAGTTAGTACTTGCTAGGTGCAGGGAACTGATTTGGGACAGCTCATTGGGTCCCAGCCAGGGGAACATCCCAGTCCAAGCAAATCCCATGAATCTGATCTCGGGAGGGAGCAATCAACTGAAGTCACTGTCACTCCCAGTTCAGGCTCCTCTTGCCTGATTCCAACATGTCGCCCATTTGGTTGTGCCTTTCCTGTGGCGGTGGGGTCTCATTCCCAGCACTGACCATGGATTAATGAAGGTCCCTTCGCTGGCTCCGTTCTCCACTGGGCTCACCAACCCCTGACTTCAGCGCTGCTGTGCTTCCTGTGAGTGGTGGTGGGAAAGAGTTTGGGCGGCTCTGCTGGCTACGTGGATTCAAGCTGGTGCAAACTTGGCAAGTCACTGTGAAAAACACTGTGTCCCTTAATTTTTAGCTGTTTTGGTTGTAGTCCTGAAATATTTGACAAGCTTTTTTACGTTTTAATTTCTTCCTGTGTCAAGACGATCCATCTCCTTCTGTCTGGGTCTCTCCAGGGTGTTTTATTTTGGCATATGAATTGTTTCTCTTGGGAGGCTTTGTATTTTGTTGCTCACTGATCGGCCATCTTGTCTTCTCCTCTATGGGGACACTTTTGTCAGAAATACTTCAGACAGCATGAGAAACATGCAGTTTCCCAACTGTCAAACTCTCCATTGAGGTCTTTGCAGTTCTTTGCTGTGTCACAGGATAAGTTTTGACATGCAGTCAACACAGCGACTTCTCTAGAAAGTATCTTTATCCTGAGCTCTCAGGTGGAATTTCTTCCCTGAAGTTCCACAGCTTTCCAAGACTGAATCACTTTTGTGCTCACTTACACCCTTGTCTTCTGCTTCTGCAGTTAAGGTCACATACTGAGAAATACTGAGGGGGAGGGCTTTAGAATGAATGGAAAATATTTTCCTTTCTCTGGGAGGAAGGAGTTTTCCTTCCCCTGCCTCATTCTATTTTCTCATTCTCCCTTTCCCTTCCTTTCCCTCTGCTCTCCTTTCATTCTCTTTTCTCTCCTGCCTTCTCATTCCTCTCTTCCCCTCTCGTTTTCCACTTCCTCTTCTTTCAACTTTCTCTTTACTCCCCCTCCCTCACATACACAACACACAGACAAATGTCAGAAAGGATGAAAGAGAGAAGCCAAGTCCATTTTTTCAGGCATTTATGCCAATATTTTATAAGCTTTAGGAAGGCTCATCCTAACAATTTAAATTCTGAGTATCTGTCTCTTTGCCTCCAGCTTTCAGACTCCTTAGCATTACTTAATTTCATGCCTGGCTCCTGCTTTTTATTGAAAATGAGAGGTTTGGGAAGGTACAAATGTGTGATATGATGGACAGTGACAATTCGACCTGTCAAAAAGTAATAAGTAAACAACTTCATGTAGCCCAGCAGCTAGGCTCTGTCCAGAAGTTGTCATACCACCATTTTCCTTGCAGCATTATTTGTGTGCATTGAGTTTTGTTTAAATTTTGGAGCTCTGGATTTCAGGATAGTAGGAAGTACATGTGTTTCCCTGGTCAAATATATTAAAGTCACCTACCTTTAGATACTGGCATGCCATCGAATACTACAGATGCAGGGGCTTAAATGTGAAGCTGAAAGGGAAAGGAACAAATCCCTGTGATTCTATTATTGCACAGAATTGTGAGACATTTAAACACCAGATTTAAAGACCCTGGAGGCTGCACTTGTTATGATTCATACCTAGGTGCCCCAACCCAAAGCCTCATGCACTGATAGATGTGGGTTTGGGGAGATTACTTGATCATGTGTGTGTGATTCTCATCACTAGATTGCTGCACTCACTGGTTTAGAGCTGAATGTGACACTGGGGGTTGAAGTCTGTTTGGAGGGGTGGGGTTACTGAGGGTGTGTCCTTGCAGGGCATGTATTCCCTCCTCCCCCTTGAGATCTTCCTGCTTCCTGCCTGCCCTGCCAGGGGCTGTTTCTCCTCTGCTGTAAGGGTGTCATGCTTTGGAGCCAGCTGACTATGGGCAGAAAACTTGATGAAATGTAAGTCAAAAACAGCCTTTCCTCCTTAGGTTATGAGTGTGGGGTATTATGTGTCAGCAACTAAAAAGTGTGAATTCTTCTTCATGATAATACTCTGTTGTGTGTGAAAGTAAAATCACCTACTATTCTTCTCATATAGGAGTAATACATAAAATATACAAAGAACTCAAAATTTTAAGCTCCTCTCCCAAGAATAAATGACCCAATCAAAAAATGAACAGATGACCTGAATAGACACTTCTTAAGAGAAGTGGAAATGACCAGTAGGTCCATGGGGAAAAAAATTCATCATCTTTACCCTTTACAAAAGTGAAAATGAAAACAATTCTGAGACTACACCTTACTCTTATCAGAAGGGCTATCATTAAGAACACAAAGAGCAAGATATGCTAAGACGTGGGGGTGAAGAAACACTTTACAGTGTTGGTGAAAATGTCAGCTAGAACAACCACTGTTGGAATCAGTATGAAGGAGCCTCAGAAACCTGCAGATAGAAATTTCATTTGACTCAGTTATTTTTGTTTTCTTCCTGGGTGTATTCTGGAAAGTCATAGCTTCCTTTTGAAAGCTCCTGACCTCCCCAGTAGTTCTGGGAATGCAGAACTTTGTTGGAATTGTCCTTACTGGAGCATTCATGCTGGCAAAAATCACCCCTAAAATCAATGTTCTAAAAGCAGTGTTATTATTTAGGTTAAGGTACTGTCTGCCTGAGCAGTGATTTGTTTGGCCAGAGCTGCCCAATTCCTTTCTCATGAGAAATAAACAAACAAACAAAAAAGGATTTAAGATGTGTTATATAAGTATAGAATAAATCACCAGAGCTATTTTAAGTGAGAGAAAAATAAAGAGAATTTTAAAAATCATTTCTATTGAAGAATTTTTCTGAGAAACAATAAGGACTTGAATTGGTCTTTAACAGCTGGGTTCAACCAACTGATAATTTGTTCCTGACGGTCTGAAGAGAACTTTACTTAAGTCAGTTGACTCACATTCCTGTAAATCCCCTAAGACAGGCACTCTGACCTTCTTTTCCAAACTAAAAACTATGTCCAAAAAGCTAAGAGCTTTGTCTAGGATCACACACTTCAGCAAAAATAGAATAAATATCTGCATCTACATCTCTCTGACTCTTAAATTTATGAACTTTACACGCATTTGATTTACAATAATTTCTTCATGTTCAATCTGTAACAATTACTAACTCTTTTATTTGATCTCTATTGAGAAAATTCTTTCTTCGACCATTTCCCTCATAGACACAAGAGACTCTCTGGCTGGGACAAGAGGGAGACAAGGCACGTGACTCCAACCTCTACAGTGACTCTCGTGTGCAGAGGGCCATGTGGACATCCGGACACTCGTAAGACTCAAATTGCTTACTTCTTTGTGCACTTCATAGTTTTTTATTTTTATTTATTATTATTATTATAACTCACTATGCAGTTCAGGATGGCCTTGAGTTCACTAGTTAGCCCTGCCTGATCTGGAACTTGCAACGGTTCTTCTGCCTCAGCCTCCCCAGTGTTGAGGTTACAGGCTTGTGCCCCCACACCCAGCCACACACTTATTTTAATATCTAAAATTGGTAATGTGATAACTACAGTCTTACCTCAAAGATTAACAAGATAATGCAGGTGAATTATCTAAGATCCTGCTTGAACGTGGCATGTTCATAGAATAACTCATATTTTAATTATCACTGTAGTAAATACAGAATATTCAGGAAGAGTAACTTTCAAAGGGGAGCACAAGGCACTTAGGAAAGGAGAGAGGCCACTAGTGGCAGAAAAAAGACATAAAAAAGAAATCTATGATACAGCTAATTATAATGATTCATTAAAGAACCTAAGATAGAACCAATGTCTGTGGCAAGATGAACTGATGCTGTAATACAGACAACCCTTCAGCAATCTACCTCTAGTGGTTTGATATTAATGAAATTCACTAGAAAACTAGTAGTGGAAAGTGTTTTAATCTTTGGGAAACATATCTTTTCCAACTAACAAGTCACTAGACCTGTGGATCCAGCCTCCAGCTCATTCAGATCCAGTTCTTCTTGGCAAACAAAAAGTACAGAACTGTCTACTGAGTTAAACTGCTTGTCAACTACCTGTTGAATAAGTAAAGCAATGCTTATGTTGCAACAAGAGAACTTATTCTCTTGAACAAGCTACTTCTCTTTTCTGCATCTCAACTTCTTCCTCCATAAAAGGAGGAACATGCTGGAACTCAACAGATAGCGTTTTCTTTGAGGGAGAAATAAAATCTATGCTGAAGTAGGCAAAACTCTGGATGAATAAACAGTTCTTACAGCTGTTGATTAAAATTATTGTTACCATGATTTCTATAGATTGACTTTCAAATAAATGTTGAGGAAAAGCAATAGAAATATTTATAACTGCACAGGGAAATAGGCCTCCTTTGATTAACTATTTTATTATAATTTTATCATCATTATCATTAACATTATTACTATCATTATGTAAGTCATTAGTCATAGTAATTGAGGTAAGAAGCTTAGCAGCTATGCTGATGTTCGCCATATGAAAGGCATAATGTGACTGTGCTACAAATCCTATTTTATTACTTCCTAGAAAAAAAGAGAGGAGAAATAGTAAGTGTCAAACACTGTACAAGGGAGTTTGCATGAATTTATTTATTTAATTCACACAGTAACCCTTTGAGCTGAGCACTCTAAGCCCTGCTTTACAGATGAAATTGGGACAAAAATTAACTTTTAGCATTTTCCTAAATAATTATTAACAGTTCTGGGCTTGAACCCAGGTTTCACTAACTCTAAAGCTCCAAGTCTTTGCACTATCATATCTTGTATTGTTAGCAGAAGGATTTAGATAATGAATCCCAGTTTCTCTGAGCTTCTGGCTAATTGATACTGTGCTATAATAAGGTGAGTAATGGACCCAACATCAGAAGTCTTACCTTGAGAATCAGGCCATTCCATTAGCTAAAAGGAACTTTGGCAGGGCTATATGTACTTTCAGGGCTCGATTTCCTTACACACATATGGGCATATGTAGTCTCCTTCTCACTAGGGGTTCACAGCAGGAACATGGGTGTGCTTTTTCTATTATAAAGACTGTGTGAAAGGTAATGGTTTATGTGCAACCGTATCCAAAGTGGAAGAATCGGGAAGCATCACATGCACAGTTCCTGTGCTTCAATCATCCTCAATGCCATCCTCAATTCCAAATTGCTACTCCCACCAATTGCCACCCATAATGTCATTAAGCCACATGGGCCATGCCTTAGAATGTTCTCTGGAAGTACCACTTCCCCTCCCTGATCCTTGGTAACGATGGAGTCCAAGCCAGCATCACCTGCAACACTTTGAGTGCATCTCCCCTGAGACCCCATCGCACTGCTGCCATCTTTGTCCTCTCTGTTCTATTTTCCACAGATTTTGGCCTGACCCTCTTGACACACACCTCAGCTACTTCTCTTTATTAAATATAAATCTCCTTGTCTTGACCCAAAGTGAAAACCAGGTGTCACTGCTGAATTATCTCAGTTCCATTTTCCACCCTCCTCTGCATACTGGGTCTCTTCCTGCCCTCCCACCATTGGCAGCCTTGGCGTTTCAACCCCTTGCCTCCTTCATGGCTCTGCCATGCTGGCTCTGCATGTGCTGCTCCCTTTACACCATCTGGATCTCAGCTCAAAACTGCTTCTCTCAAGGACCTCCATCCTCCTCCATTGAATGCACTGTCCACTCCTACTTCATGCACACCTGTGATGCCATAACACATTTCACTAGAGGAACAGTGGGTTTATTCACCTCTTTAGGGTTTGTTAGTCTGAGCTTCTGGTCTCTCTTGCACATCACTAGCATCCGAACAGTGCATCAGTGTGCAGTGAATATATATTGAAAGGATTTTATAAAAGGGATTCTCTTTCATGCTACAAGGACCTCGAGGCTGGGCCTGCAAAAGCCCATGATGAATAACCAAAAACAGGATTAAGTTGGAATATCTCTCTTTATTTTTTAATCTGGTTCCTTTATTTTCATAGACCTTTAGTCAGATTCCTTCTTCACTTTCTACAGAAGAATGCTAATCACCAAGGAATTTCTGCAAAAAAAAAAAAAGTAGATAATACCTAATCTAGTCCATCAACCCCCTTCAAGACTGAGGACACTAAGATAAGAGACCTCCAGTAATTTTCAGCACTTGTAGGGATAATCCTATTGCCAGCTTTGACAGTGTCCGGTTCCAGATCCCATGGATCTGTTTGTAAGTCTCTAGTCCTTGTTCTAAGTTCAAGTGACTGCAGATTCCAGGAAAAGCAAACCCTGAAAGATCATACCATCATCAGGTCACCTTTCCTAAAGCTCAAATACCCAAGATGAGAAAAGCAGCTGCCCCGTAAACAGGGTCCATCATCTCAGGATGGAAGCTGAATTTCCTCCCTAAGCAATAGTGCCTGTTCCCAAACCCATAGAACCAGCCCTGAGATACCAATCAGTCAGACATGACTTGACCAGGATTGCTTACTCTGCCAGCCATGCAAACACCACCTATGCACACTCAAAACACTTACCCTTGCTGTAGTTTTCTATAAACCCTAGTGCTTCTGTCACTTCTCAGATATGAATCTTGAATCTCTTCATCAGTCCTTTTTATCATAGTAGTTCTGATAAAAATTCCTTTCCTGCTTTTCCCCACTGCTTTTATCCTTGATTGGAATTGTGGGACAGGTGTCTAAGACTAGTCTATTAGGACTCCTAAAGCTGTTTTTACCCAAAAATTCAGGTAATGGTATCATTGCTGTATCATCCTCTCCCTTCTCCCATTGCTTCCAAATCTGCACTTCACAGAACAACACACCAGGGTACAGGGAATAAAGAAAGCTTCCCTACTGCTGGCATCCAGTCCCCAAGGATCCTATGCAGCCCCTTCTGTACCCTTCCCAGCCCCCTGATGTCTCTTCTCCAGCCCTTCACCAGCATGGTCCTCGGGCTGTCACTTCAGCGAAGAAGATCGCTAGTTTCCTTGATCACCCAAGTCCTGTGGAGCTTGCTTCACACAGCTTTAATATTCTTTCTGTTCTTTATGAAATTTTACCTGCTGTGGTTGTAAGATCAACCCTTCTCCGTGGCTCACAGAACTTTCCTTGACTAACATTTATCCACATCTTTTTGGTTTTGAGACACATCTGTGAGACACCTTTGGTTTGAGACACATCATAATCTACTTCCTGAAAGATGAGAGGCAGAGTTAACTACTCTCTAATGTGTTTGTCATACCCGTTATGTTTGTATACTGTGTGTTCTTTGCTTTATATACTACATCAATATGTCCAGGACCATTTTTTTCTTATTTCTCAGATTACTACATTTAAATTGAATGAGATTGAATGAATGTCTCAGAGTTTCATGTATGATACATAGCTAAACTGAAAATAAATCTAAGGCTAAGATCAAAGATTCTTTCTCCTGTTTTATTCTTTTTCATTTTATCCCTACTATGTCTACTCAATAACAATGTTTAATTGATTGAAGGAACTGAATTGAATTGAATTGAATTGAATTGAATTGAATTAGAGACTGAATCGAAAGAAACCTGTGGCAAAGACCAAGTCTGACTCGTTTTCTGTTTGTTCTGATGCCTTCATACCTGTCCTTATTTGCTTGTTTGATTCTCTTCTCATCTCTACACTTTCTGCTGCCAAAGTGAAGGGAAAGACTCAGTTGCAGCCTAGCAGTGCCCCCTTCTGACCTTACTGGTGATTTCATACAGTCCTGAACTGTGGAGCTCACTGTTCTTCGCTATTTGTTGTAAGGCTCAGAACCAATGGATTGTGACCATTGGATGATACTGAAATTAGGTTTATTTGGAGATGAGTTGATCTGAAATTACTAAAACTGTCATCTCAGGAGGCAAATATACAGTTCATGCTTGAAAAGAAAAGTAAAATATAGCATCTTTTCCCCTAGCAATCTATACAAGCTAACTTGAAAAACCACCAAATTAGAATTGTATTGTTCTCTCTGGTGCTCAGCCAGCTTCTTACAATATTCAAAGCAGTCATTTTATGTCACAGCACAGGGGAAAATATATTTCCCTTCTCTTACAAAACTTAGATTAAAACTTCACATTTAAAGTAGTATCAAGATCGGTCAATTCGATGAGGTACCCTCCCAGGAAAGATGACTCCCAAGGATATGCTGAAGTGTGGGTGGAGGCTAAAGTTTTTTGGGCCATTCCGGCAGTTTGAACAAAGAATAACAATAGAATTTCAACAGTGTTGAAATTCTCTAGGTCTAGTTTACTGACAGATCCTGAGGACCTTGCTTAATTTTTCTGAAGCTCCAACTTGCTATATGCAGTATTGATCACCAATGACATACATGCCAAAAAACCAAGAAACATTATGGTGCCCAGAAGTGGAGTAAAGCATCCCTAAAACCAGTGTCACTATTAGTGATGGAATTTGGAGAACTTATTCAAGTTTAATATTTCTGTATCTAAATTTTTTCCTTGGTGAAATGAAAGAGAGAGAGAGAAACATGCAAGTCATTTTCTATGAGACCATTTTTGAGAATTAAATCAGATAATGTGTACAAAAATGCCAAGAACCCGATGAGGGCTGAAGAGATGCCAAGATCATCAGTCCTCTGGCTGATAACAGTGGGTTAGAAATCAGGGATTGCCAAACTAATCTACAGAGCCATTGGTGATTTGTAAATAAGAAGTAATTGGATGAGGGCAAAACCGTTCACATACAACACATGCTTTTACTGTCCTTCCTTCTTTCTTTCAGCTGTTTTCTATCTCCATTCTTTGTTTTCTCCTTCTTTTTCTTTTCTCCTCAATGATCAAAAGTCCTAGATACACTGACCCTTTGAACAATGAAAAGGGTCCCTGCCTCCTAGTAGATGCAACTATGCCAAGTACTTCCATGCTGTGGCTGCAGCTAGGTTGTACCCCACTGTCACCAAGGTCTGGGGATCCTGGACCATGAAGCAGTTGTGCATCATTGTACACAGTCAGTTACTTCTAGAACACAACTGAGTTCTCGTTGTTGGTGCTGCACTCATTCTTGTTCTTAAAATCATTTTGTTCTTATACTTTTATAACAGTTTGTGAGCTTCTTAGGAGTTGAATCTATGCTGTGTCATGCACACAGATCACGGTGCCCAGCATTTAGGCTAAATAAATGCCAGTGTAAGTCACACGTGGTGGCATATACGGTGGCCTGGTAACTTAGCCAGTTAGTGAGACCCTGTATCAAAGTAGAAGAATATTTTAAAATGGCTAGAGATATACAGAGACCCTGGGTTTGAATGCCCAATTTCAAACAAGAAACAAAACAGAAAATGTTGACCTGTACAATTCTATCCAGAATTGTGGAAGTTTTTTGTTAATTTTAAATTATATCATTTATGATGGATATTTCTACAGTGCACTTTGGTTTTTATTTGCATGGTTAAAAGGCAATGATTTGTTAAAGGCAAGAGCTGCTATTTTAGTATTTATTAAAGATAAAGACAAAGCTATAGACGAATGAAGAAAACCTAAGGATGTGCCTTTCATAATTTGGAAGATTTTAAGAGTGTTTTGGCCTTAAATTAGGAAATGATAAACAGCCTTCTCTCCAGCCCCTCCAAAAAATCAGGGCCACAGCCAGGCCCCAAAGTAACCTCTACTCTCCACCCAAGTGTGACCAAATCCATCTGCCTCGCACATGATACAATCCTGCATCCACTCATCAGTCAAGAGTGGGTCCAATTAAGGCCTCATTTGCAGGAAATTAATCATAGCTTCCTGAAAAGTGACGGAAATGCTCTTGCAATCAAACACATCACCTTTTCTTTTTGTGAGTTAAGTTTCCTGGTGTTGTGTGGGATTTAGCAGTTGACATCACCCTCTAATTTATTCCTTTGCAGAAGTCTTTGCATGAAAAATAAAATTCTAACTGGTGCCTGGGTCTCATAGAACTTATTTTTTCTATGCAGCCTGTCACAATCTCTTCTCACTACATTTGAAAACTGTGACATCTTTTTTTTTTTACCATTTTCCATCAGATGATTTTATTACACAACTATCAGTATGAGTGGTGTCTCTCTTCCACTTACAATACTTAGTTGGAATACAGCTCTCACTGTCCTTACCACATTATCCCATTTGTTCCTCGGAATAGCCCAGGAGGTTGCCATTTTTGCAATTAAAATGCAATAGCAATCAGGTGTGGTGGTGCACTTTTGTAGACTCAGGACTTAAGACGAGGATTCTGATGAGTTTGAGGTATGCCCGAGCAACAGAGAGAGTTCAAGATCACCATGAACTACCTTCCCAAGACTCTGACTCAAAACAAACAAGCAAGCAAGGATGGATACAGAAAAGAGAAAAGACAAATGCAACAATAACAACAAACCAAAGGTTTAAAATCAGCCAACAATGCTTTAAAAATTACATAACAAGTAAGAATGAATCTACTATTGGATTGGTTTATTTGCTTAGTCTCTGCTGATAATTCCTAAGCTACATTATTTTTCATACCAATCAAGGGTGGAGTATGGAGAAGAGCCATGGACAGTAGTCAGTCAGTATGAATATTACTGCAGTAACCCTAAGGGCAGTTCTAAAAAGGGTTGTTCATAGCAGTCAGAGGATTGCACCTGTGTCTGTGTGTGTGTGCATCTCTGTGTGTGTGTGCCTCTGTGTGTGTGTGCCTGTGTGTGTGTGAGGTGGTAGTGGTGGTGTGTGGTTTAACCCAGGTCCTTGCATGTGCTAGACAAGTTCTCTACCACTGAGCTACATCCTCAGTGGACTATTTTTTTAAATCTTTCCAAACATAAGAAGTCATTTAACAAATTATGTCATTTGACAAATTATGTTTCTTTCCTACCATTTCAAATGGTTGAAACAATTTCTACTTTGACTGAAAGCTTTCCTTCCATCTTATTCAGTTGTGATTGATGTGTGAAGCCCTTAGTAGTGGGTTTGTTCATGAGAACCCTCTGGAATGTTGGAAAGAATCACAGACCAGGCTACCAAGTACCAGCATGGAAATGGAGCTAGTGTTTTTGAGGAATTTGATTCTTGAGTTTTAGTTAATTTAAATTTAAATTTAGTTTCCTAAATGGAACAGTAAAAGTCAATAAATTCCTTGCTGAGCCATCTCACATCCACAGTTTAAATGAGTCAGTAACAAGAAATTCATTCCCACAGGCATTCTATTTTAATTTCAGACAATACTTTCTATTTGAAGAATTCACCTTTCATTGAAATAGGTCTACAAATGACTTGCATGCATTATTTGTAGTTCCAGAGAATAAACCTAATCTCCTTGACACCACAATCCTTCACATATATAAAAAGGGATTATGAACCAGCCCACACAGATGTCTCTGGAAGGACACTATGTCCTCTAAATCCAGGATAGAACCAAAGGGATTGTAACTCCTCCAAGGAGAAACAGTGATTTCTATGGGCACTTGGTGGGTATATTGCAATTAACATGTGTTACAGCTTGTATCTAATTGTTCCCCCAAAGCCTAATGCATTCATGGGTGGAGATTTTCAATGCTGGCAGGATTTAGGGTGTGTGATACTATGATTAAGGGTATGTGGGGCTAAATTAGTCCAGCATTGGGTTTAGAATAGTTCTGTGAGTGGATAATGGAAAAGCCAAATACCTGTGGGCTGGAAGGGATAAAAGGGAAAGGGATATTTGCTGCTGCCTTCTGCTGCTGCCTCCTGCCTGCCCTACCATGACTGTTTCTCCTCTGCGATGTCCCTCTGTACTGCTGTCCTGCATTGTAGAGAGCTGGCTACAGACTGAAACTTCCACAAACAGTAGAACAAAGTTATCCTTTCCTCCTTTAACTTGCCTGTGCTGGGTATTTTATTCCAGCAATTAGGAAGTAACCAAGAGAAAATGGAAAGGAATTTTATTCTGTATTAGAGTTTAAGTCCCAATGGGTAGCAGACATTCCACCATGTGATCCTTCATTCTTCTCAAGTTGATGGAAAGCCAAGGCTCAGACAGAACTCTAGTTTTTGTCAATAAGCAGCTCTGACCCTTTACTCTTCACTTGAAAAGTGTGAGAGAAATAAAATGAATAGAAAGTAAGTCACAATTCATGGCACAGGAACAAAGCATATTCATAGTGCTATTCTAATCAAATCTACCTTGGATTTAGACCCCAGATATGTTCTTCCCACCTTGACACTAAAAGCTTTTATTGTTTACATCAGCCTGATTCTCCCTTCCTGAGATTGCTTCTGCCAACTTTACGATAGATTATGAGAAAACAAAATGTTATGTGAAATAGATTAGGTTCACAGGTTTAAATACAACATGGTATCTCTAATTTAAGGAAGAAAAGTACAAACAAAGAGTGTGAGAAAGATGGATAGAAGAAAACAGGGAGATACCTTGCATGTGGGAAGGTGTGCAAAAGAATGTGGGAAAGAAGAGGAGAGGGCAGGGGAAATAAGTAGAATAAAGATATGCTATGTGCAGAAACAACATAAATGAATGCAAATATTGCATGTTATAAATATGATACAAGGTTAGTAGTATCAACACGAAGAAATGGAAGAAAGGATTTAGAAGAGGCAAGAGGGAGGTGGGAGGGAAAAGGAAGGGAAATAATAGAAGAATGGAGCTGTATTATTGCATGTACCCACTCCCAAAGAAGATTGTAAACTGCATGCACTGCAAGCATATATATACTCAAACAATAATAGAAATTCCTATTTTTGGTAAGTTAACCAAATTGACTATTGTTATTTATAATCCCAAACCTAGGTTGTATGAACTATTTCTGATTTATTATAATTGGTATGCAGTTTACTAACTGACATCTAGGGAAAGAAGAATTCTTTAAAATTAACTGTTTTTTTGTAATTTGTCATATACAATGCTAAAGTAGTTAGAACTGGGATTTTGCCTTGCTTTCAAAGCTGTCTAGCAGACAAGAAATACTAGACATTCTCCATTTCTTTGGATCCACAAAAAGAAAGTGGGTGTGACAGGCTCGTTCTTTGCCACACATTCTGAGCTACCGCTGACGGGGCATGGGGAAGAAGACAGGAAAGCAGTGCTTCCCACACCGAGAATCTCCAGAATTGCCACGTTCTCTTTCCCACCTTGGCTTGCAGGAAGTCTAGGATTTGTCTGAAAGGCAGAAAATATATAAAACTGCTTGAATGAGGGATTTTGCTTATTTAATTCCAATTTTATAATATTGTGTTAAATTTCACTATTCTGTTGTAGAAGCCCTTTGTTTGTTTGTTTCCATTTATAGAGTCTTGAATAATTTCTTGGGGCATCACAAAGATATCAGATTAAAATAAGTGGGTTGTCTCCTTCACAAAAACAAACCTTTCCTGAACACACACAGTGGCCGGATGGGATGTGGGGAACAAAGACACAGCCTCCTCAGTGAGGGGCACGTGCTAGATCCCAGTAAGAATCCCTGCAGACAGCTCCTTGCTGAGAAATGAGACTCAGGGTTGAGGCCCCAGGGAGAAAGCACGCAGCAGCGTGAAGGCGGAAGTGAAGGAAATTCAGGGCAGTCTGTGTACTGGATCTTGCCCTTGTGGAGACAAAAACCTGGTTGTCCTGGCAACTGCTTGATATTTGCACACATCTACTATGAGGGTTTCCATGAGCACAAACCAAGAAATCTCACTGTAAGAATGAAGAACAGGCCAAGTAGTGTCAGGAAAAAAGGAAATCCTGTGAACTTGTAAAGGTCACAAACACTTTCCTGGAGGAAGTGCAATAAAAAGATAGCTGAGCTTGAGGACAACAGGAAAGAGATTCGGAAAGCAAGTTGGCTGACCAAAAAGACAAAAAAGTGGGATGCATATGGAAAATGATATCTCCAAAGGCCGACATTAAGGCAAGAGTTGGCCTTGGCACATAGGGTCACAGATAAAATCAGTAGCTGTAAAAGGCCTAAGAAGAATTACCCAAAGTAAGACTACTTCTTAACTGAGAAGTCTGGTAGTGTAGACTATTGAAAAGTCTGTTTCCCAAGTGGAGTAGACAAGGCTTTGACTCTGGAGTCATGAGGATACAATACAAGGACATGTGCTCTGTGACACTGGGCAAGTCGCTGAATCTCTTTGAAATATCAGTTTCATTACTTATAAAATGGAGTTGAGAATACCCAGCTTATATGTTACCATGGCTACTAAATGAGACAGAGATCTTAAAGCTGAGAAGCTCAAAGCCCTTGACAAATTACAGTGACAGCTCATTTCCTGTGTTTCCTGCTCATGTTTCTGTCATTTAGAATACACATGTGACCATTATATTGATAGGTCAAATTAACTAGTTTAAGAAACAACTAGCATATTAGGAAGAACTACTTTGGGGTATCACTTTGGAGTGTTTCCACAAATAATTGGCAAATATTCCAGCCACCCACAGCTGTTTTTGTTGGCACAAACCAATAGGTATATAGGGCAAATGGAACAAACAGAAAAGAAGGAAAGGGTTGGCATATGTTTTAAAGAGACCTCTTATTCTTGAGAAGATGAGTCTTTTGCTACCATTTCAAGTCAACATCAGATTTTAGTTTCTTCCATCTTACAACACAGATTCATACCAGTGACTCTGCAAGGAGATGCCAGGTCTTTGGTTTTATGAGCACTGCATCCCCAACCCCAGGTGTTCTGTGGCTCCAGCTTCTTGACCTGAACAGCAGGCTGCTGTGGTTCTTCATCATGCAGAATGTCAATGTAGGTGATCTTGCTCTGATCTTGAAAGCCTACCTGATAGATCCCGTTACATACTAACCTGTTTCTCTAGAGAACCCTAACCAATACCAACTTTCCCCCAATCTGCTTTTTAAATCCAAAATCGATTAAGTTCAGGCTTACCTGCCTCTTACCTTCATGTGTCTTCCCAGAATGTTATAATCTGAGAGATGCCCCTGACTGCTCCCTTTTGGCAGAGGGGGAATTTAGCTGTTGTTCCTATGGTACTACGTGTCGTCTAACATCACAGAGCTTTAAGGCCGTGCTTTATCTCTCCTACTGAATCATAATCTCTGGGAACACAGGATCTAGGTCTTGATTTATTCCAGTGGAGTTTGGGTTCACAGGAAATCCCGACATGTTTTTCCCATACTCTCTGCTTTCTGTGCTAATGTCTAGTGATGTGAGGCTGTGGAAGACACAAACAACCTGAGATATCATCAGCCTGGCCATGTGGCAAGAGTTCATCACAGACAATAGATTCCCAGGACAAAATTGGATCGTGACTGATGTATTTGTTTCCAGCAAAATGCAACTATGGAAGAGAGAACTTGAGAGAGTGATGCCAAAAATTGGAAGTCTAAAAATAAATGAGCATTTCCCAGTCCTTTGGGGAAAAACAAGTAAAAAAAGGAGTTATGAGCAATATCTATAGTGCTTAGTATGGGCAGACAAAATTTTTTAGGAATTATGATAATTTTATAGTAAGTGATATGAAGTAGAAATCACAATGATGGTAACAGAAAAGCACAGCCTTAATAAAGTGAAACAGGTGTCCTTAAATATTCACTAATTTATCTCCCAAAAAAGTATTTTTGGCAAGTCTAAAGTGTTGTAGGTTCAAAACTCAAAAGATAAATGAAAATCAGTATTTTCCCTCCAGGACCTATAACAGAGGAGAAAGAAAAGCAAAAAAGGTAATCACTACCGAGCATAATACTGCAGTGATATAAAGCAACACAGATAATAAAGAGAGTGGAGGAGTCCTGTTTTGTAGAAGCACACAAGAAGAGGAGGTCAATGTTTTGAGAACAGAGGACAGAATTAGGAGGTTAGAAAAAGCATTAAAGGAATCTTTTTGAAGATTATTCACCATTTTGCAGGTATCTGTGAATTCCCAGTGAGGGCTGGGTATGAATAAACCTACCAGTTGGGTGGGAAGATCAAGTGGGATTGTGGTAACCCTGACACATGGGACTAAGGGCAGAATGATAATGCAGCCATGGGGAACCACTGGATCATGCAGGACCTCATGTGTGCCCTACTGGGAAGCTTCAGTATTGTGTGAAGGTTCTGAAATGTAAAGTATTTGACAGAAAATGGGCAGGATTGATTTTAAATTTTAGAATAATCTATTAGCATATCAGGTGGTGCAAAACAGGCAGCAAGGAATCAGTGTAGATGATTGCAGTTTCCTGGGGCAAAGATGATGAGAAACTAGGTGAGGCAGGACAGTACACGTGCCGGCAGTGAGAAGGAAGCACACAGAGAACTATGACCGGTATCTCAAGAGCCCAGCCATGGATAGAACTAGAAGAATGCGATGAGTGTGACTTTACAGGCTTCATATTTGGATTCCCAGGTGGACGATAAATTTATCATCATCCCTTTCATTGAATGTACACAAAAATAGATCCAGTACTGATTGTTATTTTTCAGTAGCTATTTATTCTCTTTCCAGAAAAATCTGCTTAATTAATGCTTCAGATTGTGTAATAATTCTGAAATCAAATTGTAAGAAAAACAGGTTGATGTAAATAAAACTATGTATTACTCAGCTTACTGGGACTAAACACATGACACTCACAGTTTAAAAGAGGAGAGGTTTATTTTGACTGTCATGGTTTCAGAGATTTGAGTCCACAGTCAGCCAGCACTGAGGAAGAAATAGAATGATGCAAGGGCATGGTGAAAGAGAAGCCCTGGAAGCAGAGAGCATGGGAAGAGGGCCTGTTTTAATACTTTTCTTATTGCTGAGACAAAATATCCAACATCCAAAGTTAAGGGAAGACTTTTTTTAGTTCACATTTTGTAGAGATTTCAGTTCATAATCAACTGGGTCCAAAGTGGGGTGGCATGGCAGACAGGCATCACAGAGGAGAACCAGTTCATGGCAAGCAGAAGTTAGCAAAGCAAGCCATGAATGATCACAGCACTTTCTAGACTGCATATCTTATCCAGGTTGCTTAGGGAAGGTAGCACTCACATCTCTTAATCCTAATGCCCTTCATCCTGGCATTTAACCTTGAATCGATCCTAGTGTCACACACTGTAAATCCATCCATTTCCGAAAATACCCAATCTATGACTGCATGAGGCTTTGGGGACAGATGCAGACACAAATCTTAACAGCGTCATTAAAAAGAAATCAGTGAGTTTGAACCAAAGCAAGAAAAAGTACCTGAGGGTATCTCAGGAATCAACAGCCTGGGCATTACATGCTTTGAGTGACAAATTTGCAAATGTTTCATTTGAAAAAAGAATACTAGGATATCCTTTCAAAAAGGGCCATCTAAGGGACTGGTTTTCATGTGTTCACTCAAGCATACAGAACCGTATATGCACACAGAGGACAATGCAGTCATGGTGGAAGAGAGCCTGACTCTGCTTCTGCTGTCAGTAGACTTTGGTGTCCAGAGTACAATGCTGGTTTTGCAAATGTGTAGAATGCAAAAGTTGTGCAATCATGGAAACCTCATCCTAGATTTCAAAGAAAGGCCTGGGAGAGCATGCAATATGTAGATACATAACACTGAGGAACTGAAGCTGTAAGTGTAGAGGAGACCACAGGAAGTGCTAGATGGCAGGAGCATGGACCACATCCCAAGGAAAGACTGAGACAGCTAGCAGAACCCACCCAAGAGAGAACCCATGTGGACTCCAAATGGCAAGGGCATGGAAAGAGCTTCCCAAGCCTCCTGGGCCTCACGTCGTATTACCAGGGACCCGTATGCCAGACACAGGGATATAGCACTTAGCGTCTGCCTTGCTGAGTTTAGGCCTTGTTTTGGTCCCTTTGTTTTCTATTTCTCATTCCTACTTTTTAGAATGAAGATATTTACCATGTGTCATTGTATCTTGTTATTATATAACTTGCTTTTTTGATATTATAGAGGCTTTATAGCTAAGAGTCAGCAATGTGTCTCAGAGAGGACTTCTGATTCAGACTTTTGAGCAGTGCTGTATCTGTTGAGACTTTGGGAAGGACACTAGTAGATTTTTGGTTGTACACAGAAAAATCATATCATGGCAAAGACAACTGTGCCCTTGCTATTGTGTTTATTTGAAGATTAAGTAATTTTTATAGAAATGCATCAAGTTTACAAGGGCTGTACCCATGCTAGGTAATCTTAATGGTCAACTTGACTGAACTGATAGGAGATTAGATTGCAGTGCACTAACCTCATCAGCTATAAACACATTGGTGAGTTTATAGCTGAATGATCCACTAGGAGGTGTGGCCTAGATGGAAGAAGTGGGTCATAGAGACTTAATCTGGGGGAGCATATTGGTCACTGACGCCTTCCTCTGAGGCACTGTTCTCCCTTGTGTTTTCTGGTGACCACCAAGTAAAGAGCTTTGCTTCACCCTGGCCTTCTGTCATGCTTTTCTGCTTTGCAGCTAGACAATCATACACGGAAATCTCTGATACTGTGAACCAAATGAAACTTCTCCTCCTTTAATATGTCAGGTGATTTGTCTCAGCAATGAGAGAACTAACCTAATATGCTTTATTACACTATGTGTTCATACTTACATATCTACAAGTATATCTTTATACACACATAATATGTTTGTGTTATTACATGGGCTATGATTGGCAAATGACTGACAGTATTGAAGCAAATTCAAGTATAATCCTTCATAGAGGCAGAGTTTGGACATGTTGCATAAAATCAAATCCACTCAGGCTCCAGCTGAGTAGCAACTGTGATTTGCAACTCATTGATTTATTTTGCTTAACTAGAGGGGAATTGACCAACAGATTAAATAATTCAGATGATTTTAAATTTGCTTTATTAGAACTGCTTAAATACGTTTAATAAAAATCCAACTTATCCAGACCTAATATTTGATGGACATTTCTTATAGATGATCTCATACATGTTTAATATCCAAATACAAGTCTTACCCTAAGTTTAAACATTAAAGTACTCATTCTGGAAGGATCTAAATGACTTGACAGGGGTTCCTGAGGGTTGGTTTTAGGGTTCAAATTTATGGCTCCCTTCAAATTCTGAGCACACTTCACAATGATATACTTTCTGCCAAGGTATATTAAAGTAGGGAGACAAGTTTTTTTTTTATTTAAAGAGAAAAAAAAACAGGAAAAAGGTAGAAATATTACAGAATTTCAAGAAAAGAAGATAAACAGTAAGAAATCACTAGTTGATACATTACATATTGTTCTTTTATAAATAGTTATGCAAGTTACAGGATTAAAGCACACAAAGTGGACACTAAAGCAGTGAGAGTGCAAACAGATCTGTTCAGCAATCGCAAAAGAACCTAGAAATATGGTCATCAATCCCACACATCTAAACATACATACAGCTATATTTTTTATAGCGCTCCTATTTCCTCTTTTTTTACAATAGCAATTATACATTTTTAAAATTTTATTTAAACAGAAAAAAGGTAGCAACAATACAGAATTCTAAAAGAAAGAAAGACAAAAGAGAATGAGAAAAAGCCCCATTAAGAAATCGTAATTTATAAATCCTGGATGTAGTTGTTCAAGTTACAAAGTTAAACGGTACATAGGAAACATTCAAACAGTCAGACTACAAACAGTGGGAGACAAGTTTTTCTTTCAAAGCAGTCATTGTAACAAGTTTCAAAAGTCTTCACATCTCTGATAAGATGTTTTCACAATATAAAAGGCTCAGTGTTCACTTAGGGTTCCCTAGAGAAAGAGAAGCGTGTAATTATATACATACATACATATATATATATATATATATATATATATATTCACACTTATATTCTATGTGGCTGATTTTGCGGAATAGTGAAAATAATGCTTCACTGATCATTAGATCAGAGGCAACACAAGTACCATCACAGTTTCCCCCAATGTTTTACTAGAACACACACAACTCATATATATATGTATGCTTTGTCTTCAGGTGCCTTTGTGCTCCAAAACAAATATGGGGTGAGCTGTTCATCAGCGGGTCCCATTGAGATCATCATCTGTGACAGAGATGAACCCACCCACACAGCCTCGGGTATCACCATAAGGCCCTTAGGCCAACACTTGCTTTGGAGCCGCCCTTTAGTCTGGGCAGGTTCTGCAATCCAGCTCTTCCCCTTTCCCCAGGCCTGACTTTCTTCAGCAGTAGAAGGAAGAGGGAGGGAAATAAAGAAGGAAGAGTCTGACATCCCCGGGTCCTCCCCTCACCTGGCTCCGTGCTAGACTTCGGATGCTCTGTCTAATCCTCACAAGCATCAGAAGCGAGTCATTATGGTCCCATCTGTGTACTGGCAAAATGAAGTTCAGAGACAGTGAGTTGCATAAGACTGCATTCATGATAAACCATGATTTTCACTCTAGATATTCTGGTTTTGTGTTGTGTTGTGTTGTGTTGAGTCATTTAGTTTTGTTTTTCTGAGACAAGGTCTCACCATGTAGCTCAGATCAGCCCTGAACGCATGCACTATGTGGCCCAGGCTTTCCTTGAACCAGCAGTAACCCTGCTGCTTCAGCCCCTGAGCCCTGGGATTGTGGGAATGTCTCACCACACCCAGCTGTATCTCTAGATCTTCTCACTACCAAGTATCTGTTCTCAGGATGACTCTTCTCCTTAGGCACCAGAACGAATGAACGAATAAATGAATGAATGAATGAATTAGAACACTATGAATATTGGTAATCCTTTGGGTAAAGTATAATATGAATCATGATAGGCTTTAGGAGCCTAGACAGTGATAGCTCTGTTTTTCAGAACTGAAAAATTATATACATAAAGCAAGAATCAAAATATTTTATTTATTACTAACAAAGCATTACTAGAGGTCAGGGCTGAGGACAATGAGATAACAGGATATATATAGTTCATGTCTGAATTAAACTTACCTAACTTCTTACAGTTGCCTTGGAGCATATTTCTAGCTTCCAATGGGACCAGCTAATGAACAGCTCACCCCATATTAACCGCAAAAATCCCTGGACTCCTGCTGTAAAGGAAATGAAGTCCAGGAGAAGAGAAGGAGGGAATAAGCCCGTTTGCTAGAATTCATTAATCATAAAAAATTCTCCTTTCCTGAAATAACACAGGAAAAGTGGAAATTCTACTTTCAAGCATGTGCTCTACAGGAAAACAGGAAACCGTGTGAAAAAAACATCCCAGGTAAGAAAAAGTGCAGTGCAGTGGGAGAAACAATGAGAATTAAGAGCAGAGCTCAGTTCAAGATAATCCAGATAATCCATTTTCATCAGGTTCTGGGGAATGAAGTTCTTCTTCCTCAAGCCTTGCAACCCAGTCTGTGGCCTTGGGAAGATGCCAGTTCTAAATAGTGGAAGCAGATGTCATGAGCAGCTCTACAGTGTATTTCAGATCAGCCTCAGATAAAGGACCCAGCTCTGAGCAGGCTGGGCTTCCGCCTGTCCTTTCCTCCTCAATTCAGACACTTTTCCCTATTCTACCAGATTTTGCAAAGGATCACATTTGACCTGGATGAGACAATGCTACAGTTAATTTCCTCAGTGTACTAATATTGAAACTGTGCAGAGAAAGCCACTTTCCAGCCCACCCCCAGGCAGCAGACTCTTGTCTCCAAGAAATTATTTCATTAGATTTTCCAGGTACAGAATATGTGGAAATAAAGAGATTGTCAAGCTAATATCAATATTCTCCAATAATAGAGAATATCAAGAGAATATCAGCTAAATCCATATAGGAATTTCCCCCCACATGCCTCCTGAGAGCTATCAAAAATGTTCTTCATCAACTCTGAGACCACAGGCTCTGCAAGTCTCCATCCCTTTTGTGACACTGACATGAGCCCCCAGCATCTCATCAGGAGCAGAACCCAGTGTTTTGTCACAAAACACATTTCAGTAAATCGAGGATGTTGGAATGAATTATTCTGCAGTGCAGTGATTTCCCTTCAGGGACAGATAGCACCTCTGTGGGAAGTTTCTGAGGATGCTGGAGCTCCTTTGACAAAGTTTGCTCATTTTATCTGCCAAACCAGCTAAGAAATGCACGTGATGCTTCCCAAAGTCTAGTGGTGCAGGGTGGCTGTAGGGAGGAGCTCCATGGATGGTTTTGAGAAGATAATAGTTTCTTGGAAGCAAGACAGGTGGCTTTAAGGAGTTCTCTGTTTCTCAAGCTGCCCACAGACCGTGAACAGGTTGTCACCCAGGGGTGCTATCTGAGACAGAAGTGCCTAAGACACATGAGGGGATAAACAGGACAGTGCTATATTCTGTTGGCGAGTTGGCCGCTGCAGCTGCATTTAAGTTGAATCTTAGGAGATGAAATCATCCTTTTAGAAGAAAAGAGGGGTCCAGAATTGTTGGTGGTGTTCATGATGACATATACAATGGAGCAAATGCCAGGAGCAAAGGACAAGGGGAGGGTCAGGCCCACAGATCCTGGTGACCCCACTGCTCCTCTCCCAGAGAGCGCCCAGTTCAGTGCCTGAGCATGGAAGAGCTGGGTGCAGCACCCAGAAACTGGAATAATGATGTATTCCAAAGGGTCAGTGTGGTGTTTTCTACAAAGGAGGGTCCTGCTCCCATGTACAGTGGTGCTACTGGAATGCTCATAAATTCATCAAATAGGAAATTTACTCTTCAAATAGGAGAAAGAGAAAGAAGAAGGAGGAAGGGGAGACCAACAAAATAGCTTTGGGAAATACAACAGATTATCCATATTACAAGAAGAAGCAATGTGGGGCACAGTGCTCCTAAAATAGAGGAACTTATTAGGCTATTAGAGAAGAAAAATAGAATAAATTTTCAAATGACACTTAGCTTTTGTGAGAATTATAAAGCTAACATATGATGATTGCTGAGGAGGCCTTGATTGTTTCAACAACTGATCTCCAAACATAATGAACACCAACTACTGGTAAGATCTGTGGCCATGCTGGATAATATGGGACAGGGAATAATATGGTATTTGTTGAGTGCTTTCTATGTGCTGAGTATGTTGTCACATATAATCCTCATGAAATCTTGTAGGGGAAATGTAGTTGTCAGCCTTCTATGAGTATACCAAGCCATGCAGAGGATACAGTGACAAAATAAATTGGTAGGAAAACAGACTCCATACAGATCCTGCAGGCCAGATGACCCTCAGGCAGAAAGTGTTCTTAAATGATGGGAGATGATGCTCAGAGCAGCACAGAGATCTTAGCACACAGCAGGGTCTGTGAAGCATGTCACGCATTATCTAGCTTTCGCCAATGGGATATGGAAATTATTCAGAAGCTTTAATCCTGGGGACATAGATGTGCTTCTTAAGAGTCTGAATGACAACAGTAAGAGTTTGCAAATGCACTGACAGAGAATGACAAGCAATAGAAGTAGCAGTCAGGAAGCAGGAGCAGCGACCCAGGTAAGAAAAAATGCAGGGCAGTGGGAGAAACAATGAGAAGTAAGAGCAGAGATCAGTCTGAGAGCTGGGAAAGGGGCCTAATGGGTAGCAAAGGGAAATTGGTGGAAATAGGGTGCCAAAGGGAGGAAAGTTGTCTGGTTTTTTAGTTTGAGTTTGAATTTCTGAGT
Source organism: Hydrochoerus hydrochaeris (assembly GCA_004027455.1). NCBI lineage: Eukaryota > Metazoa > Chordata > Mammalia > Rodentia > Hydrochaeridae > Hydrochoerus > Hydrochoerus hydrochaeris. The sequence continues at coordinate 246,313 of PVLA01002420.1, forward strand.
AGATAACATGGAACAAGGTAAGACCAGGGTCAAGCCCTGATTGCACTGACCTATAAAACACATGAAGAAACTTGTAGGTAGGACTATTACTTACATAATGAAAGAAAGCTCAAGCAAAGGTACCAGCTCACGCTGCTGCAGAGTCTTTGTCCTACTCTTCAAAATGGGTGCAAAAAATAGGGACAAGATGACCGCAATAACAGTCGTGGAACATCTGTGTAGTGAGCTGAATAGTTTCCCCATAAACTCAAGTCTATCTAGAACCTGAGACTGTGGCTTTACATGGATATAATATTTTCTCAGGTGTAGTTAATGATTTTGAGTTGAAAGTATCATGTTTTTCAGTTGCCGTAACCAGTGCCTTATAAACAGAAAAGAGATACACAAAGGGAAAGACCATGCCAGGATCAAAGGAGAGATTGGAAAGATGCCTGCATCAGACCAAAGCAGTGTGACTCATGAGGGGCTGGAAGAGGCAACAGGGGCTCCTCAAGAGCCTTTGAAAGGAGAGAAGCCCTGCCAAGTCCTTAAGGTCAGACCTTTGGCTTCTGTAACTATAAAGGAGTTAACTTCTACCACCTCAAACCACCACATCATAGCATTTTCCAAAAAAGCCCTAGGAAGTTAACACATCAAACTTGTAAGGAGCCAGTGCTAGATCAGCCAGGCAGTTTTGTATTCTGCAATATTCCTTGGACGGACTGGCACAGAGGTCCTACTACTTCACGGGAACCCAGGATTAGCTGAGGCACTGTCCTTGGTAACCCCCAAGGGAGAGCGGAGAGAGGCAGATAGCCACATCTCAGTACCTCAGAAACCCTCCCTCCACAGTCCGGAGGACACAGGTGTTCTGAGCCCAGATAAACTGCCCTGCAAGCTGCCGCTCTGTGGCCTGTGTGGAGCTGTCTCCCTGACAGTGCTGCTCTCTGGTGCTGGAACCACTACCGGAGCTCACTGAGCGTTCAGGTAAAGATTAGAGCCGGCCATCACCTTTGAGATGGGCCTGGCTGGCAGATTTTCAGACCTAATATCACAGTCTCATTATCTGATGTTGAAAATGTCTGAACCTCAACTGCCGGATCATAGATGTCAAGTTTAGGTCTCCTCTGCCACTGATCCTGGGTCTGTACCTGAACTCAGTTCCAGTATTACCCCCACTTTCCAAGGCACAGCCTCTCTGTTGGACAGGTTCACCCTGGCCTCCTCCAGAAGATGGAATCCCCCCTCCCCAACTATCTGCATCCAGTGTTCCAGGGTGAAAGTTCACCTCCTTGCAAGGAGTAATAATAATATACTGTATTCCAGCTTTAAAAATTTATTGCAGAAAAAGACTCATTGCCAATAAGTCCCCTCAAAATATTCCCCCTCACTTCAAACTTATTTCATCTCTCTTCCCACTATGTGAAGCAGCTCTGGAAGTCCTCTTTGCATTTCTTCATGGAAGGAGATTACAAAAAAATATATGATGAATGCTGCCGGCGAGCTCCACCCAGCACACAGGCAGCCTAAGGAAAATATTGTAGTGTGTCCCCAACCCCTTTATTCACAGATCTGGTGCCACATGATTTTTGGCTCTTCTCCAAACTCAAAATGACTAGAACCCCAAAAAGAAAACATTTTGAATCAACTCAGGACATTGAAGTAGCCAAGATGGTTCAACTAAAGATAGGAGGAAGAGTTTCCAAAACTGCTTTAGAAAGTTGCAAACATGATAAGATATCTTCAAAGTGAGGTTGAGTGTTTTGAGGGCATTAGTGGCAATGCAATTTTAATTGTAATTTTAAAAAAATTTAAACATTCACAGTTTTGATCACACCTTGCACGTGGACCTGTGACTCCTCAACTCTCTACCAGTGAAGTTTTTCTCTCAAGATGAATAGAAAGAAATTTAAATATATTTTTGTTCCATTTGCTATGCAGCAATATTACAATGTATACAAATGAAGGCATAATTAAACAGTGTGTCAATAAATTACAACCTGATTCATATTGTACTTTTAATGCTCTGCCTTGTCTGGCTAACCAGGGAATAAAAGTGCCTGACACTGGTCATTTGTGAGCCATCCTGGTAATCATTCCTTGTCTTGGTTATTTTTCTCTTGCTACTGGGACAAAATAGCCAACACTAATAGTTAAGGAAGGGAACGCTTATTTAGCTCACAGTTTGTTGAGGTTTCAGTCCATAATCAGCTCACTCCAAGACGGTGCACAGCACAGGGGCCACAGTTCAAGGCAGCAGAAGACAGCAAAAGCAGCAAGATCAAATTGGAGGATAACAAGCCTCTTCTCCTTCCTTATATTGTAAGCAGGCTACCCACCCCAGTTGTAGTACTCCACCCTAGGTGAGTGTAGCACTCACACCACCTCTGGGCCCTCCTCTTGATCAGACTGCAGTTGTTTGCAAAGTAAGGGCCCTGGGTCCCTGCTGAGTTGCTTAGTTAAGCTCCTTAACTTCTCAAGTTGGCACAGTGTGTAAAGCATTACAATCACCCCGTTCCCTTCACAGCATGAGCCTCAGTGACAAGCTCCTACAGTCATTGCTACTGTCAAACCCACAGCCAAACCACTCTGGTGTCTAAGAGATGGATACTTTTTAGAGTGTACAGTGGAAGGGAAGAGTCAGTGCATTGACTTGGGGCCAGACCCTGCTGCTTACCAGTTTGTTCTATTTAGGTAACTGATTGGGTAAGCACACTCGACTCTCATAAAGTTGGCATGAAGCATCTGAAACACTGCTCAGCAGAGTAGAGTAGGGGTTCAGTGAACATCAGCAAGGAACCCAGAGCACCGGTGACATTGACTTTGGCCATGCTGATCACACCTCAGGATTCCCCCTGCCACTAACTGCATTACTCTCTTGGTGGGCACTCACCATTTTGTAAGCATGAGACCACCTATTGTTTCAGGGCCTTTATACTAAATTATAAATTTCCCTAAGATCATTGTCTTGTCTTATTATTCCTGTACTGCTGGAACTAGGTATAATGTCTGGTTCATAGAGATTTAACAAAACTCTTGTCCATTTGCCTCTCTTAACCTTATTAATTCTTTACTAAGATGAGCAAAACTGGCCAGATATGCTTGAAACAAATTTCAATTATTTCAATCATGTATAAAATATTTTTAATACTAAAACCTAAGCTATATATTGGCTGGCAATTACATAAGCAGTTTGAAAATGTAAAGCTCATATTGTACATTTTTTCGATTGCCAGAAATAATTTGAATACAATTATGCATACTTTTAAAAAATTTCTTTAGAGACTCTTTAACTCTATCAATCTTATTACCAGTTCAATTATAAAACCAACATGCAACACATACCATATATCCAGAACCAAATGCAGTCTTCTGAATATTAATTAACATTGTTTCAGAGAGATGGCTGCTGTTTACCATTGATTTAAATTAAATATTGAGAAGGAAATTAAAGATATTTTTATTTTCATTTATTCAACAGCAACATTACAATTTATACAAATGAAGGCATAATTAAACAGTCTGCCATTAAATTACAATCTGCATCTCATGTAAGCAAACATATTAAAACTGAAAATGCTTGCCATGAATATAAAACCAGCTTGCTTCAATAAGACTATTCTGAATATAAGATGCACATTTAAGCAATTGTTATGTTTATTTTCCAAACAGGAATATAGCTTTTTTATGTGACTAGATTTACAGGTTGTGTTAATCTTAAAATATGTAGTGGATAATGGTAATTCTAAGACTATTAATGATAGCTCATGCTGTGTTAATACTTAGGAAGATCTTAACTCACATTAATTTAACAACTTAATTCATGAACTAGGTATCATTATCATCTCCTGGAATGAGTGTCTTTTCCTCCCATTTGTTTTATACTATTAGGGGGAGGTGGAGAAAGAAAAGTCATTAGGAATCAGAAATAGACAGTCGGAGGGCAGGGACACTCCCTCTAAGCCCTGACCTGTGTGGTATATTAAGAAAAAGAGTCAAAAATCCAGAAGGGTTGCTGTGATTAAGAACTTAACTCTGAGGATCAGCTCATGGGACACCATTAACTATTCCAGAAGGGAGCAAATGTAAGTGTCAAACTCCTTCTTTTCAAATAATATGGCTTATTCCTGTGTCGTTTTGTCAGTCCCCTTTACTGAGGTGTGACCTACACATGAAAGCATACATATCTGATGAATATAACTTAATGAATATGGAGGTAATGTACATCTCTGAAACTATCACCAAAATCAAGTTATTAACATTCATCACTGCCAGAAGTCTCCTCTGGGCTTCTTGATGTATTAACTTCTATTGTGCATATATGTTAAGAGAATTTAACATCTACCCTTGAAGCCAATGTTTGCATATCTTAGACAGCACTGTTAGTTATAGGCAGAGCTTACTCGTACAGGTAGACAAGTTTATTCTTATCCTCTTAAAGAAGTTGTGTGGAAGACTAGAGAAGATTTAACTCGCATATCTGAAGCTACACTTTGATGCATTTCTATCCCTGAATTACCACTGGCTGCCCAACTCTCTCCCGCCCACATACCTCCTGTTCATGTGACTACCGCAACAGAATCAGTGGAAAGAGGCACAGAGTGACCTTGACTACTCCGGTCTCCACCACTGAGGACCTGGAATCAGGCTCCTAATGTTACGTTTGAGCAATTGGGACTGAAAGATTGCACTCTGGTCCCTGAACTGATAGACTGTTTATTACTTTCTGTCATATGCTGATCTCAGAGAAAAGACTCCTTAATAAAGGAGTTATATTTTTCTTTCCAGTATGTGCTTAAAGGTCTGCTGTAGCCATGGCCTTGGGTACCATGAGGCATTGTCCTAGCTGTAAATCAATTTTGTTTTTCCTCAAGCAAACAAAAGTAAGCTACAAATGCATTTGTCCACTAAATATTAATTTGTATGCTCACCAAATCTAACTTCAAGTTCGTTTGTTTCTTTTCCTATTCCCTGCTTCCCCCTAAATCTTAGTGTAAAGTCCTCTTGTAGAGGCTGGCTCCAAAATCAACAGATGCTTTGGGGACTATGTCCCATGTCTATTCATTCCCCTGCCTGCCTTACTGAATCTAAATCCACAGGTTCTGTTCCACATCAGTCTCTCAAGAAACAGTCATGAATCTGTGATCCCAAACATTTCATCAGTGCTAACACTTGGTGGGCAGAAATTTTGGAAACACAGTTTGAATCTATTTTTAAAGCAGTAAAATACCACAGAACAGGACAGAACAAAGCCAATTGAGACAGTATAGTGAAATTGGTACAGAAATTCACAGCAGGTTACCGGGATAACAGTAATAGGTACTATAGTATATCTCATTTTCACAATAGTTCTTCTTTCAATCAGGTATATCAGAATCAAAGGAAATGCAGAACATTATAGAACTTATCAAAACAGAATATTGAATAGAGCAGTACCATTAACCAGAACACAGCAAAACAGTGATAAAAATATTTGCCTTCAAAGAGGTGATAGAAGAAACTTCCCCTTATTTGCTATATAGCATATAGTCAACTTCACAAGAGATGCTCAGATCTCCGGCTCCCATTTACTAACTGGGGGGGGGGCAGGTAGGCTCACAGCCACTTACCAGGGTGGTCAACTGGCTGCTTGGTTTCTCAGCACCCTAAGTTCCAACATGACATGCATCTCAGGAGACACTGATGGTTCTCACCCCAGAGTGGCCACGGCTTGCCAGGCCACAGCCACTTACCAGGGTGGCAAGCTGGTTGCTTCCACAGATTGAATCTAAATTCTGTAAATTTCATCAACTTTTCAGGATATATTCTTTCTTTCCTTCCTCCCTGTTTCCCCACCTCCTTGCCTTCTCTTTGACTATTGCCTTGCTACGGACACATGGAGCCTGATGGAGATTTTCATTTAGACACAATTTGGGGTACTACTTAGTAACCTCCTTAACTGAGAAGGTAAATTTTATACCTCCAAGGTGTCTAGTTTTTTTTCAGTTTAATTTACTACTTTAACATGCATTCATTGTGCATATTAATAGGCACAATGTGTGATTTTCAAATAGATGTATACATCATGTTCTGATCAAATCCAATTTCCTTTTCTCCAACCTTCATCCCTTTCCGATGTCCAATAGTCCCTGTTTTATACTCAGGGAGTGTTTGGCTTCCTGAAATATGAGATGGACTATGCAATACTTGTCTTTCCATGTCTGTTTCATTTCACTTAACTCAACATAAAGTCATGACGCAGACCCAGTGGATTCTGATAAAATACCCGGCACTGCCTCTGCAGTCTCCATACAGAGCTGTGCCCCTTCTCTCCCTCAGGAATCCAGGGTGGTGCCATTGTGCTCTACATCAGCTCTGTGCGTGCATTCGGCTCTTTTTCTCTTGAGAGGGTCCCAGTTCTTGCGTGCAGGTTTAGCTTCTCTCCTGTCAGGCCCACTCACTTTTGCCTGGCCTTACCCAATACTCTGATTGTCAGAACCAGCACTACTTCTATTAAGAAAGAGATATTTTAAAAAGGGAAAGAAAAAGAGAAGTATGTAAGAACCCAAGCTCTAAGTCTGGTGTTTTCCATGATACTTACATTTGCCTGATTATCTGTCAGCATCATTTTTCTGCCTAAAAATCTGTAGCTGTTTGGTATTCTCCTGTGTTCAGGAGTGACACAGATATAGGAAAATCATTTTCTTTGGCAGAAAACATTTATAGAAAGTAAATGTAGCTGTAAAATGACCAATGTGATGGGTTTTACTAAATGATGGTTATGATTGAATTGCTTTGATAGACATTTGGTGATGTCAGTATTTAACTCTCTAGAGTAATGGCCTGAAAGTTGCTTTCTTTATAAAGTTTACTTTCATTTGTCTCCAAACTAACAGTAATGGTAAATTCCTCTGTATCTGGCTGTGACTCTTTCCAATATAACCAGTTGTTACAATGCAAAATAATTAGAATGGTAAAAAATTAATTAGGAAAGTCTGTTGCAATTTATAAATATGCATTTGTGGTTAAATAAATTTGAAGTTCTGGATTTCACTTGCTGCCCCTCAGGGTGAATATTTTGCATGCTTTTAGTGTACCAAACAAGAAGCCTAATCAGATTGGTTATTCCATAAATGGAAGTCGTTTATTTGGCCTTAATTGGGATTTGGAAAGTTATTAAAGCATATTTTTGGAGTTTGTTCAAATTAATTATTTCAAAGCAAATGGATTTATTGGCAAGGTACTTTCTCAAAATAATTTTTCTTGAACCAGCTGTGCCTTGTTTTGCCAAATGAAAATTATAAGAATAGAACAAATCTTGGGGGCTATCACCAATGTCAAAAGATGCAGAGGGATCTAGGTGCAGGGCAGAGGCTTAGGAGGCAATAAAATGAATTGGAGTCTTTATACCTGTGCTCACAAAAGTTCATTCATTCGTCCTTCCACTGTATTTCCAATGATAGAAACAAAAGAAATGTACTACAATGAATAAAACTCTCCTATATAGTTCATTTTTAGGAAAATATAGATCAGTTAGCATTTATATAGAAGAGTTCAGACATTTATGTTGCTTGTGTTTTTTTCTCTAAATTCTACACAATATTTATGTGGGTTAGATTTATCATTTAAAACATGAAATTTATGAGTATTTTAATAAAAAGTCTATTTTATTTGCAACTCCTGGTCAGTATGTGACCTTCTGATGCTATTTGTAGCCAGCTAATGACTCTCATAGAAATGCTGACCCCAGAGAATTTCAGGGGAACACCACTGAATTAATAACCCCACAAACTAATAACTAGTACATGCATCACAGAATCTATAGAATTGTTCTCGGAGTCAATATCAAATACCAACCCTCACCTAGAATTCTTAACTTCTGAAATGTTGTAAACTTTACATACATATCAATGAGCTCTTTGAACATGTACATCCTAGAGAATGTTGCATCTAATAGTCTGAGAAATAACAAGATGTGTGTACTCATTTATCCATGTCTATTTCCCAGTACTCTTTAAAATACATTACCAAAAATAGATTTTCTATTTATTTTATAGAGTTCTTTTCACCTTAGGATTATCATGTCTTTCCTTTATTGTCTGACTCTATTGTTCCCACTGTTGCCTCTCCCGGACAAGATTTTCCCCTACCATGTAGCCCCACCCAGGAGACCTCTGCAGCTGCCAGTTTTCCATAAGCACAGCACCTTAGTGTCTCCAAACAACCCTCTCCAACTCAGTGAATCAGAAAAGGATAAAATGCAGACAAGAAAGCATCATGCATCGTAATATAAATGTCACATTATAATATTTAAATGTCAAGAATGATTTGCAGACAAATACAATGTATTTCTCTATGAAAATATATTTAAGGGCAACTAGATTCAACAAATATCCACTGAGTCAAAGAAATGAATAGAAATAAAAACCACCTTATGGAGTAAATTGCATTCTTCTGTGTTTGAGTGAACTTTGAAGGCACATCTAAAGTCTTCTTTATTTCAAATGTGAGGAAGAAAAATATGAGTAGTTATTTGAGAAATAAAGATGTTATCTATTTGAAGCTCAGTATCCCACAACAAAAAGTAAATATATATCCCATAATTAATCTTCCAAACAATCATGTATAACATCCCCAGGAAAATTTATCTATTGGGAGGAAAAAAGATGCAAAAAATAATTCTTGCAGTTTTGAACAGAAGGCCACACTCAAGAGAGAAAGTGCAAAACAGTAACTCATTAAGTATTTTCATCTAACATCAGTCCGGGGAAGGTGGAGCTCTGGGAATCTAGAGAAACAGGAGCTTGGGTGGAATCGTACCTGGTGTAGCCTACGACAAGAAAGAGGAATTGAGGCTGCCTGTGGAATTGCACAAGCGCCCCTGGGTGAGGTTACAGTGGTCTTAAGGAGTCCTAAAGTAGTTCTTGAAAAACAACGCGTATCTTCCCAGAGGCATATATCCCAGATATGGACCCTCAGTAATTTCATAGTATAAATCTAACAAAGCACGCTTTATAGAAACAAAAGTCACCACACAGGCAAGAAAAAATTTGACAACAATAATTAATAATTAACACTTTACCCATCTCACCTCACATGCTTTCAGATATTAGAAATCTCTATGTGCAGAGTATGAAATAATTTGTGAGATTTTTTTCAAGAATATGACATGTTAAAAAGCTTTCAAGTAACAAATGTATTTATGTTATGGGTTGATTGTATCCTTACTCCTGTGTGGAATGTCTGACCACTACTAGTACCTCAGAATATGAAAATAAAGCTGCTTCAGATGTAATTAGCTAAGATGATTTAATACTAACACAGCACTTGTTTGTAATGATAAATATTATGAGTCAGTGTTATGGGGTAGCAGAGTAAGCAGATATCTGATTAAGCATTAATCTAGGTATACCTTGGGATGTTTCTGAATGAGATTAATGTTTGAAATGTGGATTAGAAAAATCAGATTCTTTCCTTCAATAGGATGGGCTTTGTCCAAGCTTTTGATGAAAGCTTAATTAAAACAAACAGACAAACAAAAAGATGCGTTTACACTCTCTGCTTATCTTAAAACTGAGCCATCTGCCCTCTTCAGACTGTGTTCAATCTCGGACAGGAATCTTATACCATCAGCCTCCTGGTTCCCATGCCTTTGCACTAGGACTAGAAATATAGTCAGTCAACTTGGCAGCTATGAATCTTGAGCAATTTATTTCCCAAATGACTCAATAATCATGACAAGCAATCATACACATGTTCTGCAGGTTTTATTGTGTGTCTTGGGAGAACACACAATAAAATAAGGGTCAAATATAACTAGTGTTCTTATAAAAAGGGCCAAATTAGAAATAGCGCACAAGCCAGGCTGACAATATCAAGTAAGCATGAGAATAGAGAGTAAGTACTATGGTGCATTACAGCCCGAGAAGCAAAGAAAGTAAACAGTGAATAAAAACAGACATAATTTAGCACGCATGAAAGTGCCCGATCGCAATCCAGTTCCACCACTTGATATAAAAATTGTTCTCAAGAGCCAGTTATAGTGTTACACCTCTGTTAGCCCAGAATTCTGGGAAGCAGATACAGGATTACATTTTCAGGCCCAGGCTGGGCAACAATAATGACCTAGTGAGACCTTGTCTTAAAATAAATGTAGAAACAGGTCTGGAGATGGAATTTAGTGTAAAACCCTGGATTCGATCCACAGAACTGAAATATATCTATAACTTCAATCACATATGGAATTAATAAAAATATATCAAAACAAAATGCCACCACTTTCTAAATCATAAGGAAAGATTTTTTTAAAGTATGTAATCTTATACAAAGAATTTGGAACATGACATAATTATATGCAAGGTGCCCAGTGAAGTAGATTGACTGCATAAATAGCCCTAAATTACCTCATCTCCTCGGGCTCCCATCCTCTGACAGTGCTTCCCACACAAGCTATGACCTTGGCCATGTGACGGGAAGCAAACTTGAGCAAGCAGAAGTTTGAGAAAATGCTTATATTTTTCTATTTTTTCTCTTTTCCCTCCTGGTCACTGCTGGTAAACAAGCCTACGGAATCTTACTGGAAGGCTGTCGATGAGACAAAAATAATCAGGGCCACAGCAGAGCAGCTGGTGGTTACCTGCACCCTACTATATGGTGCTGCCTGGGCAGAACTAGCAGTGTGTGTGTTCAACCATGCAAACCCAGACTCATGAACAAGACTGTTCATCACCACATGAACCGCAGGTGCCAGAGGACAATGTAGCATCTTCACCAGTTCCCCACCTAAGCCTTTCATCTTTTGGAGTAAAGGGGATTCTTCGATGTTTGCCTTATAAACAATGTCAGGATATTATATTCTTTATTGTGAAATTGCAGAATAAAAGCAACATGAGCATAAAAATAGGGATCAACAACACAACCCCTTCTTCCAGCAGGTTATGAGAGGAACCCAAGCCTCACAAGTTCAATCTGGAATACAAGAAGGTGATACTATATTTCCTGTTGTTATGCACTTATTCAAAATGCGCTCATTGAACTAACTATAGAATGCCTCCTAAATGACTAGTAATAGAAAAAAGGAAAGAGAGGCACATGCATATTCACCCCTTTGGTTCGCAGGTACAGAGTTTCGCTGCCTGCTGAGACCCCGACAATGAGCCTTTCCACTGAGCTCAGGGATTCCTCATGTCTGCAGAGCAGATGACACTAGCCCTGTCTCTGGAGTTGCAGCAGGATTATGGACCAGCTTCTACGTAGCTTGAGTAATTTATTTAATAGGTGCAGCTGCTCCTACCAGATGTGAAACATTTGGTAAGGTGACCCGAGGCTCATTCCACCTGCTTGGCATCCCCTGAATGGCACACAGGGAGAGAGAAAGTTGGATGTAAGAGGGAGACATTTCTACTCCTTGAAGGGGAGGTGGTTGCTATGGCAACCCTTCAAGATGGCATATTGCAGGACTCATATCTCTTTAGTTCAAAGGATGAGCTGCTGTCCTACGTGTTGGTTGGGGGAAGGGACTCAACAGTGACTCATCTCTTAGAGTCTGTGTGACAAACACTGATAACAGAGGGACACTACTGTGATACTCCTAAGGAAGAAGGCACAGCGTGGTACCCTAGAGAGCACATTGACATGCACACAAAACAAGAGTTAAGTCTGGCTGAGTGGATGTAATTCTATTGAATTCATAGTGAATCAACAAATATTGTACAATATTTGTTCAGATGCTGAGCTCAGAAATGGGCATCCATCAGCGAATATGAAACAGCCTTTGCCTTAAATGAGGCAACTGCTTAAAATTCTATTAAACTATGAATGTAGAATGGGTTTGTAATTGGGAGTAGAACATAGGTGATATGAGAAGTAGAGGAAGGAAAATCTCACCTGATATGCGTAGTGGAAGTAGTAGAAGCAAAGAGATGTCTCTCCATCTAAGAAAATTTCCTAAAACCAGCAATATACAGCTCCAGGAATGTGATTCTCATTTAAAACTGCCCGGGTTTTAAGTATGTACATTAAAGAGTTGGTGATAAATTATTTTTCAAGCAGGATGTTGTTAGAATAGAGAGGGATACTCAGTCCAGCATACAGGAACTGCTTCATACCGTTGTGTTTAGGACTTTTGCCATCATAGCCAGCATCCTTTGAGAGCTTAGTCAAGCACATTTTTTCCTAAAACAACCAAAAGGACATCTCAATGAATTGTCCCCATAATGACTTTTTCATTCATGAACACCGTTATTATCTCCAGTGTATACTAATGGTGATTCCAACTCAGTGATTCTACGTAGAATCAACATCACAATTCTAATGAGAAGCAGAATGTATCCTCCAACCAGGTACAAAGGTACAGCTCCATTCTTAGCCTGGATACCCTACAACCTTGAAAAATGACAATAGCAACAGCAGAGAACAGTTCCTCCCAGGCCAAAGTGTGGCAGTTCCTGTTTTGTCTTCTTAGTTATATGTCATTTAGTTTTGATAACTAATTGGCGAGAAGAGTGTTAGTATGTCTGTCTTAATCACTAGGCTGTTGGCAAAATGCAACATCCAACACCCACAACATAAGGGAGGTGAGGTTTACTTTGGCTCATAGCTTTTAGCAGATTTAGTCCTTAGTATGCTGGATTCAAGACACAAAAGGACACGGTGAAAGAGTCTAACAAAGGAAAGATGCTCACGCGTGTCATGGCAGCCAGGACACAGAAAATAATGGGGCAGAGACAGGGAGAGACATATACAGCCAGGCCGTGAGCCCAGCAACCTTTTCCAACTAGTTCCTAATTCTTTGAAAGTATAGTGAACTATAAAATCATCAGTAGTTGAATCCACAAATGAGTGTAGTACTCCCAGGATCCAGTTACCTTCCAAAAGTCCCACCTCTGAACATATCAGACTTGAAGGGAAAATTTTAGACCCAAACCATAACATTAATAAGCCCAAAGTTAAATGTGCTGTTAAGAGGTGGGCCGATGGGAAGAGACGGGTTCCTGGGAGCATGACCTGCAAGGGTACCTAGAATCTCTTGGCCAGTCCCCTACCTCTGTGCTCTGCTTCCTGTTTGCCATAGGGAGAGTGTTGACCCTCACCCAGACCTTTCTACCAATCCCTTCCCACCTTGGAGCCAGTCAACCATGAACTGAAAATGTGAGCCCAAATAAACCCCCTTCATTGAGCTGTGAATGTCCTAGCAATGAGAGAATTACTAACACGGTGTCCGTGTAGGAGAAAGCGAAAGCAGACACCCAGGGGCTAATAACTGCTCTCAGGTCATGCGAGAACAAGTGGCAGAGCTGAATTTAGTCCCTGACAGGCTGGGGTTGGGGTCTCTAAGCATAATAATACAATTGGGTCCCAGTCTGTGAGGTGGAGAGTAACACGCAGAAGGTAAATCAGCGAGGGCTCAGAATCAACAACTGAAGTGTAGGAAGAAAAAGACAGGGAGGAAGGGAAAGTGGAGCTAAATTTTGGTCACAAAAGACCGCAGTGAATTTCCTGGGGAGCTCTGCAGATGATATCAAACTTGAAAATTGTTGCAAGCCATGAAAATGGGGCTAATATTTATCCTACTACATTGACTGCTAAGTTATTTGGTGCAAATTATCTCTGAAAACAACATAGCTAAACGGTTTCCCCAATAAATCTGTGGCATTCCCAACTCTGACCTCCAGAGACTGCAGCCAGCATACTATTCCCAAGTAGAAGGCATCAGGTAATCCATCTCTACCAAGTAGTTGGTTGGCATCCCACAAGAATGGCACCATGCTGGGTGTTCACCATTGGTTTTTATGCAGCAGTTTTAATATGTCTTTGTACTGTTTCATAAGAACCTTGCAATTAGTAAAAATTTTGTCCCACAGAGTATGTTGCTACATAACTGTCATCTCCATTCTCAAACCTGTGTTTCTCCCTACTCCCACCCAGGTTCTGAGGAGCAGTCTCAGGTATAATCACTCAGATCTGTGAGGATGCAATAGTTCTGCCTTTCTCCTTCTATGGAGTCAGTCATTCCTTCATCTATGGGTCCAGTACTTTCCCAGATGAGTTATGCTGTGACTCAACCCTTGCTTTTGGTCTGACATCTAGAAAAGTGGATTGAGTTACATCTTGATGGAGGTACAAACTGTATTCAAAGCAAGAGTTTTTGTAACAAAATCAAGCAAGAATAAAAAAGAAGTAGCTTCTCCGTAGAGAGGGGCTAACTATGTCTACAAGATAAGAGGCTCTGTGGAAACCTATTGGCTTTTACCACATTAACTCAAATGTCACCACCTGAGTCTCCAAGCCCTGTTTCCCAGTGAGAACCCTGCCTTTGACCTCACAGCCGTGCTGACATAGAGAATTCATCTGCTCTGGAGGACATTTACCCTTGCTGTGCCATCTCTGGCCCCCTTACTTTCTTGTATTTAGCTTGCCATGTCAGAAAGTGTCTGTGTATGTTTCCAAAGAGGCCTTCTGACTTTCAGACTTCACTTTCAATTAGTGACTAATCATCCTCAGCCTTTCATTGTCTTTTGCCTATAGCTACATGCATTTAATTATTCAATTCCACATCCCCTGTATCTCTCCAAGCATGAAATGCCGCAGCTGCTCAAATACTCCCTCTCAGCCTTTCCCGCTTCAGCTCCCTCTGGCTGGAAGCAGTTAATGGAGATCCTGAAATCCTGGACATATTCCCTCTACTGGAAGCAATAGAATCTGCATTTTCTGGCCCAGTCCATGCTTCATTTCCAAAGTCTCACTAACAATCCCTTTCTTGGATCACTTCTTCCAGCTCCCTGAGGAAGGGCATTGCCGCAAGAGGGGTACAATAGTGTGCTTTCCAGAGCAGGACTGGAGAGAGGGAGCCAAAGGGGAAATGTGAAGACCTTTGACTTCTGCAGCTGCCATAGCCCTTTGTGGCTGCATGAATAGGAGACAAAGACCGGGATATTTTGTGTACCTACTACTTCTCGCCTTTGTTGTGAGCTGCTTGAGGAAGAAGAAAGGATTGGAAAAGCAGGTCTCCTACACAAAAGGTAAGTTCAAGGGAAGGATTTAGCCATATTTTGTCAGCAGGTGACACTCCCACAGCAAAGGGATGAATGCTGGGGTGACCACAACCTCCTCACATTTCCCATGTATCATTGCCTCAAGAGGTCACTGAGGAGCCTGTGGCAATGCACAGACAGTGTGGGAGGTGAGAGCAGAAAACTGAGCAGCTAGGAGAGAGAAGGAGAGCCACCCAGTGCACTTACATCAAGTCTCACTGTGGGAGCCATCCCATACTGCAGGGGCCTTGGCACTACAAGTCCTTTTCAGCAGAACATGTTGTCTGTTTGTGTGAAGGCAATGGCTAAGAGGAAGGGAGGATCCCATGTGGTCTATGCAGGAGCAGAGAAAGGCAGGGGAAGGAACATCAGAAAAGTGGACGGGGATTCTATTGTGAAAGTCTGGAAGATGATCTTGCTATGATCCAAGTGTCCTTGTAAACTTTCAGAGACAGTTAAATAAGAACATGCATGTTTTATCAGGGCAGAAAGGAAATCTGAGAAAGCAACACAGGTGGTTCCTTGCAGTAATGATATTCTGCACAATGGGGCATCTCTTTCAGTTTACCCCAATTTGCTCTCTGCTTTCTTCCTGCCCCAAATTCTGATGAATCCAAATCCCCACATCTGTCATAGCATAGGATAAAATGCACACCAGTTACAGGGGCTGAGCTGCCCACTGGAGGACAAGTGGGAGGGCAGTAGCTGAACTAGGAAAAGAAGCCAAGGCTGGCACTGTGTGTCCAGGGCTGTAGGTGTTGACCTTGCAAATACTTGGAGAAACTGCCATCTCCAGCTGCTGGAATCGCAGAAATATTGCTCTCTCAGGACTGAAACAGTAAATCTTGAGCAGCTTCTCACAGAGGCCTAAGAAGCCCTCTGTTCTTGGTAGAAATACCCTGATAGACCTCTGACACTGAAGACAGAGTTAGCGCCCATGTGTCTGCCATTGTCCTGACTACTTTTGTGACACAGTAGTGTAATGAAGAGAGTACCTTCAGTGTCCCATCTCAGAGGAAGCCAGGGCAAAGGGTGTCAAGGGCACTTGTCCAAGATCCCACAGTCTGTGAGCAGAGGAGCCTGCATTAAATTCTGACACTTGGCGTTATA
The DNA here is from genome assembly GCA_004027455.1 of Hydrochoerus hydrochaeris. Taxonomy (NCBI): domain Eukaryota; kingdom Metazoa; phylum Chordata; class Mammalia; order Rodentia; family Hydrochaeridae; genus Hydrochoerus; species Hydrochoerus hydrochaeris. The sequence goes on from PVLA01002420.1 coordinate 262,413, forward strand.
TGGGGTAAGGCAGGATGATTAAGAATGGATTAACAAGACACAGGACAGAACAGCATTGAGAAGGGCATGGAGAGAAGATTTGGGGTTGGAAGAGGAGTGTGAGCTGTTAGACTTTTCAGTGTCATATCTTTTGATTAGGGGTACTTAACATTTCTAAAGTTTAGCACTAGTATCCTTGGCACTGGATAACATTGCTGTGAACATTCTTCTGTGCATTGCAGGATGTGAACACTATTTCTGGCCTCTATTCCCTGGATGCCAGAAGTCCCTCTCTCTCTCTAGACTCTGGGTTTTGCAAGCTGTCCTGAGCTGCACAATTTCCCCCTTACCACCACAGGTTTGACCTAACGTTCAAGCTACAAGATCACTGAAGTACACATTTTTACCCTACTGCATATGTTTGCAACATGTCTTACTAAAGTAAGTTCAAAGAAAAAATCTACACAATGATTGGCACAGAGTAGGTGTTTTAAAATTTGATTTATTTTCCACCCCTCTTCCAGGCCCAATATTCCCTATTGTTTTGCAAACCTAAGAGAACATCTACAGCACTTTCCTGCCTGGTCCCAGCCTCAGAATTCCAATCCCTGCTGCAATCCAGGCTAGCACAGCCCTGTAGCACCATACCTGCAGCTTTCCATATTGATTGCTTTGTGTATTGGGTTTTTTTTTGTTTTGTTCTTTTTAACTTGGAAAAATGTTAGACCTGAAGAAGAGAAAGGGTATAATAATATAAGTGACACCTTTGTCAATCTAATACCCTGTCAAATTAATAGATATTAGCATGCTATCTCACTTTGTAATTTTTCATCAAATAAAAATATTGTGACTACATTTCACTGGGGTCCCATCCCTAGCCTTCCTTCATCCTTAGAGAAAATGGTTATCATGAAATTGATTTGCTTCATTTCTTTTATGATTCTAGGCATTGGTAATACATGCATGTGTATCATAAAAAAATGCTAATTACACTAAATATTATAGCTAACCAACCTTGAGCATTTGCTGTGTTATAAAGTTGCCCAGTGCTACATTTCCATTACCTTGCTTAATATTGTAATATAACCCTTTGAAATGCAAACTATCTTCTCCACTTTTCAATTAAGCAAAAAGTGGCATAAGAAATCTCAATAACTTTCCCAAACTTCCATAATTGAATTTAACATAAATGCTGAACTTCACAACATTGCTATCAAATAGACTCCATAATTTTTATTTTCCCATCTGATTCCCCAAGTAGACCCTTAATTCTTAAAGACAGGAAATGTGTGCTTTGTTTCAATGTTTGTGGGTGTTTCAACAAGTCCTAGCTAATATAACGGAACACACAAATGACTAAATAAATGTACAGGTCAGGAAATGAATAGGCTGATGCAGCTCCCCCATGCCATCTGCTGCTTTCAGTCTAGCTGCAGGATGCTCCTGCTGTCGCTTGCCTGCTCACTGACGGTCTCTAGTTTCTCCCAGTATAGTATCCTCTGCATGTCTAGCACAATAAAACCAACTGTGCTCCTTGTTTAAAATTCTCTTTGCAGTCAGAGCATCAGAGGCCGCTTTGAAGATCAGCTGCAGGGTGGGTGTGAGCCACACTTTTTTTTTTTTTTTGAAATTTTTATCGGTACCAGGGATTGAACTCACGACCGCATGCTACAAGGCAGGCGCTTAGGCCACTGAGCTAAATCCCCAGCCTTGGTGTGAACCACATTACATCTCAGGGGAGCCTTGGGCAACAGTACCAGGCCTGAGTGGATGTCGTCTAAAGTGTCCCTGGCCTGATCTAAGGTGGACACTGTGAATTTGGAAAGAAACTTTATGGAAATATCTAGGAGTACTGATCATGCCACTTGGGGACCCATTACCTGGAAGATGGGGCAACTGCCAACCTTAGCCAGGCACACAAGTATGTGTTCTTATTAAGGAGTTACTGCTAAGTGTTCCTATTAAAAGTATGGATGATAACTTTTCCATTGTCATACATAGACTAAAAATCAGACATGCTGGAAAAGAGGAAACAGCTGTCTTATAAAGTCAAAAAGAGCTTTCAGTGAATCCATGATGCCAAGCACCCAGCATGGCTTCAGGAGGCAGTAGGAGCCGGCGAACGGAAAATAGGCTGCTTTACTTGCAGAATGGGCTTCCATCCCTTCCCTGTCAGAACATGGTCACAGCTCAAGCCCCATGGTCACCGGAGCTCCCGTAACACCAGATAAGATTCCTACTCCTCATCTCAGGGTAGAATTATCTGTCTACACTACACACATACCTACACACTGTCCTATGAGACAGACTTCCATGTCTAGGCTGTGATTTGGGGATATCAGAGCTGGTCATACCTATTTTATACCACTCTGTTAATTATAGTTGATTATCCATAGAGATTACTGATAGAGACAGCCCTCTCACATTACTCCCACCATGATCAGCATGATGTTCCTTAGCTTCTATCTGTCTTGGCTTTCCGCTGACCACAGCACAAATATGTGCTTCTACTTGCTTATTGCTCCCCATCACTGTGGGACACAGTGACCTTCAGAGCCAAGTCCTCTACCTGCCTTCGTCACTTGGGTACAGGCAGGGTCTGTGTTAGGCACATGATGCTTAAGCGTTGCTCACAGACTGAATGCAGAGATGAGCGCCTGCCCACCCTGCATGCGAATCTGTACTAAGCTTTCAGCTTTCCAACTGTGACTGCTGTGATCACCTTTACCAAGAGGCAATGCAGCTGGATATAGGGGTTGTGAGGAACTCAGGCCATGGCAGGGCTTAAAGCCCCTGGGAAATGATACACTCAAGGTCCTGCAGTCCATAAACGGTACAGTAAGCGAGGCTGGCCCAGTTTGGTCTTCATCCTTTACACAGGCCATTCCCTTAAGTCATAAATCCTCAGCCACTAGACTTCCAGGCACTCAAAGGAAAGGACTCTGTCAAATGAGTTTCCTAAACTCTGTGCCCAGAACAGGGCAAGTAAGTGCACAATAAATAAATGAAGAAAAGCAGATAAACCTATTTAGAAAACAGATTCAGTGGAGCTGAAAGCAAGGAATCCTGGGATGTGCAGACTGGATTTCAGGCGCCATTCCTCTGTGCTTGTACCCAGGCCTGTTAGAGTGTCAGAAGGATGCAGGTGGAATCCAGAACTGGTGTGGTGGCTGCCCAGATTCAGGAACATGGCCCTTTGCTGCCTCCCTGTGGCTCAATCAGATTGGGATCTGCCAGATCCCTATATCTGACCCCCACCTCCAGCCCTACTCACTAACAGCAAACAGCAGCCTCTGTCTTTCCACCCACAACAGCCCTGACATCTTTTGCCCAGGAGCCAGGGGTGGTTGTGAGCAATTTTTTTTTTTTTTTTTTGGTGGGGAGCTGATGTGATGTATGAAAACGTATACAGGCCCTTTAGCAGGTACATATATTTTGTGATAAGGACAACTTTCTCTGAGCTCCATAAGAAATAACTGCCAACCAAGACAAATCCTATTCTTTGCATTAGTCCTTTCTAGAATTTGAATCTTACTATTTATTTTATAAATGTAAACTCTTAGATGCTCAGTGTTTGATCTTCGAATGATATATTGCTCTCCTTTCCTGCTGTTTGGATTAAATAGCTGATGTCCACAACTTAAAATAGGAGAGGCTTATTTGGATCACAGGTTAAGGAGAATCAGTCCATTGTTGGCTGGCTTCAAGACAGAAATACAATAGCAGAAATGTATGGAAGAGCAAAACTGCTTAGTTCCTGGCAGTCACGAAGCAGAGCAGAGGAACAACACTAGAAAGAAAGGGGCCAGGTTTCAGACACTTATCCCAAACTGACAACGCCATACCCACCCAGGCTTGCCCAGAAGTGTGCTGAACTAATTGTTAGGAGTCCCGCAAGTCAATAAGTTGACAATTAAGTTTCACCATGACAGGCAGTGAGCACTTGAACATGTAGAGCTGCTACATTAATGGGTAGATGGAGCTACATTCGTGGAGACAGAGGTTCCAATTGCAAATTATGTTGGATTAATCTGGACTTTGCTTTTTATAAATAGACTATCCTTATAAAGTGTTAGGCTTTTTAAGTGCAGTTGAGATACAAAGGGAGAGAGACAGAGAGAGACAGAGAGACATAGAGGGACACAGAGACACACACAGAGAGAGAGAGAGAGAGAGAGAGAGAGAGAAAGAGACAGACAGTGAGACAGAGAGAGAGAAGGAGGGAGAAAGACTTTTATTGCAGACACAGCAGTGTTGCTGAAGAATGCAAGAGTCCCTCTAAGACTTAGAAAGAAGTGGTTGGGCTTTCATTAGATTTGCCTGGATGAGGAGTTTGGCAGGTGAGCAAAATGACATAGTACCAGCTCACTGGAGGAGCATTGGCAGGCATGAAAAAGGAAAGGAAGGTTTTTATTTTGGGCTGAGTAAAGAAGCAGCATGAAGTTGACGTGCTATTGTTCCTTGGGCTTCTCATTCATGTTGCACCACCGCCGTGAAGACTCAACCAATGAGCAGAAACCCGTCAATATCAAGCAAATTAAAACTCAGTTTTCAATATATCACACAACTGCAAGTTTCATTTTTGCTATAAATAGGTTTATATTGGTTTCAGTGTTTGTTTTCCCTTGCATATGACATTTACCACGTATCCTGAAAGAGCTTTAAAAAGCATGATATTTGAAAACTTCATTAAAGTATTTATTGTAGGTCGTGGTGACTCCGACAGAAGCATTACAGGTGCAAAGCAAGTTGGAGAACTCGGTTTCAGACTCATGATTTTAGAATGAGGAAATTTTTACTGTACCATATGCAGAGGACAGGTAGTACTATCACACTCAGTTCTACATCACCTTTACCTGAACTGAAAACGAAGAAGCTGTTCTGGTTGGTATATTGTGTAAACTTGAGAAGGCTGGAAGCTTACCTAAGCAACTCAGCAGTTCTACATCCTAGGGTGTAGAGGACACGCCCTTATTGCTCTAGGATGTTGTTCCTTCTGCCAACTTAAGAAGTTTAGAAGGTTAACTAAGTGACTCAGCAGGGACCAGGTTCCTCACTTTGTAAACATCCTGAGCCTGTACAAGAGGAGGGTGTGGAGATAGTGTGAATGCTACACCCATCATCATGGGGGCGAGCAGCCTGCTCATAAGAAAAGAAAAGAAAAGAAAAGAAAAGAAAAGAAAAGAAAAAAGAAAAGAAAAGAAAAGAAAAGAAAAAAGAAAAGAAAAGAAAAGAAAAGAAAAGAAAAGAAAAGAAAAGAAAAGAAAAGAGACGAGACTTTCTCTTCCTGTCCTCTTAGGCTCTTGCTGCTTTTGCTGTCCTCTGCTGCCTCAAAGTGTTGCCCATGTGCCATGCCGCCCTGCCTTGAGCCAGCTGATTATGGACTGAAACCTCCATTAACTGTGAGCTAAATAAACCTTTCCTTCCTTAATTTTAGGAGTCAGATATTTTGTCTCAGAAACAAGAGAAAAATAACTAAGACAGAGACTATAATAATCATGTATTCTGTGTCAAGCATTGGTAAACATTGCACATCCATTAGCTCATTAACCATCACCATTATAAAATGAGGGAGAATACTGAGGTATCCGTTGCTGTGACACAAACTACCCCTAAATTTATTGGCCATTCTCTCTGAATTCTCTCAGCCAAAATAGTTATCAGGAAGGTTTAAATTCCTTAGAAGAAAGAATAAACTTCACCTCTTCTCAGGGAATTGGTACGTCCCTATGGCAGAGGAATATGTAGATGATGTTTCTGAAACATGTTTAGAAACTATGATCTCCTACAGCAAGTCACATATATTCCGAATGCAAATTATCCTACTACTCTAACAAGGAATCAAGGATCCCAAGTCATCTGATTACAGCTCAAAGTACAGAATCTCTCCAGTCTACCAGGTGCTCATGTGAGTCATCTTTGGAATGATTTGTTGAAACAATTTCTGAAGCATAATTTATCTCTGTCTGTGGAGGTGGGAGCTGAGGTCATAAGTCATCCACTTATTACACACCCAACACAGAGTAATGCAGGATGCCTTCAACAGGGATAACTTTTACAAGGTCAGAACCAAGAACCCATATTAATCTGAAGTCCAGTTAGACACTTGCATGTATTTCAGTGGGAGACCAGATCTTTCCCCTACCCCATGTCTCTGTCCTGTGTTTCCTGACCACACTGGCTGAGTCCCTCATTCATTTTCCACATTTAAAAAAAAAATCCTGAATAATTTTTGCCTGCTCTGTGCCCCTCGGTTGTTTGAATTTAAAAGTTTGTTTTCATTTGGGCTATTTCTGTACATTTTTGTCTAAGCAAACAGTGTGATGAAAGACTACATATGAACAGTGTATATGTGTCCTGAGTCTTAGTGGAATTTAGTCCATCAGAAAGAATTCACGCAAGTAATTCCTTTGAGATAGTTCTCTTGGTGCTGTCTTAAAATCAGAGTGTTATGATGAAATGCCCTTAAATTCCATAGAAGTTTTGTCTACTCTTGAGGGGAGCTAGGAAAAATTTCCAACTTCTTTTCTGAAATGCTAACAAAGATTTTATAACCACACATTTGAGATAATCTGTACCCTGCGGTCATTTGTTTCACTGTGGCCTTTTGCTCTCTGGAAAGGCGAGTATTGAGAAACAGTATTATTTTTAACCCAGAATTCCTTGGGTCTTCTATTTTCCTTCTACAACTTGCCTGAAAATGCAACAATTAGTTTTTAAGCTTGAGCAATTGTCATCTGTTTTTCCTAAAACTTTTCTTCATTGTTTGAATGATCATAAGGAATCATTTCTATCAGCTAAAAGCGTGATATAATCTCCCATACCAAGAAGGAAAGATTCTCAATTCCACACCAAACTTTTTCTTAGCACTCAATTTCTCTTCTTCTTCTTCTTCATATTAAGGCTTCTGTGTCTCATTCTTTCTCAAATCAACACTGATCAGGCCAATCTCCCACCATTAACAGCATGTTCCTACCAACCCTACCAGTAATTTCCTCCTTATTAAACCCTTAATGGCTAAGGCTTCATGGCAGTTGACTAGGCAGCAATGTCTAGTAAAGTTAACTCTTTCCCACTGAAACATTGTATTTATTTAGTTTTGGCAATATCGTGCTCACTTCACTGTCTTTAAGCTCCCCCGAGAGTCTTTCTACTTCTACACTCTTAGCTTCCTCTCCTCTTAGAATCTTAAAGTATTGCAAGTCAGTGTTCTCACACCTTTGCATTTAGAAAATTTACATTGTTTCTTCCTATGATAAGATCAAATATCACAGGTTGGAAGTTTTCTATATTCTGGTGTTACTAAAATTATATCTTTACTTTAAACCTTTCCCTGAATTATAGAATATGTATCCAACTGGTCACTGATCTAACAGTCCTAATATACTAATATGACAGTTCTAGTATAGTTAATATGACCATCTAATAGTCCTAATACTCAGTATGATTAAGAACAAACTCATACATGCATCATTCAAAACTGTTTCAAAAGAGGATAATTGAAACGAATGCATGACAGTTCATTGGAACATGAATAAAACGCTTTTTTAACCTGTGCTATGCCAACCCCAGAGCTATCCTGGCTTCAAACCAGTAATTTATGCATGTATTTGGCAAATTTTCTTACCATATTCCAGGTAGTGTTTTAAATGCCTTGTGTCATCTAACTAATTTCATCTTTCCTTTATGTACTCTTTCCTTGAAGCCTTCCTTCAGAATTTAAACTAACCATTCTGCTCTCAAGAATCTCGAGCTTGTTGCTCTGGTAAATGGCTGTGGCCTCCCAAGCTGCGGCCCCTCCAGGGCAAGAACCATCAGCGTTTCCTCAGATCTGCACCATGTTGGAACTTGGGGCACTGGGAAAACAAGCAGCCAGCTCGCCACTCTGGTAAGCGTCTGTGAACCTCCTGGTGCACGGGCTAAGAATCAAATATCCATCCCACCCTTACCCCATGCCACCCCCGTTAGCAAGTGAGAGCCAGAGATCTGAGCATCTCTTGCGAGTTTGACTATATGCAATATAGCAAATAAGGGGGATTTCCTTCTGCCATCTGTTTGAAGGTAAAAATTTTTATCACTTTTTGCTCTGTTCTGATTAATGGTATTGCTCTATTCAATATTCTGTTTTAATAAGTTCAGTTATTTCCTTTGATTTTGCTGTATCCAATTGAAGGAAGAACTATTGTGAAGAAAACAAAATATACTATTGTACCTATTGCTGTTATCCCGGTAACCTGTTGTGAAGTTCTGTACCAGTTTCACTACACTGTCTCAATTGGCTTTGTCCTGTCTTGTTTTGCTGTATTTTACTACCTTCAAAATAAATAAATAAATAAAATTAATAATAAATAAAAAATTAAAAAGTAAATAACAACAAAACAGATCAGTAAGGTACTGAGCAAGCTGAAACATGACATAACTAAACAGATAATAGACTTAAAAAGAACAAGAGGAAAAGCAAGTGCTCTATAATTGCATGTATGTTTAAGTGTGTAGGATTAATAACTATGTTGCTAAGTTTTTGTTGGATCATTGAACAGAATTGTTTGCAGCCTCACTGTTTGAATGTCCACTTTGTATGCTTTAATTTTGTAACTTGAACAACTATATCTAAGAAGACAATATGTAATGTATCAACTAGTGATTACTTACTGTTTATTTTTTTTTTGAAATTCTGTATTATTTCTACCCTTTTTCTGTTTTGCTTTTTTTTCTCTCTTTAAATTAAAAAAAAGAAACTTTACATATAATTTTCCCCTCATATTTTCCAGAACTGCTTTCTGTTGCTGGCAACTAGGTATCACATTTAAAGCTACAGGAAGTGATACAGAAATTGGCCAATAAGTTTTAGTGCTCCCCTTCTTGTGTCTGCCTTTTAAGCAACCTT
>PVLA01002421.1:0-206403 GCA_004027455.1 Hydrochoerus hydrochaeris
TGGGGGAGGAGCATGTGTGAGGTGTGATGCTGGGGGAGGAGCGTGTGTGAAGTGTGATGCTGGAGAGGAGTGTGTGCAAAGTGTGATGCTGTGGGGTGAATTGTGCAAAAGCGTGATGCTGGAGACAGGAACAGCATACTGGCCCCAGGCAGCTGTAGTGTAAGGGTGAAGGTGCACAGGTGTCCCCGTGTCACAATGATGCTCACTGGTGCGTGTGGAGTCTGTTGTCTGTGTCACTCTCCTGTGGCCTCTGTGACCCACTCCGCACTGAGAGTGGCCAGGTGATGCTGCTCTGTGGTGGCTGCACTCAAGCCTCTGTGGACCTTGCCGTGGAGGAGGTGGCTCTGTGTGAGACAGGCTACTCTGGGATGTCAGAGGAAACAGGCCAGGAGAAGGCAGAGGACTTGGGCCCCACCCTGAGGCCATTTCAGCAGCATCCACAGGCCAGGGACCCCTAGGACTTCAGTCTACACCTGCTCGCTGGGCCCCTCTGGACAAATGTGCCATGGCTTTAAGTGGGGACAGTGTCTCATGCTCACTGAATTTTCTCTTCACAGCCTACAGGGTCACGGCTGGTGCAGACTGCAACTACCAGCCCAGCATTCCCGTCTCTCTGTGCAGGCCTTGGACTTTGTCTCCATCTTCCAGCTTGCTGCGGCAGCCTGAGCTTCCTACTGGAATCCAGGCTGGGCCCTAAGCAGTGCGGGATGTGGGTGCAGGGCTGGGCAGTGGCCTTGAGGAAATGAAATGTGCCGATGGGAGGAGTCTGGATGCGAAGACTGTGGCCACACCTAGCCTGTGCGGATGAGGGGACATCCCTAGACCCTGCATTGGTCAGCTTGGCGGCTGAGCACTGTGTCCAGAGGGCAGGGCTCTCTGGGAGCTGGGCAGTGGTTTCAAGGGGATCTTTTCACCCTAAAGGACATCAGGCACTTTGGAAATAGTGAGCTGCTGCCTGTATCCTGCACAACCCTGATCTGAGAGCATTTCTATCTCACTTGACTTCGCGTCACGTTGGCGGGCCTTTAGCATCTTGCCTATGTTTTTTTGTTGGTAAGGAAACATTCAGTGTGTCCAACAAGTCTACTGTGAAGGCTCATGTGCTCCCTTTGGCTGCTGCATGCACTAACGGGGCACAGCCCTGGGCACATTGCCAGCCTGGGCTCTGCAGCTGCCCGTGCCGAAGCCAGGCCTGACTGCGAGGTGGATGCATGGAGAGCATGGCATGAGGCATGTGTGCAGTCTGTGATGTGCGAGTCATATGTGTGGACATACGCCTGAGTGTGCATGGAATACATAATGTATGAGGTGTGCGTGCGGACACACACCATGGAATGTGGGGAGTGAGGTGCGTGTGTAATATGTGGTATAATACGTGGGGTGTGAGGTGTGTGGCATAGGAAGCGCCTGAGGTGTGGGGGATGGGTTTTATGTGAGGTGTGTGTGTGTAATGTGTCACGCACGTGGCGTGTGTATAACACATCACATGAGAGGCATATGTGCAATATGTGGTATACGGTATGTGAAATATGTGATGTGTGAGGTGCGTGTGGTGTGTTTGTGGTGTGTGTACCACATGGTGTTCTGTATGTGGAACCTATAGCACCTGGTATGTGTGTGGAATGTGTGGTGTGTTTAGTATGGAGCTTGAGGTTGGTATTTTAAAGAAGTCAGATGTGTGGGTTACTCAGGGGAAGTTCCTCAAGTCTAAAAACACCCAGTGGGCTTTTGGATGGAGCTGTTTGCTCAAGGTGCTGTGATAGGGCCTCTCCCTCAGGTCTGCAGATGGTGACCCTCTTTGGGGACAAGGCCTTCAAGAAGCGATCTGTTAAGTTGAGGCCATCAGGTGGTCCTGGTCCTGTGTGACCATGTCCTTGTGAGAAGGGAACACGGTGGTCCCAGCCCCACATGTGACTGTTGGCCACTCTGTTCTTCTAACTTCTGTCCCCACCCATGGTCTCAGTCGCAGCCCAAGGGTGGCCATGAAGTGTCACACCAGGAGCCCTCAAGTGCAGAGCACACAGTGGGGCTGAGTCTTGGCCACCCAGCAAGTGGGGCACACACAGCTGCTCTTGGGACCATGACTGCCATTCATGGCCCTGGCCCTGCACACCAGCCCATGGAGACAGACTCAAGACCAAAGCCACCAAGTTCGGTCACTGCTGTGACCTGATGTCCTCATGCTACCTGCTGGCAGTTGCATCCTGGAAGAGAGAGATGAAAGAAGGGGCTTCACACTCTATGACTTACCGCTGTTGCTGATTCCTGTCCCCTCCTTCCTGCTCTGGTGGTTTTGAGGTGACAAACGCTGCTGTGTGAGCTCAGCCCACTGTGTACCTCCAGCCCTGCCAAACTGTGGTATGGAAATCAGAGCGCCTGGGTGCTTCTCACCAAGGTGGCTGCAGTGCCATGGCGGCCTGCCTCCTTTAGGTGAGTTTGCGGTATGGGGCGAGGGTGGGGCTGCAGGAGTGGCGACCGGAGTAGACTCAGACACAGAGGGCGACTTAGGGACTCAGAAGCTGCTACACATAACTGCCATGGAGCAAACCATTCCAGCGTTCTTCTCCCTTGGAAGATCCATACCCTAAACCCTCCTGCGATTAGAGGCCTCAGGCAGGGTGAGCATACAGCCTCATCAGGCCAGCTGCGGAGAGACTACCCAGGGTGCAGCAGTCCCACAGTCCTAGCTGGGTTCCCACCTGTCACCTCTGCTCTGAGCAGATGAAGGTCTGCTGTGTCAGGTGACCTTTCACAAAGACCTTGCACCTGAAGGTTGGGAGAGAAATGAGAGGGGTAGGGCACAGGCAGGGCAGGTCGCCCTGGAATATGTGATGCCTAGACAGGCCACCCCAGGTGACTCAAGGACACCAGGGCGCTGGCCTTCCTCCTGTGGTGATCCCATGAGTGCTACAAAAGGAGGAGGTGGAAAGGAGCCACCACTGGGGTGGAGAGACAGGCAGCTGCTGTGCTCCTAGCAGGGGGACAAGGCTGTGTTTGCCCTGTTCATCCCCAAGTACTGCCAAAAGGCTGGTCTGACCTTAACCACCAGGTGACCAGCATTGGCTAGAGTAAGATCACAGTGTTCCTGTCATCTCTGTCAACAACCTTCCAGAAGCAGACGACGGGGACTCTAGGACACCTCACCTACATTAGACCCAGCAGGAAGAAATGCCCTGCAATCTATGTGGAGTCAGGGGCCCAGGGTCCTCCACCAGGGGGCCTATGTGTTCACACACTCCTCCGGACAAAAAGCAGAGGCCATCTGTCCTAGGATGCACCAGATACTTGGGGTGGCGACAACTGATAGGATGTGTCTTTCAGGGGTGTTATTAGTGCTACGATCTAACTTAGCTCTTTCTCCTTTTTGCCCTAACCCAGGCCTGGTTTGAGATACCCACTGTCTCTAAAACTGGAGGTGAAAACAAGACCTCTGGGATCCTAAAGGAGTCATGGGACTCGAAGCTCTGGCTGTCCCTTTAGGTGACACCCATAGGATAATGAGAGATTCTAGCACCCTGTGAGACCTCTATCTGGCAGAGTACCTCAGTGTGGCCACTCGTGAATGGGGACACAGATGAAGACACAGACAGAAAGCGATCACCTGCACACATCACTCATTTCCACTAGAGGATGCACAGCGGCGGCTATGCCTGGCTGCTGACAGGCACCTGTATTCAGTCCTGAACCCCAAGGCAGAAGCAGGGTGGTCAGGGAGGAAAGCAAGTGATAGCCCAGCTCCTAGGGTTGGTGCCCCAGCACTGCCAATACCCTTCTGCAGGAAAGACAGGAGCCCCAGCCTAGAAGGGCTGGGGACATAATGGAGGTCCTAAGCACGATGAGAGTCTGAGCTGACCCTGGCTTGGCCCTCTCTCTGGCTGCCATGCTGCCTTCTAAACCCAGGCCTTTTCCTGCAGCTGGCACCTCCTCATGTGTCAACTTCCATCGTCACAGCTGTGTATCACATCACCCCAGTGAACCCCAGCCCGACTTCTCCAGCGGGATGGCAGCCAGGTGGCTGGAAGGCTGAGCAGCCCACACCCTGCAGCTATCTGCCCACCTTCCCTCTGCAGCTCAGGAGCACAGCTGTCAGGAGCAAGGGCCCTGGCTACCAAACGAAGACAGTGCCTGCCGTCGTGCCAAACTGGGGTGCTGGCGTGGAGCTGGTAGCTGTGTCCTTCTGGTGGCTGCAGCGCACATGGCCACCTGCTTACACCCCTGCACTGTGGGATGCTGGGCCCCAGGCTGCTTCCCCCAACACCACAGCTCAGATTTGGGGAGGGAAGTCTTTGTCCTTAGAATTTCTGTGGGTGGCCTTGCCATGGTGATGGCTCTTTTTTGCCCTATTATAAATTACTTTTTGTAATTTTGCATAAGCCATTAGACAGGGGGGAGGAGGCTGCAGGCAATAAATAAATATGCAATAAATGTTGGATTTGCAAAGATGATAAAATCTGACTAATTTGGATGAATGTGGCAAATGCATGTAGAGTTTCTCAACTACCAGCTAATTCTACAAATAATTGCTTGTAGGAGAGGCTATTTTTAAAACAATTCATTTTCTCCCCTTTCATGTCAATGAAATAAAACAAGGGATTAATGAATGCATTCTTTAAGCACAAACATCCCTGGGACACATGGCGGGAACGGACTGGGCTGGAAACAGTGATTATTGCAAGGTGGCTCTGAAGGGCTCAGATGGCAAATGCCCTGCCCTGTGCCTCCCAGCTCCTCTGAGCTCCTCTGAGCAGGGACAAGGCTGCCCTGCACGAATGCTGGGCTGCTCTGTAATGTGCACAGGGCTAAGGATCATAGACACTTGTCCAGGGCCCCCGCTGGCCCTGCTGGCCTCTACTGTGTGGTGGGTGCTGACCCTGATGACCCTAGACCCCAGGTCTGCTCGAGCCCTTGAGTGCTGCCCTCCTGTTGGGGGCACCTCTTGTCTCTGCCCCAGGCCCTGCCCTGCAGGGTTTTGGAACAGGGTCATATCAGTGCCTTAGCTGGGCCAGCTGTTTAGCTCTGGAACCTGAGACAGGTCATGTGCTCCATGGTCCTCTCTGAGCAGGACACACCCTTGGTCCTCCCTAGGTGGCTTTGAGTCCTGGGCACCCTTGGGGCTTGGGGTCACAAGTGCCCACTTGCTATCTGTTGGTCAAGTTGCCAGTGCCTCAGACTTTCCAGGCTACTGTGCCAGGTGTCCTGTGGGTGCGTGATGGCCTTAGTTTCCAGCCCATCCACAGGGACCAGGATTGGGGATGGCAGGTGCCCTGGAGCCCCCCTCTTCAGGCCTCAGAAATGCCACAGGCCTCTACTCTGGAACCCCAAGAAGTGGTACTCCTTGCCTTCCCCAACATGAGCCTTCCTCTGCACTGGAGGCAGGCTCAGGCAAGGCTGGTTCTGGGTGCACCACCCCTTTCTCGGGCATCAGCATTTAGAGCTCCTGCCACTACAAAAGCTGAAATGACACCACCTTACAGCCCTCAGAAGCAGCCAGAGTGACTCTTTCCCTGAGAGAGAGAGGGCCCGATCCGAAAGGGCCACTCCAGGAGGAGCAGGCAGGGCCAGAAGCAGAGGGAAGGCCTTCAAAATCTTCCTTCCAAGATATCTTTGGTCCTTTACCTTCTGGGAGTCCCCTATTTGCCTCTTTCTTTCCTCAAAGGCTGCAGGAGTTTACAACTAACTGGACCAAGAGACTGTGACCAGAAAGGTGTACATATCAGCTAATTAAGTCATCAGTGTGCAGTCATCAAACTCCTACTGGGTCCTTACTATGCACATGGCTTTGTAGGGGCCACAAACCTGGGTTTATGTGACCCTAGCACCCGGGAGGCTGAGGCAGGGGATCGCTGTGATTTCTAGGCCAGCCTGGACTGTACGATGAGCTCAAGGCCATCTGACTGAGGCCCTCACCCAAAAAACAAAACAGGCAAACAGAAAGGTGAGTGAACATGGGCCCGTTGTCAGGATCCCCTCGTGACAACTCCAGGAGCGGGACAGGGAGTAAATGCTGCGAGAGAGAAGAGCAGCTGACCCCTGCCTGGAGGTCCCCTCGGGCTGCTCGTGTCCTGAGCCAACCTGCACCGTGTCCTCTGTGCCGCTCACCTTGCCCCATCTGGTCTCTTTATTTATGTTGGTACCGGGAACCTAACGCAGGACCTTGAGCTTGCCAGGTAGCCACTTGTGCTGCTGAGCTACATAACCAGCCCACCTCACCTCCTGATTTATCCCTACACACTTCCCCCCCCCCCCCCCCCCCCCCCCCCCCCCCCCCCCCCCGCAGCAGCTCGCTGGCTCCCCACTGAGGAGGCTGCCAGCCCCCTGGAAATGCCACGCTTTGGAGATATCGATCTAAGGTTACCTCACACAGGGTGCCCAGTAACTGGTCCTCAGAGGGGCCTTGACCAAAGGTGGGATACGAAGGAGATGCAGGCACAAAAGGGCTTGAGAGACTCTGAGTCCCTGGTTATGGGTGCAGCAAATTTCCTCCACTCACCAGCAGACTTCAGAGCTTTGTTGGAGATGAAAATCTTCAGGGCAAATGTATTCAGACTAGCTGTGAGGTACCGAGACTAGGCTGCCCACACCCAAGCTGTGTACTTGCAGAAGCTTAGTCATACATAGCCAGAAAATCTTCGCTTTATCTTGTAATGTACAAGCGAGACATGGCAATTCTAAGATATTTTAAGAATCTAAAGGGTGGGAATATTAACCATCAGGGTCAAACATCTTCTGACTACTATTGGAGCCACAGCACTTGGCTCCACTTCCATTTCCAAACTAAACAAGGTATATTACGGCTGAATTTACCTTTTGTGAGTGATGCTTTTTCTATGCATAATTAATTTACAGTAAGTTAAGAAGTATGTCGCGCATGCTAAGACCAACGAAGTCGACATTTGGTTTTATATGCTAAGTATTTTAAATATCATATTAAATAAACTTTATAAAGTTTAAAAATGTACTAATCTGAAATAAAATTCCCCTTTATTTAAACATGACCTTCTTGTTTTCCATATACTATAAAAAAAATTAGCAGACTTTAAAAATATCTGTTCAGAAAAGACAAAGCACAGACTCCGCGTGGAATGGTGCTGGAGAGTGACGCTGACCCTCTCCTGCCTGGCCAGGGTGCGGGGGACAGCTCAGATGCTTGGAAGCGCACACAGGGAAGAGCTCACAGCCGGGGGTCTGGTGACGATGTGGAAGTGGCACTAAAAGCACAGGCGCCGCAATAAACAAACAGATAAACCTGGTTTCGTCAAACTGAAGAACTTCTGTGCATCAAAGGACACTGGGAGAGAATCAAAAGGCAAGCCCGGGTAGGAGAAGACACTTTCATATCACTCATCTGACAAGGGATGAATGACGTACACAGAATTCCGGAAACTCAAATGGCGCAACACGCAACCCAGCCCAAAGTGGGGAAAGGGTGTGAATCAACATTTCTTCAAAAATAGACACAGCTGGCCACTAAACACACGCAAAGATGCTCAGATCACTGCTTGTCAGGGAAACGTATGTCAACTAGAGCAAGCCCCACATCACAGAAATACAGGATCCACAGAAATGCAGAACATAGCCAGTGCTTGTGAGGCTGTGGAAGCTGGGAGCTCTGGGCTCTGTTGCTGGGAGGTGCAGCAGTACAGACACCACGGAAAACAGCGAGAGTTCCTCAAAAGCATTCAACATGGGATTCCCACAGGCCTAGCAATTCCGCCTCTCTCCACATCTCCAAGAGCACAGAAAGCAGGGACCGCAACAGACTCCTGCACACTGCGTTCACAGCAGCACAATTCCCAACAGCCAAGAGGTGGAAGCGCTTCGCCTGCTGGCGTGCAGGTGACCAGAGAAGCAAGGTGTGGCCCATCCACACCACAGAGCACCGTCTGGCCCTCAGAAGGAAGCGCGTTCCAACTCCAGCTGCAATGTAGGGCTTGGTGAGATTCGCTGGGCACAAACAGCTGCCAAATTCAAAGCAACGGAAGACAGCACAGGGGCTGCCGGGCACGGCGGGGGGGGGAATAGGGTGTTGGCATTTCACAGGGAAAGAGCTCTAGTTCAGGAGGATGAGGGACTTTGGTGATGGATAGTGGCGATGGCTGAACATGTGAATCTGCTTATGCCACCAAACTGTACACTTAAAGGCGGCCAGGCTGGTTGAGCTTATTTTGTGCAGTTCACTGTAATTAACCAAGGGAAAACCAAGGGGCTGCATGGCCTGAGTGGCACTTAGAAAAGGACCTGACAGCTGCAAATGTCATGAGATTGGGAAGTGAGGGAGCAGTGGGTCCAGTGCCATGGCTCCCATGACCAGGTTTTGTCTGGGACTCCAGCAAGTGGGGCCTGCCCTGTCCTGGGCCCGGAAGCTCCTGTTTCTCCTCACTGTGCCCTCAGCCTGTGGAGCTCTGGCAGGGCTCCGACTCCTCCGTCTGCACCTGGAGGTCCCACATGCTTGGAGGGCCTGGGGAGGGACAGAAGGTGCCCACCTGCCAGTGTGATGAACAATCATCATAACACCACCCCTGTGACAGCATTCGAGGGACCTTCCTGGCAGAGCCACCTGGCCTCTCGCCCTGGGGAGCAGGGGCTGCCATGCAGCCAGAGGACCCCTGTGGTCAGTGGGTACAGGGGCTGTGGAAGCCTTTGTTGGAAAGCGACCAGCTCCACAACTAGGAAGGCAAGGACACTTCCCTGGTGTGAGGGTTGGGAACCAGAGATGCCTATGGTCCCCTCTATGGGGTCACGTGGTACCTTTTAGTTCGACAGACAAAACAGCTTTAAAGTTCAAGGCTCATTCAAATTGAATTTCAGAAACACAAAGTCTTAAACATTTGTACCCAACTAAGGGATTATACTCTTATCTGTCCACAGAAAGGCTTTTGAAGAGGTGGGGAAAAAAGGTAGCTCAAATTTTAAATTGGGTCCTCAAAACTTGCTTGTCTGTGGCTCTTTCCTCGGGCTGGCTGCCTATTATCAAAAGGTAAAATGTCTCAGACTATTGAAAAAGGGATTTGCATAAATTGCTTTCACCTGCTTCTTCTATGCGGTTAATGAAATTGGAACAGAAAGGAGTGGATTCCAAGCCAGAGCAGCCTCAGCCCCCACAAGGGACCATCCTGAGCCCCAGGCTCCATTAGGGGACCCCTCCTTTAGGGGGCAGAGGCCACACCCCAAATCCTCTCCTGGGCCCAGGATCTACGTGGACACTGCCCTATCCTTGGTCCCCTTGCCACAAAAACTAAGCCCCCACACGAGCAGGCCCTGAAGACCCAGGACTCCTGGTTGTTACCTGAGCTCTGATTCTGGGCAGAAAGGACAAAGAGTCAGTGACTCCTTGATGCACTAATCTTTTTTGGACAGAGTCTCATTAAATACAATAGAGAGTATTTAATGAGTTTTATGTATCCATGGGTCCTCTTGGAATCTTCACACGTTTAAAGAAGAAGAAATGTAAAACAGTCACTTTGCTGTGTGTCTGGGAGGTACCTGGAGCCCTGCTGGGCCCTGCAAACCCCAGAAGTGGGTTTTCCAGGTGTAGCTCTGGCTCTGATGCTTTGGGTTCCTTGGAGGAAAACTCTCTGCTGCCAAGCTGGTGTGGGGTGAGAGGGCTGAAGGCCTCTTCACACCTCCCTTCCACACATAGATGGATCCCCGGAAGGTGGCCTGGGCTCTGCAGGTCCAGAGTCCAGTCCAAGTCCCAAGACTCAAGCACAGCTTCAGCTCACTGTCTGGTGGCCCTCGGCCTGTGTGCCTCTCCCAGCTTCTCTACCCCACCCGCCCTGTCTTTGATAGTGGGGACCCGTGTCCTGCTCCAAAGAGAAGATGGTCCACTGGGCCGTGTGCCGCTCCAGCCCTGGCTGAGGTCTGATGTCTACCCTGCCCTGCCCCACCCCCCAACACTGGCAGTGCCCTCTGCTGCTCTCTATCCCTGTGTTCCTGCATCCTGTGTTCCTCAGCTCTGTTCTGTCTTGGTGGCCCACAGCAGGCAAACTCACTGGGTTATGTGAGACGCCATGTAACACACACAGCACTCAAGAGCAAACCTGTATAAACTTCTTCATTCTCTTGAAACTATCCAAAGACAGTAACCTATATGCTGGAGGTCAAGGCAGAAAGATCAAAATTTCAAGCCCAGCTGGGAGAGGTTGTTTCAAAATAAAAACTCAAACATAAAAAGGGCTGGCAATGCAGCTCAGTGTTAAGACTCTGGGTTCAATCCCCAGAGCAGTGTGGTGTGGAGAGTCAATATGGGAATCATCTGTATACTGTGGTCACCTCCTATTTTGCAGGGAAGAACTTCCAAAACCCAGTAGGGGTCTGACACCATAGGTAGCACCAAAACCCTGCATACATCATGCTTTTTCCTATTCATGCATTCTTAAAACAAAGTTGAGTCCATGAATCAGGCATTGCAAGAGATTCACAGTAAAACAATACAGAACAGGCATGATACACTGTCCTTGTGATGGTTTGTCTTGATGGTCACTTCCTGGGCTTGTGAGACACATGCAAGTTAGTAAAGTACAGTTCTGGGCAGGTCTGGGCGGTTGTAGGGTGGAGCCTTGGGGACTGTGTCGAGTCTCCAGTGGCCCCTTCCTCTCTAGCTTTTTCTTTTTCTGCTTCCTGTTTGCCATGAGGGGAGAGCTGTTTTCCTCCACACCCTTCCGCCATGTTGCCCTTCTGCCATGATTCTTGGCCTGGCTGTAGGCCTAAAGCAACAGATTGAAATTATGACCAGAACACGCTTTTCCTTCTTTAAGTTGTTTATGTCAAGTATTTGGTCACAATAGCAAAAGTTGACTAAAGCAGTCACAAAGTTACTCTAAGTTTAGGAATTTATTTCTGGAATTTTTCACTTAATTCTGGTCCATAGTTGACCAAAGTAACTGGAGCCTGAAAATGCAAATGGCAGGTAGGTGAGACCACTGCTCTGACAGTGTTGGTGGGCCTTGCTGTGTCTTTAGACGACACTCACTGTGGGAAGGTCACTCCTCCACTTGGTGGGCTCTCAGCTGGACGCTCACAGACCTGGCTGTCTGGTGTCACCCACTCTGGCAATGAATGATCTGCTTCCTGTTTCCCCTCCACTTCAGGCAGATAACACACGTCTCCAGGCTGGTCCTGCCATCCCACCATACATGTGCATTCCTCCCGAGGTGAGTGTCAGCTACACACCTTCCCCCAGCCGGGCTGCCACGCACACGCGTCACATACCACACTGCCATCACTGGTCCCATTCTTCAGTTAATCCCATGACTCCTATCTTGCCAGCTGGTCTCAGCCTTCCCGACCCTGCCCAGGTTATTGTGTGAAGCAGGACAGCATTGTCAAGTGAGGCTGGTCTAAGGATTCCCTCTGTGATTTCTATGTCCTGGTCACAGGGACCCCTGGAGTCACCAGCCCCTTACAGCACCATGCAAGTCTGTGGCTGCACTGCTGCAATTGCTTCCTTTGCATCTCCCCTTCCTAGAGAGCGCTGGCCGACCTTGCCTGCGTCAGAGCACCCTGCCCACATGTCATTGCCTCTGCCAAGCCTGCTCTGAGCACTCCAGAGAGGAATGGCCCCTTCCTGCCTCTTTGGCACCTGTGACAGTGTGACCACATCAATCACAACTCCCCACTTGCAGTGGGGACTTAGCTGCTGTAGCAGCACCTGGGGTCACAGACACTCAGTAACAAGTCCCTGAAAGGATGATAAACAAGCTAAGGATCCTTCTCCAGGACAGAAACCACTTCCCACGTGTTAACCCCCAACCCATGCTCACACCAGCCACCAATGGGCAAGCAGTCAACACTCCATAATCGCTGGCTCCATGAGAGTGCAATCTGGTCTTTTTGAAAAAGATTCACACGCCACTTCAGTGCCACACACACTTCTCTAAGTGTGCTAAAACACTGTGGTGAATCTTAGCTTTTTGCTTTTGTACAAGACAGAAAGGGGAAGGCAAACTTTCAACATCTCCCCTTCCCAGAGATGTACAAATATTTTAACAACATCCAGTGACTAACCAGTGATTCAGCCAAGATTCCCAGAATAAACAAAATTCTATTCTTAACTCTGCTCTGATCTCACTCAAGTGTTACCAAGCTATGCTTACATCTGGCATGAAGCTGTGTTGCCTGGGCTTTGTGATGATGATGACCCAGAGCCCCGGCCAGAGATCACAGTTCAGCCCCTTAGCTGCAGACAAAGCACCCAGCGCAGCAAAGCAGCTAGGCAGAGGCCACTCGAGCTAGGGCTGGGCAGTAGACTTGGAAGTCAGTCTCCTCTGTGCTCTGGCCTCTTTCAGGGTGAATGTTAGCAAGGGGGTCAGCTGAGCAGCTGCTTGGGAAGGGACACATCTGAGATTTGTCAAACAGCTCCTACTCCCAACGTTAGGAGAAGGGTCACCACCCTGCAGAAGTTGTAGCCGTGGCACTGATGCACAGCTCAAGTTGGTGCCTTGGATTCGCAGTGTTGGGGTTGGTGGAGTTTGGGCAGAGCCTGTCTGGCTGTGGCACCAGGGTGACCTGGCCCTGCTCTTACAGCTATGTCACTTTCAGTGGCTCCAGCAGACTGGGCCCTGACTCTCCCTTACCAGTGCTCCTCCCAATGCCCAGCTCGTCTTGACTGGGTCACAACCATGACTACACTGGCCGTCTCTGCCAAAGAGGTGATGCTTGATGGAATTTGGCCAGGAAATGCATGACACTGGTCCTTACTGGACTAAACTATGGATCATTTCGAGAAAAGCAATCCCCTTAACACTGCCTGTGGATGTACTTGGGTGGCAGCACAGCCCTGTCTGGCAGTGGTATGACCAGGGCCCAGACAACAGCAAGGTGTGGTGGTGAGTAAGAAGTGTGATTTCCCCAGCCTTCAGTGCCTTACTGGGGCTCAGGCTCTCTGAAGCCCAGGAGCCCAAGATCTGGGTGTGTGTGAGCTGGGTCTGAATGTGAGGTTTAAGTCTATGCTTGGAAATCACCAGGTTTCTCTGAGCTCAGTGAGCATTTTTACAAAGCAGTTGGGGCCAGACTACATGGGAGTCACATTTTAAAGTGTGAAAGTGTTGAAGGGCCTTGAAACTCTTGAAGCTGTAGGACCTGACCCAGTTCCTGGGCTTAGCTGCAAACCAAGTGCTGGGTATGTATCTGTCCCACATGTAGCACATGCTCCATGGTCCTCTGGCTGCCCAACACACAGCTGCTTACTGTCTTCTCGGGAAACTATGGGTCATGGAGACTCAGGGAGACATGAGGTGGCAGCTCATGGTCACCTGGGACAACTTGGGACAGTGGGTTGTGGTCACTTGGGATGACTTGGGGTGGTGGTCAATCTGGGCCAATTTGGGACAGCAGGTCATCATATGGGATGGAGTAGGGTGGTGATTACAGTCATCTGTGATAGTCTGAGGTGGCCCTGCAGGGCTGGCCACACAGCTCAGGATGGCCAGCCTGATCGCACCTCAGGGGCTGTTGAGAACAGAGCCTGCCATCAGTCCCCAACACATCATTATGCTCTGTGACAGCCTGGACGCCTTGCATGGCTGCAGGAGTAGAGGCAGCTCTGGGACTCTGGTGTGCACATGCGTGAGGAAGAAGCCCTGGCCCCTGGCCTAGCACACACTACCCCAGTCCCCGGTTTGTGCACGGAGTGCTGTGTCTGCCTTGCGCGCTGTCCCATCCATTTTCAGAGGAGAGAAAAGGAAACAGTTCCTCAGGCGGCATGGGAGCGCGCTGGTGTGGCCTCAGGGGTAGCAGCTTCCCTCCGTGGCCGGAAACCCCTCTGCTCTGTGTATGGGCTGGCATTTTAAAAGGGTAGAATAAATTTGCTCCTTCCCAGTGCCCTTTGCAGAGGCTTCATGGCTCTCCTGGGAGATGTGACTTCTTAGCATGAACAACCCTGGTGTGGACCCAAAAGGGTACCCTGGACAAACAAGGGAGCAGAGCGACAGTTCAGCTGTATTTATTTCACTTGCTCATTAAGGTGATTTGATGCATGTTTCTGGGAGCCTTAGCTGTGCACCGCTGCGCCCATCCATTTTATCTTGTATGTCCGCTCACCAGAAGCCTGGCGAGATGCCTTTTTGTGGACAGCCAAGACCCTGGGCTGTCCTGAGATGCGGCCAGATGTGCATGTGACCCCAGGGCATCTTAGCCTGAATGATTTGGAGGCTGCATTCGCTGTGCCTTGGACCTTCACCAGTGCGGTCTAGGAGCCATGGTATCTTTGGATACGTCAACTGTATGTGTGAGCTGTATGCACCTCGGCAGGGTGTACCGTGATGGGCTGGCTGCCTTTCTTCCTGGTGGAACAGAGCTGGCTGTCCTGGCGAGGACTCCAGGGGAGGGCTTGCCTCCAGGAGGCCAAGTACCTTTGTTCTTTTTCCATGTGTTCAGGAACACTGGGGCATTGCTGTGTCCTGGGAGGAGCTGGTCACCATTCCCAGGGCACAAACACATGTCGAGTCCTTGCAGCTTGGGGTGCCTGGACAGAGCCGACTGAACCAAGGACATTGAGCCTCAACCGAGACATACCTGCCTGTGTGGGTGATGTAGGTACCTGCAGCTTGGGGCACGGGCTTGGGTGGATATGGAGAGCACAAGATGTGGTGCCTCTGGGACTCCAAAGGGCCTCACATTCCAGCGATCGCTGTTCTTTCAACTTTTATTTTACCATGAAAGCTTCTACTTTTAAAGATTATGAAGTCCTCTTGGTGCATATTTCTTTTTGACAAATCTGTTAGGATAGAATGTCATAGTGCACTAATGGATCAACAAGATGCTGGGTGTGTGCAGGGAGGTACTCCGACTCTTCAGATCTGTTGTCTTCCAACACTACACTCTTCCAGCATCAGGAGGGGACCACTGGAGCAGAGAGGGTTCCGGAGGGGGAGGAGTCGGCCTTGGCAGGATGTGTGTCAGCGGGACACAGAGGAAGGAGGACAGACCTCAGGGATCCATAGATGCCACATGTGACTTCCGGTCCAAGCTGAACCCCACAAGGACAGAAGAGCAGAAGGGAGGGCTGAAGGCTACAGTTCAGTCTTCAGTTGAGTTGAGGTATTCACTGCTGGCCACACCTGAGTAGACCAGGTTTGTACTCAGGACGCCCACTTTGCCAGACTTTGCATATACCCTGCTGACAGCTGATTTCTCATGGATCACAGTTGTCACAATGTTGTCGTGGGAAGAAGCAGAACCTTGTGCTGCTTCAGATATGTTTTATGTTGTGTCCATTCCTGCCATGGTGTGAGGCCTAGTGTGTCCTTAGGACGTTTGTCATGGGTCAGGCTGTGGGCTGTCCCAATGCCCTGGGCATCTCAGGGAGGGCGAGAGGAATGGGGGGAGCAGGCAAAGGGCATGCCCTAGAGATAGCTGTTTCAAGACATAATTTTTATGCACTTATTTCTCATAGGCCCTCCAACTTAGATAGCATCCTTTCCTCCAGAAGCTCAGAACACTTTCTGCATATGCTTGTATTTGTTGTCCCCAGGAAGCAGGACCACGTTGCACAGAGCAAGGGGCAGGTGGCTTGCTCGAAGTCACAGGGCTAATCCAGAGTTCTGAGATCAGGGTTACTTTAGTCCTTCTTGGGGTAGGAGGTTCACTCAGCAGGGTCCCTTGGGGTGGCCTCCACACAGAGCCCTCTCCTCTGTGCCATCACCCCAGCCAAGGCTGGATTGAGAACCCAACCTTGCAGTAACTTCTGTGTGCTGGTGCAGGGATTCCCTGGCATGTTCTGAAGGACAGGAAATGGATCAGGTTCCAAGTAATAATCAAAGCCTTCTCCCCACTGTCACCAGTGTGACTGAGGCACCAAAACATCATCTGAAAACACACACATCATTTTGTTCTCTCTCTATGGAAGGGTGAAGCAATATTCACTTTGTCAGAGAGAAAGATACCAAATTAACTCACCACTTCAGAAACTACTCAAGAGCCGCCATAGAGATGACAGAGAAAATGGCACCCAACACTGGCAGCTGCTGACAGATGAGCAGTGGAAAGTAGACTCAGGCAACTCTCTTCCTGCCCTCTCTCCAGACCACAGTCTCCAAGCTTTCATCTCGCTTGGGCCGCATTGAGCAAAGAGCAATTGAGGTGGAAGAAATCAGAAGTTTCCCAGCTGAACTTTATGAAATGAGAGCAGCAGAAGTGAAAGAGCAGATGAATAAGTCCTCAGACAAAAACAAAACAGAAATAATCACACAGATAATGGAGCAGATGATCGTAATGAAGGAAATGGTTGTGAATCGAGTATAGATACAGATAAAAAAACACAGGAGTTTAGGGAAACCTTGAATGTCCAACATATGAAAGAAATGGATGACATAAAACATATTAAAAATTCTACTACAAGCATATGCAGCAGAATCAACCAGTATGAAATAGATTATCAGATCTAGCGGATGGGATTGTGATTCATGATCATCAAATGAAAGACTTCTTAAAAATAGCAAGGGACCAGGAAAAATCAATCCAACACCTGCTAGACAATGTGAAGAAGAATAATATAAGACTAACTGGAATCAATGAAGAAAATCAGAAGACAACACAAAGGACATAAAAAAACCTGTTCATGAAAGTAATGGCAGAGACCTTCACAAGGATGGAAAAAATATTTGACATACAGATAACTGACACATACAGAACCCAATTAGCCATGATTAGAGAAAATCCACACCAAGGCATATAATATTCAAGATCCTGGAAGTTCAACACAAGAGTGGAATATTAAAAGCTGTTAGAAAAAAGAAACAAATCAGTTCCAAAGCAAAATCCATCAGAATCACCAAAGATTTCTCAGTTTAGACTGTTAAGTCAAAGAGAGCTTGCCATGAAGTATTTTAAGCCCTAGAACAACCTCCAACTCAGACAGTTGTATCTTGCAAAATTATATTCCAAAATTGATGGAGAAATAAGATATTTTTATTAAAGAACACCTGAAGAAATTCATCATCACCAAACCAGCACTCCAAAAAAGTTCTGAAGATATTCTAGAAAGAGACAATGAAGATACCAATTCCAATAATCCCAATAGAATGAATTCAGCAGGTAAGGCAAACAATTAAACAGAAGGGAAAGAAAGGGAACCAACAACAGGGAAATAATACAATGACCAGGATAAGTCAGCACCTATCAGTCACATTCATCAATGTGAATGGTCTCAATTCACCATTCAAAAGAAATGATTGATAGAATGGATCAAGAAACAAGACTCAACAATATGTTGCATATGAGAAGCACATTTAACTCAAAAAGAAATTCATACACTGAAAGTCAAAGGATAGAAAACAATACTCTATGCAACAGAAACCAGAAAAAATCGGGAGGAGCTATTCTACTTGAACAGTAGCCATGATAGATCAAGAGACACAAAGAAGGTCACTGTGCACTTAAATAATCCAAGAGAAAGAAATAACAACCATAATACACTCAACTATATAAAATAAATACCAATGTATATGCAAAACCAGATAAACACTAATACAATTATAATGGGGGACCTCAACACCCCACTGTCACAAGTAGATTTACTAAACCAAAAAAAAAAATCAATGAAGAAATATCAGAGCTGAACCAAACCTTTGAACAAATGGACTTAGTGCATATCTACAGACTGTCCCACACCACAGTAACAGAATACATATTCTTCTCAACTGCACATGGGATGTGCTCCAATATTTAGACCACATACTAGCTCATAGAACATGCTTAAGTAATTGCAGAAGAACTGAAATTATCCCATGCATATCATCAGATCATAGTGCAATAAAATTGGAAATATATGTCAAAAGAAACAACAAAGACTATATAAACTCATGGAAATGAAACAGTACCCTCCTAGACAACCAATGGTTCACAGATGAAATTAAGGAAGAAATTATACAGTTTTTAAATTAAATGATAATGCCAATACAACACACTGGCACTTATGGAATGCAGTGAAGCTGTTCTATGAGGGAAGTTTATAGTGGTGAATTCTCACATCAAAAAACCAAACCAGAAGTTTGAACGTCAAACTTCTAGGAAAAGAACTTAAGCCTAAAGCTTGTATGAGAAAGGAAATTATAAAGATCAGAGCAGAAATTAATGCAACTGAGGCTAAGAAAACAATATGAAGATCCAGTGAATGGCAGAGTTGGTTCTTTGAAAGATTATATGAAATGAAAAACCCTTAGCCAAACTTATAAAAAATAAAATAAAAAGAAAGAAAAGATCCAAACCATGCAATTAGAAATAAAAAGGGAGACAGATCACAAGAGACCCTGTAGAAATCCAGAAGATCATCAGTATCATCAGTACCTACTTTGAAAACCTGTACCCAAATAAGATGGAAAATTCAGAAGAAATGAGTAGATTCTTAGATACATGAATTACCAAAGCTGAATTAAGCAAACACAAAAATTCTAAACAATTCCATATCAGTCAATGAAAATGAAGATGTAATTTAAAAAACTAACAAAGAAAAGCCCAGGCAAGAAAGAATTCATTGCTGAATTCCACAAGAAAATTAGAGAAGATCTAATGCCACTCCTCAAACTCCTTATTGAAATTGAAAGGGAAGCAATACACCCTAACTCATTCTTGGAAATAAGAATTACACTGACACCAAAACCAGAAAAGGATCCAACCAAAAAAGAGAACTTCAGGCCAATCTCCTTAATGAATCTAGATGCAAAAATCTTCAGTAAGACACTGGCAAACAGAATGGAGCAAATTATCAAGCAGATTAAACAGCATGAACAAGTAGGATTCACCCCAGTGATGCAGGTATAATTCAACATAGTATACCTCATTAATATAATGCACCTCATTAATATGATCATCTCATTAGATGTAGAAAAAAGCCTTTGACAAAGTGTAACACCCATTTGTGATAACACTCCCACAGAAAATTGGGATAGAAAATCTTTATCTCAGTCTGATAAAAGTCATCTATGATAAACCAACATCATACTAAATGTTCAAAAGTTGAACACTTTCATTCTAATATCAGGAACAAAACAAGGATGCCTACTGTCACCACTTCTATTCAATATAGTTCTAGAAACACTAGCTAGAGCAATTAGACAAGAGAAAGAAATAAAAGAATAAGGATAGGAAAGGAAGAAGTTAAATTATCATTACTTGAAGATCCCAGACACTCCACCAAAAGACTCCTATGCTTAATAATCTTAGGTTTAATAATCTGATTCAGTAGTGTAGCAGGATACCAAATCAACACTTAAAAGCCAGTAACTTTCCTGTACACAAATAAACTCACTGAGAGAAAAATTAAGGAAATAATACCTTTTATAATATCATTAAAAAATGAAATACTTAGGAATCAATCTAATGAAGGAATTAAAAGACTTTTGCATAACAACTACAGTATTCTAAAAAGGAGATTAAAGAGTGTATCAGTAAATGGAAAGGTATCCCTCGTTCATGGGGGAGGAATCAATTTAGACAATGGCTGTACTCCCAAAACAGTTACACAGATTTAATGCAATCCTGATAAAAATACCAACAGCATATCTCACAGAACTAGTGAAAACAATCCTAAACTTCATTTGGAACCAGAAGAGACCCAGAAGAGCAAAAGCTATTCTGAGCAACAAAGGCAAGGCAGGGTGCATCACAATTCCTGTCTTGGAATTACACTACAAAGCTAACATGATAAAACAGCATGGTACTGGCAAAAACCAGACCAGAGGATCAATGGAACAGAAAAGAGGATGCAGGCACAATTACCAACACATTCAGCCACCTTAACGTTGACAAAGAAGCCAAACACCTTCACTGGAAGATAGCCTTTTTGATAAATGATGCTGGAAAACCAGCTTTCCACATGCTAGAGAGTAGACCTAGACACACACTTCTCACCATGCACTAAACTAAAATCAAAATGGTCAAAGATCTAACTGTTAAAACAGAAACAATCCTCTGGAAGGTAGAACAAGTAGAACTCTTCAAGACATAGGTATAGGCAAAGACTTTATGAGCAAAACCCTGATTGCACAGAAAATATTATGAAGAATCAACAGCTGGGATTGCATCGCATTAGAAAGCTTCTTCACAACAAAAGAAACCACCAACAGCGTGAAGAGACGTGTCACAGAATGGGAAAAATGTTTTTGCCAGCTGTTCCTCAAAGGATAAATATCTAAAACATAGAAAGTGCTGAAAAAAATTAGAACCACACCCACAAATTTAAAGACCATATAAAAAATGAGCATCTGAAATGAATAGATGTTTCTCAGATGAAGAAGTATAAACAGCAAACAATATATGCAAAAATGTTCAATATCATTTAAGAAATGCAAATTAAAACAACACAGAGGTTCCACCTTACCCCAGAAAGGCCTATCATCAAGAAATCAACCAGTAATGAACACCAGAGGGGCTGTGGGGAAAAAGGAACCCCTCCTCACTGTTGGGGGGAGTGTAGACTGGTGCAGCCACAATGGAAATTAGTATGGAAATTACTCCAAAACTAAAACTAGAGGTTCAATTTGACTCAGATATTCCCTTTCTAGAAAAAAGATAGAAAGAGTTAAAAGCACCATACCACAGTGATGTATTGTAGAAGCACAATTATATAGCTAAATCTTGGAAACATCCACCAATGGGTGAATGGATTCAGGAAAGGTGGTTTCTAAGTACAATGCAGTACTGCTCTGCCACAGAGAAGGATAAACTCGAAACATTTTTAGGTAAATGGATGTACCTGGAGAACATAATTTTAAGTGAAATAAACCAGACACATTTAAATATCATATTGCTTCTCTTGTGTGAGAAATCCAAAGGGTGACTAAGGACCAAATGGAGGATCAGTATTAGAAGTAGGAAGGAATTGTTCAAATAGGAAGGGAATGAGGAAGGGAGGAGGGGAAGGGGAAGGAGAGGAGAATGGATAAAAATTTAAAAAGAATGAAAGGCAAACAAACAAAGTTTCATAAATGGAGGGGGACAGATGGGTTGGAGGGAAGAGAGAGGAGTGAGAAAAAAAAGAAGTAAGGTTTACTATGGGCAGGTACAAATTCCCTGTGATGAATACAATAATTATGCACCAATGAAATTAATTTTAAAAATTAATTTAAATGGAATATGCAATGCAGTTAATGCACAGAAGTAAAATTTTTTAAAAAATATTTTAACTTATTAATTTCTTTAAAAAAAATAACACAACAAACCTAAATTTCAGGCATGAGAAGCTGACATGTCTGCCCCTAACAAGGAGCACCTGTCTTCACAGGCGCACACAGGAATAGGTGACAATCCCTGCATTTTATGTACCAAGTCCCACAAGTGTGTGTCATGCCTGATCCATGCAGGCTGTGACTTCACCGACACTGTGTGGCCAGCGTGGGAAACGGAGTCAGTGCTCCACACGTGAGCCCCGTGCATTCAGGTTATGGACACATTGCTAGCGATCACATGATGTTAAAAGCACACACTCTTGTACAGCCACGTCCCTTGCTGTCTAGGGCCACGGGGCACAGGCTGGACGTGCGCACTCCAGGCATTTGATCTTCCCTGCAGGGAAGGGCAGGGATGTCTGCGTGACCGGAGCAGAGTGATGGGGTCTCCTTTCTGCAGTGTCAGCTCCCCTAGTGTCTCAGAGAGCTGAGGTGGGAACACAGCTGAACTTTGAGTCACCCTCTGGGTGGACCCTGGTATCCTGGTCCAAGGAGGAGGGACACTGCCCACAGTCCTGTGCCCTGCAGGTCCTGAGCTTCCCAGGGCTTCCTCAGTGGTTCCCAGCTACTGGCACTTCACTCCTCCCACCTCTTGGCCACACACCTGCTCCTCTTTCCTGGTGCACCGGGCTCCTCAGGCCAGAGTCTATGCCTGATGCTCTCTGGTTTGCTCTTCACCAGGTCCCAGACATTGAGTGGATGACAGCTCAGTCACCTGCATGGCTGGGTGTGGACAGACCAAACCCCTATAGGCTCATTCTGCACAATTACTGCAGGCTGGTGTCAAAGAACATGAAGACCATGCAGTGCGTCCCCAGACAGCTTTCCCGAGCGGCTCATGGCCCTCCTGGCTTGGAGCTAAGGTTTCGCCCTCATGGGTAGCACCTGGCTGGAATCACTCAGGTGGTCAGCATCATTGCTTTTGCCTATGTTGATGGAAACCATGGATGCCGGGCCCTGGCCACATTCTGCTTTTGCCTTGTGAAGAGAAGGAACGCAGCCCCTTGGGGGGTTTGGATATCTCGAGGATCCTGCTCATCTGGCAGCTACAAAAGTGCAGACAGGGGACCCCTACTCTCTCCAGAAGTGGGCTTCTAGTCTTCCGACCGATGGGGTCACTGACCACCCAGGAGCCAGGGCAGATGGGGAGCTGTGGCAGCCTAAGGTGGCACTGTGGGGGCTGGGGACACTTGCAAGCCTGTGCACACCTCTAGGGGAGAAACCCAAGCTCACCCTGATCCTGGGAAAAGGGCTGTGAACCTGCACTGTGGTTCCAGCCCTCTTGAGGTATGGCCTTCTTTTCCTGCCATTCGGAGTCTGTGTTCCCTACTACCCCAGAGGCCCCCAAACATTGCCATCTCTGGTAGCCACTTGACGTCCTCATCATCTGTGATAGCCACCTGACAACCTGACCAGACATGAGACCATGCTAGTGTGGACCTGGATTCTCTCTAAGAGCTGCTCACTGTTCCTGGACCCTAGTGCTCACATCTCAGAAGGGGCCAAGGCAAGGCTGCTGCCGCTCCTCCCTTAAACCTGCTTTGACCAGGCTTCGGGGTGACACCGGGCTGGATTCACCTGGCTGGGTGCTCCACACTGCGGTGGACTCAACATCTGAGGAGAGGGAACTTAAGGACCTGACCTGACCACTGGTCCCCTCGAGCAGCGCCTCAGGCTTTGGGGGAGTATCTGAGAGGTGCCGTCTTGATGAGCACCTCTCTAACAGTTCCTACCCATGCAGATGCCCTGTAGCCTGTCACCTCCTACATCCTCCCAATACCATACTGTGGGCCGTGGGGACTAAGTTCCCGGTCCCCGAGCTTTGGGGACTACGTTCAACACACAGCTGCCTCCCGGAGACAGTGCTGCTGCTTGCCCGGGCCAGGCCTCCAGGTGCCAGTAACTGTGGCCGCTGAGAGTCCACCCTGCTCCAGCACCCCCTTCTGTGCCTGCATGAGGTGAGCCTTCCTGCTCGGGATGCACGCACGTCCCTGGGACGCCGAGCTGAAGAGCTGCCCAGCTTGTCTCCCCACAGCACTGCAGTGGAACTGATTGGCTCCTGCCACGCTGCATGTCTCTGTGGACACTGGGAGACAGCAATCGCATGCTGGACCCCTTCCTCTGTGGACTGTCCTCTGAAAGCTCCAGCATGTCCATGCTGGATGTCACCTGCTCATTCTAAGTTTTGGTCTTTATGTAAAATCCCAGATTCAGTGAGTGTTTACTGAATAGCTGTGGCATGCCAAGGTGACAGGGATGTCATAGTCCGATGGGTCCTAGAAACATAATAACAGAGCAGGTGTGGGCGGAGGGGACAGTCTGTCTAGGTAAAGTAGACAGAACTGGGTCCTAGACTCTGAATCTGATTCAGAGTTTGTAATTCAAATACACAGCAGACCCTGGGATCCCCCAACTGTGCCAGGGACAGGCAGGATCCCCTAGTGCCAGCGTGGTAGGCCTGGGACCCAGCTGTGCTTAGCCTGTTGAGGACAAGTGGACACTCTGGAAATAATGCATGGCTCTTTGTGAACACACACAGGCTTCTGTTTTAATAATGAAAAATTAAAAATAATTCTACTAAGAACATAGTTATGATATAGTGGCCATTGATAGCCTTGATTTAAGGTGAGAGTTAGGCCTGCTTTGAGGCTGAGAAAACAAGGAGAACCCGAGGTTTTCAAACATAAATGTGTGCAGCACTGGTGCTATCCAAATCTACCTGTCATAGGAAGGGAGAGAACAAGGGCAGGCTGCTGGGAGCACTGGGACACTGTGTCCACGCATTCCCTTGACACAGCCAAGCAGAAACACAGGAAGGGAAGCCTGGCCACCAGGACCCCCAGCCCCAGCCTGTGTCCCCACTCCCCGCTACCTCTGCCCATGCTGAGGTTCCCTGAAGCTCTGTGCATCTGGACATCAGGCCCTGCCTGGTCAGGGAGAAGTAATTAAAGCTTAGAGGTTGTGCTGGCATCTTAAGGGACCCAGCCCCAGGCTCTAGAAGAAGTGGGTCTGGGGAGGCGGGCCCTTCACCACCAGGTCAGTCTTGGTGCCAACGGCAGACCCTGTTCCTGGCCTCAGCTGCCGCTGGCACAGCTGTCTGGCTCAGTGTGTCCCCTACTCTGTGGGGGATCTGCCCACCGGGTGTCACACAGTCTAGTGTCCAAACCTCAGCATGGTTGAGTCCCAGGAGCTGGTACCATGGAGCCCCTGGGGAGAGGTACCCACAGCAAGGGGAAGTGTGGCAGAGGCCTCTGGGGTCCCTATGAGCCAGCAGTCTTACCTAGGGCAGCTGCAAAGCCTTGCCACTGTGGCTCTGCTGGCACCTGGTGACGAGTCAATCACACCAGACCAGGGCAGGGATATCGCTGGCTTCTTTTAAAGGTAGGTTTGGTAGCTAGAACTAAATCATGAAATATCAATCCTCTGGTCCTCAGTTTTTCCCCTCTGGCCTGGCTCTACTATGGCCAGGCACTCGCCTGTCCATTTCTTTGTTTTCACAGAACACCTGAGGCTGGATAGCCTATTTGTAAAGAGGTCCACTTGAGTCACAGTTCTAGTTGCTGGAGGTCCATGAGCACAGTACTGACCTCCTGCTTGGAGGAGAACTAAAAGGGCATCAGCCTTCCTGAATGAGGTGAGAGATCAGGGAGGGACCAGGCTGACTCTTCCCGAACAATCAACCCTTGTGGAACTAGTCCTCACCCAACAGCTCCAACCTGTCCCATGACCATGACCTCCCACAGACCCAGCTCTCAAAGGTTCCTCCATCGCCACCCAGGAACATGCTTCGGATCCTCTGGGCCCACATCCAACTGCAGCATGCACCCAGGGACCTAGTCAGGAAGACTGGAAATGTCCTGGGCGCTGATATCCTTGGTTCACTGGCAAGTGCCACTGCCAGCCTCTGAGCAGCCTGCACCAAGCGCAGTGCAGCTTCCCTGGGTGCAGTAGCTGCCGCTGTGGGGCAGGTGGTTGGGGGAACCTCCCACCAGGCAACCCTGTATCTGTAAGAAAGGGGCATTAGGCTGCAGGCGCCTTAGGAAACTGCTCCCAGGGAGCACCCCCACCCCACAGGTGAGCTTTACCAACTATGGTTGTGAGCCTTGGTGTCTGAATGCCTGTTAATGGGCTGAGGGTTTGTACTCGGCTCGCAATACCAAGGAATTGATTTCTTTCTCAGTTACAAATTGCAAATGGAGGCGTCCTGACGTGCTAAGGAAAGCCCAGGGATTGGGGTGCATGGAGCAATATCCAGACTAAAGAGACGGGCTAAATTCTAGCTCATGTGAGCTGGACAAGGTGAGAATGGGTCAGGGAGGGAGGAGGCAGTGCGAAGAAAATCCATACCGTGACTCCCCTGAAGGCGCTGGTGGGTTTACTCTTGAATGAGAGCGCCATGCATTTAAATTAAACGTCAGATACAATTTAGCATCCAGGCATCAGGGGCGGAGGGTGTGCAGAGGGATCCAGCAGTCCTCAGGGTGGTTAATTGCGGCCCCTCCAGTGTCCCGCAGAAGGGTCCCTTTCGGGAGGTGAGCTGCATCCCCGAGGGCTTCGTCCAGGTGATAAGCAGAAGCGGCAGCTGGAGCCGGAGGCTGTTGCCTGAAAGACGCCCCGTCCCAGCCTCCCAGTGACTCGCAATGGAGGTGCTCCCTGGCCGGTGGCCCCGACCTCACTCTGAGAACTTAATCAAGGCTGATGGAGCCGCGCGTTCCCTGTGGCCTGTGTCCTTCTTTCCCGACGTTAAACAAGGCAGAGGGTTGCTTTCCCCAGGAAGGGAAGGCATGGCGAAGGCATTTCTCTGAAAGACGGGAAGGGAGGGAGGAAGCAAGGAAGAGGGAAAAGAAGAAAAGGAGGAGGATGAAGAGCCACACGATGTCCCGCTCTGACACGGACGCCCTGAGACACAGCTTCTGTGGCCGAGCGTGGCTCGCAGCAAGCCGTCAAACCTGGCTTTGTATGATTCCAGTCCCAAGGTGCCCAGACGCGTGCAGACACACCTCTCCTGCAGCAGAGGATGAGACCTGTGTTCCACATGTGTCCCCACTGCCCTGGCTCCAGGGTCCTTGCCCCTCTCCCTCCAGTTATTGCCAGGCAAGTTGGGCTGTTTGCAGGGCGGAAGACCAGCCGCAGAGGCTGGCCATCCTGGCAGGGGCACAGTGGGTCACGCACAGGACCCCTCAAGCTGATTCCACGGTGAGGACTGCACACACAGAGCCGGCCCCACTCCAAGGGTCTCCTCCCGTGGGTCCAAAGTCTCTGTGCTCACATCCACAGTGGGCTTGGCACACAAGGGCAACCTTCATCCCTCTTGCTCTGGCCAGGGCTGCCCCTGCTGCAGACCCACTTCCCACACTTGCCTCCCTGCGCCTCCATCCACTCTCAGCCTGGACTCTCCGGATCCTGCCTCACCCTGTCCAGCCCTGCCTGCTCTCCCTGGTCCTCACCTCTCACTTTCCCTTCCTCCCCGCCATCAGCAAGAGACAGTTCTACCTCATCAGAGACAAAGACCCGCGCTTGTGGGTGGCTGGACACTGACACTGGGCACCACGCTCAGACAGGGACCCACGGGAGAGGACTGACTTGGGGACCTAGTGCAGCAGATTGGTGGCCCTGGCCATCAGCCGCCACTCGGCACATCGGTACCTCAATGCAGATCCTGTGACAAGCTCCTCATTGCCCCTCTCAATCACTGAGACCACACAGCTGAGTCTCAGGTGTTTTTCACCATGGGCACTGGGACTGGTGACAGAGATGACCACTGAGTGGCCTGCCTGCTGTGGAGTGGCTCTGCCTCTGCAGGAGATGTGGATCTGCTTCAGCCTAGGATGGGGACACAAGGGTCCCCAGCTCACAAGTGAACGCCCGCTTTGCCTGGCCATGGCCATGCCAACCCCACACAGTACCCCTTCTGCTGCCACATACAGCACAGGCGTCTTCTTCCCCGGGGGCACAGCTGCTGCCCTGTAAATTTGTGTGCTAGACGGGCCAGCCACTTTTAAAAGGAATATTAACAACTTGTAAGTAGAGAGTCAAGTGCATTATTTTTCTGCAATTGGTTTCTTCCTGGTGCCATCAGAACAAAGCCTGCAATTAAAATGTTCACCATAGAAATGACCAGTCCCCTGATCCTCCTTGGGCTCCAGCTCTACCGCCTCATCTGTCACCTGTCCTGCTGCAGCCCCTTGGGCTCTCAGCTGGTAGCGTGACATTTCCTCCAGTCTCCATTTCTGAGGCGCCTCCAACTCTGAGTCTCACACATGCTTGCTGTCTGCTGTGTGGGACCTGCACTGCCTGAGCCTGGCCCTGGCAGCCCCTTGGCTAGGTGTCACTGCTCACCTCTCTTCTTGGCAGCTTCCTGCAACACCAGAATTGAATTTGCTTGGAGACTGTCACCTCTGGGGTCCTGGCTGAGCCTGCACTGCCTGCCTCGGCCAGGTTAGCCACGCTGGCCTCATCCTTCCCAGGCCTGAGCCTGAGTGACTCCTGAGAAGGAGGCTCATCCTGTGGCCCCTCCCACGGTGGGACCCGGGGACCCTGGGAAGGAGGCCTGCAGTCTGAGGAAGTGGGTAATGGGAGCTACTGTGTCTCCAGATCACACCAATAGGCATGTGAAGAACAGAGCCCTGTGAGACTTGGGGATAATCACTGTGGAGCCTGTGACCTGGATGTTGGTGACCTGGAAACATGCACTCCCTTCCTGAGGACCTTAGGGTCGCCCAGATGCCAACCCCATTCTGCCTCATGCCTTCTTCTACCTACACTTGTCTGAGCGACTCTGTCTTCACCTGAGGACATGGTCGAGGGTGGCCACAGGGCACCTCAAAGCGTAAGCCTCAGAGAGGGAGGATCTGGGGGAAGCAGAACAGAGGGGTCAGGGAGCACTGGCCCAGTCACAGCAGGAGGAGTAGCAGGAAGTGGCTCTCACCAGTGCCCCTCCCCACCCCACCTTGCAGAACAGGGACAGGGGTCATTGTTGTCCCTGCAGAAGCCTGGGCCTGGATGGACTGTAAGCGCCCATCTCAGGCCCTCCCCAGGGGATCCTGTGTGCCACATGGGAGGGTGATGTCCCTGGTGAGCAGTGGCATTATGGGGTGGCATGTGAAGCTGGGGTTTCAGGTCCCATTAGAGAACTGTGCATGGTGCAAAAGGGCTCAGCATTGTGGGGGCACATTTGTGACTTGCTGCCCAGATGGGGTGAGGTAGAAATGAGGTTTCATTTTTAAAAATCTTTATGAAAAAGTACAAATCCTGGGATGTTAGATCGGGCAACTGGCAAAGGAACAGGAGCCTGGTACGCTGCCAGGAGAGGAGGGCAGGTGTGGCCCTGATGGTGTTTGTCAGGTTGAGAGGCTCTCCAGGAAGAGGGTACACACTTGGGTGCTTTCCTGAGAGTGACAGACTGCGGCCTTGTGACAGAGCTCCTTCCTTGCGTGTGATCAACCTCAGGTGTGAAAGTGTGCCTTTGTCAAGAGTGACAGTCTTCCTCATGTGACAGAGCTCCTTGCTTGAGTGTGACAGAGGCTTCCTTGAGTGTGACAGAGTACAGTTCCTTACCAAATGGGATCTGGTGCCTTCCTGGGCCAGCTCATCCCTGGAGCTGCATATTCCTGGCTGTTTTAATGGATGTACTGTAACTACCTATCTCCGGCCCTGGGAATTATCTTCTGGGGCAGGAACAGCTTTAGCAGACATTTTAGTTTTCCAGGAGTCCTTGCTGTGTTCCAGGTGATACCCAGGGCCTCAGGAGAGCTGAGTGTCACACATATCAAACATGGAACCAGGATTTGGGATTTGCCAGTTTGACAGTTTTCATGCAGGAATTGTGTCACCACAGGTGTGAAGATGATGCGAAATGGCTCTGACAATACCAAAACCAAATGT
Source organism: Hydrochoerus hydrochaeris (assembly GCA_004027455.1). Classification (NCBI taxonomy): domain Eukaryota; kingdom Metazoa; phylum Chordata; class Mammalia; order Rodentia; family Hydrochaeridae; genus Hydrochoerus; species Hydrochoerus hydrochaeris. The sequence continues at coordinate 29,049 of PVLA01002421.1, forward strand.
CTTGTGTCCGTATGTGGCTTTTCCAGCAAAGCTTTCCACCAGCAATCACGGCCTTGGGGAGGGCTGTCTCCCAGTCCTGGCTTGCGTTCACCTTAAACTGGGGCAGTTCCTCCATTGTGCTACGATGTGGCTGTAACTATCTTCGCAGGACCAGTGCAGAGATTGGATAGGACGAGTGGGAGAGTGATCAGCGCCGAGGCCTGATGGACACTGCTTTGCGCTCCCCTCTTCAGGAACTGAGGCAGAGCCACGTGGAGGTGAGAGACCAGGAGGGAGCCCAATCCAGCGCTCCTGTGGGTGAGGAGCGCTCAGAAGGAACCGTTTTCCTGCTCTATTGCTCCTTGGCTGGTGCCTCTGCGGCTTGGAAATGATGTTTGATATCTTGCCGAAGTAGAGAAGGTCTGCAGACACAGTGACACACTGGGGACGGTCACGTGCAGGCTGCACTGTGGCTCTGAGGTTGGGAGGCACAGGGCCTGGCATGAAGGGTCTGGCAGGATGCACAGACTTTTGCCAACAAGGCAAACTTCAATGACTACAGGGCAAGTGTGTCCCCAAGCAATGGGGAGACGAAATTCCACTCCAGGCAGTTCTGGCTAGGAGTGGTTAGCAGGTTATGGAGGTCAGTGAGTTGTGGAAGTCAGTGGGTTGTGAGTGGTTAGCTGGTGAAGGGGGTTAGCTGGTTATGGAGGGGTTAGCTGATATGGAGGTTAGCTGGTTATGGGTAGTTGGTAGGTTATATGTAGTTAGCTGGATATGGGTAGTCAGTGGGTTATGGAGATTAGTGAGTTACAAGTGGTTGTTCATTATGGTAGGTGACTGGTTATGAGGATACTTTGATCTCTGAGCCTTACCTTTCCCACTCTGCACCTGGCCATCTAGGTAGGTCACAGAAGTATACACTGAGAACTTTGTTCAGCTGGTAGAAAAGATGTTTGAAAGAAAACACCCCTTACCCCGAAAACAAAATGCCTCATTCAGGTACATGGTATAAAATCTGTGCTTGCAAATGGAGTTCTCAGTGAGCAAGAGAAATAACTGCCCAAGCCCCCAGCTGTCCAGGCAGGTCACTGAGGTCTTTGAGGAGTGTGCCATGCATGGGATGTCACTAAGGGCTCTGTCCTGGCCACCACCGGGACACTGGGCACAGGGAGGCAGCATGGGTTTCCCCAGTGGGCCCCATATTCCTTCAATTTATTTAAAGTTTGGCTTGAGGTGAGGGTTGGCACAGTTCCAGTCAAGACCCTGGGCCATGCAGAAGCCCAGGCTGTAGAGCCTCACACCTGGAGGTGGGAGACAGCAGCTGGCAGTAGGAAGCCCGGAACTCTGGGGGCCAAGGATGGGAGACACGTGGTAGGACATGGAGACATGGACAGAATGTGTCATCCACAATGCCTGCTTCTTGCAGAGACCGAGTAATGGAAACAGAACTGCTACCACGAATCACAAACTCGTAATGTGCCAGCAATCCTGTTCTTGTGAAAGCAAACAGAAAACCCAACAAAATTCAACCAAAACAGGACTCCTCCTTGAACCTCAGCACTGACTATACTTCTTTGTTTAGCAAAACCAGTGACAGAAAGATTGGTTAGCACCGCTGCAACCTGTGTTTGTGATCCCCGTGCTTCCCCGAAAGTTCTGAAACTTCAGTCCTGCTGCAGAATATGGGTGCAGAGAGAACAGCGCGCTTGGGACTCACACTGAGATCCTCAGCATTTAAAAAGCCCTCTTCCTTACTATGACCTCACTCGCTCTGCGAGAGGTGTGGTTTGCGCTCTCATCATCTTTCTCCAGTGAACGATGACAGCGACTGGCGATGCGTTGGCACTGCGGTCTGCTGCCACCCACGAGGAGAGCTCGGGGAGGAAAGCACTCAGCCAGTCGGGCACACGATGCCTCTGAGTCACCCGTCTCCTCAGCATCTCTACCCCATTTATCAACTCACAATTACTGTCGCCATTGAGTGTGCTGCTGGGTGCGAGGTTGCATGTGCCAGTCAGCATAAAAAAATGGCTGTAATGTTGGCATAATTTTTCATTATCGTCTTCATTAACCACAGTGAGCGGGAGGAAGAGCTGGCCCGTGCCCTGCCATCACCATGACAACACTTCCAAAGCCCGCCTGCCCAGGGTCCACCAGAGAGGAGTGGCTGAATGTCCCTATTATTCTGTCCCTTGCCCGCCTTGCCAGTGCCAAGGGAGGGACGGACGCACAGGCGGGTGATTTATCCCGCATTCCTCCTGACAGCCTGGCATGGTGTCGGGGCGTAAGGCGCTGGTCTGATTTCACAGTTTAATTACTGCTAATCTGAGGGGGGCAGAGCTAATGAGCCGCCAGTTGCTCAGCAGAGCACCATAGAGTGCCCTGTTGGAGTCCCTGCCACCCACTCCTCCAGCAGCGCCCCCTCCCTGGCCCTGGCAATTGTGGCCTGTGCTGAGGCGCGTGCTGGCTTTAGGGTGTAACAGATGATAGGCAAACGCAGAAGTGCAAGGCTGAAAAACTGTGACTGTCTTAATAGTTGCAACACAGCACCGTGGGTGCCCAGAAGTTTTGCCACCTTGAGACCAGGATGGCTGAGGCGCAGTGCCGGCTCCCACAGATTCAAGTCTCCAGGATGCAGTGGGGAAAGGGAGGTCTGAGACTCGTCCCGGCTCCCCCAACCTGCACACAGCCTCTCCCTATATGAGCTCGCTGGGCTCTCGTCAGCACCCAGCCTGGGCCTGTCCCTGTGGTTTTGGGTTCTGCTGAGCCTTCCTGTAGGGGAGCCCACCCTGCCTCTCCCAGTGCCCCTCTGCTTCCAGCCACCTTTGCGCCTGGACCTAAGGGGACCAGAGAACTCCATGCAGGGTGAGTACGACCCCTGCAGGAGACGGGAGACTGAACTGGCACTGCCAGCTGAGGAGTGCAGGAGAGGCAGTTGACTCTGCTGGTCGCCATTGTTGAGCGCAGGTGAAATATTAAACACCATGTACATCTGATTCCTCCATAAATGCCCATTTTCGGAACCTACTTATCCATTCATTTGTACACTACCTCTCTTCTCTTTTTACACAGGGAAGCTTATAAGATTATATCCAATAAGATGGAAAAGCATGTAAAAAAACAGGCAAAGGGATAACAATAATGAAATACGCAAGAAAAGGCTCTCAGTGGGTGATTAACTGTGCCACAGGGCACCGGGCAGCTGCTGCAACAGCCATGGGCTTGGCCCTGTGCTCCAAGACATCAAGTAGAACAGAAAAGCAGCCGCAGATTCATACCAGCCATGAGATTCAGTGGATTCACTGGACACGGAATCAACAGTGGCCTCACACCAGGCCCACATGGCTGTCTTCTGGAAGGTTCCTCCATATCAGCCAGGGGCACAGCACAGAGCTGCCTCAGCTGGGCCTATAGCAGCAGGCTCTGCTTATGACCTTGCCCTGACAGCTGTTTTGCACAGGGACCGAGGACACAGGCTCACGACACAGAGGGACCTAGCAATCCAAAGTTTGCACTACTGCCCCCATGCTGCATGACACTTAGGTGTGAAAATCCATTTGTTTAATCCAGTGAATTTAATTTTAGAAACATACTGGCTGGGTGTGGTGGCCCAGGTCTGTAATCTCAGCACTTTGGGAGGATGAGACAATTTAGCAAGATCCTATCTCAAAATAAAAAATAAAAAGAGTTGAGGCTTCAGGTCAGTGCAAAAGCCCTGAGATTAATCCCCAGTATTAGGAGGGTGGGGTACACATCGTCTTTTGCTTAGCTTTAGATCCTTTTTATGTAGATTCCATGTAACTGGAGGCTTTTACTGGTTTCAATGTAGCAGTCACAGAACTGTTAGTGCTGAGCAATAAACTAGCTGAGTTTCTTAACAGCCCAACAGGTTTTGGTGCTCAAATTCTAGGCAGCTCCACCAGCAGTCCTCTGTTCTTATCTGCCTTTGGTCTGCACCCCAGAGGCAACTCATGAACAGGAAAGAGGGCCAGTGATAGAGCAGAGGCCCAGCCCTGCCCACCTGGAGGTCCTTACCTATTTCTTGCCTATTACAGAATTGGTCCTGGGTTCCAGATAAAAACATTCCCTTGAAGGCAATGCAAGCTGAGAGCAGAACCCAGGGACACTGGCTCAGCTGGGCACAGGACACAGGCAGGTGGACACCAGAAGCTGAGGGAGGACCCAGGCAGAACATCCCAGTTCAGCATAGCGGGGACCCATCATGGGATCTCTCTCCTCCACTTCCACCAGCACAGGTCCCTGCTGTGGGCTGGGGCCTGTCGGTGTTTGGCCCCTGCATCCCTGTGTCTGCCTTGCTGGAGGCTGTGGAGCAGTGGGATTCTCATTCAGCCACAGTTTCCTGAGGCCGGAGGCCCTGCGCCTTGGGAGAGGGAGAGAGGCCCAGGCGGAAGCCGCCAGTCCCACTGCAGGCCTGGAGGGGGCAGAGCTGGCTGGTCCCTGACGGGGGCTGCTTCTCTGACTGCTGGGTGTGGGAGCCCTGGGAGAAGTGCCCTGTGTCCTTCCTCCCCAGCAGGTCCTCTTGCTGCAGAGGCACACCCTGCAGGGTGCCCCAGGCGGCAGCAAGGTTCTCATCCAGTCCCGGCCAATTTGGGAAGTCTGCGGTGATGGATCACTCTCCAAATAAGAGTGGGGTGATGTCCTTGTGACAGGAACAAGGTTTCTTCCTGGCTGAAGCTGGCCCTCCTCACACCTTCCTGATATTGCTCAGTTGTGGCCACACACCCATCACGGCTCATGCTAAGTGTTCTTACTGCAGTTGCACCCAATTCCACTGGGTCCTTTGCAAGTTCCCCCCATGCACAGCACCCTAGGGAGTCTAGCACATGAGCCTTAAGCTTTCGGGCTGTGATGGAATGACCTCTCATCACTCACAGTATCCCTTGCAGAAATGGAGAGGAAGGCACATTCTGGAAGCAGGGTGAGTGGGTGGAGAGAGGCCCTTTTGAAAGCCCAAGCCCTGCCTTTGTGCCACAAGCCAACTGCTGGCTGGCTCTCTGGGGGTTTCTCTGCGCCTGTGTGAGGTGTCTGCTCTGCTGCTGTCACCACGGGGCCTAGAGCAAGGCTCCCCTCCCCTCTCTAAGGGAAGCATGGCATGGGGCTGAGGCTTCTGCTGCTTTGGGGGTACAGCTCACAGCTCAGTCTGCAGGTGGCTGCCTGGTGCCTTAACTTCCATGGCCAGAGGAACCTTTCTGTTTGGGTCACCGTGGCTGCATGGACAGTGCTCCACCTCAGCCACTGCCGCAGGCTCAGCCCCAGGCCTGCAGCTCCCACACAGCTCCCCAGGACCTACTCACACTTTCGTGCTGCATCCATCCATCTGTGGGACTCGGCTCCCAGCTGACCTGTGTCCCCTAGGTGCACAGCCCAGGGGAAGAGATGGGCCATCACTAGAAGGAGCTGCAGTGTGGGAGGTGTGGGGCATGGGTGGGTGTGGAGAGGTTCCCAGGGCCCCAGGGAGGCTGTGAGCCCTGTAGTGGGCAGCAGTGGCCCTGTGACTGAGCGGCTCGGGGGGTGGCACTCTGTCTCATGGTGGTGTTTCTCCCACCAGAAAGCCTGATCGGGGCTGGAGCCCTCCGTGTGTGCAGGAGGCTGGGCTATGGGTATCACCAGGGGAGGGTAAGGGTGAGGCATGAGCCACGCGGGGTTTAGAGGGAAGCTGCACTCCTTGAGGCCTGGCTTGTCACCTACTTCAGCCAAGTACCGAGGCTCTGCACCACGCTCCTCAGCTATGCAAACCCCACCGAAAATGCTCACCCTAAGAGTGTACTGGTCAGCGAAGCTCCCCAGCCCCACCACCTCCTCTGTCACCAAAGGGATCTGTGACACAGCAGAACTCACAGTGCAGCGTGTGGGCTTTGTGGTCAGCATGGACATTCCATACCCATCATGACACTTCTCATAGGAGGGACACTGAGATGACACTCCTGGCACTAGAGGAAGGGCGGGTTACAGGCTCACACAAAGGCCAGGGAGAGAGATGATGGAGGCTGCGAGGACAGGAGCAGCCCAGGGCACACGTGGCGCGAGTCACGGAGCACTGGAGGAGGACCCTGGCACAGTACTCCTGCCACTGCCGCCACAGCAGGCCGGTAGGGACCATGGATGCCACGGGCCACGACCGGCCCCCAGGGCACAACCAAGGGGCCCCAGGTAGGATGCCCACCTGAACCTGCCCTTCTCACCTGGGTCACAGAATGTGGGCTCAGATGGCCATGGCTGTGTGCCCAGCAGGTGTGCCATGTGGCCGTTTCAGCTCCAGGCACTCAGGGTCACCAGAGGAAAGGGTCTGGGGAAAGGCTCAGGCTGACAGTGAGATGTAACAGAGCCCTGGTGCCACCTGTGGGAGCTCCTGGATAGCTCTGTAGCCCATGAAAGGGACTTTCGGGGCTTTCAGTGATAGCGAGCAGCCATAGGTTTAGCACCTCTGCTCCAGGTCTTTCCCATCCCCTGTGTCTTTCTCTCATGCCCACATCCTTTCTCTCCAGGACTCACTTCCACCCATGAAAAAGAAACATCCATGCCTACTACCAAGGTTGCCTGTGACCTCCTTAGTGCTGCCCAGTTGCTGACTCCAGCTCTGAGTCTGCATGTCACGCTAGGGTCCCACCACATTAGGGTCTTTCTCAAGCTCAAACCCTCAAGCTGTTCGATCTACCAGCATCATGAGCAGGTAGACAGATCATGCCGGCATCCATGGTCTGGTGTTCAGAGGCACTGAGTTAATTCCTCACGGCCCTGGTTGTGTGGGTCTGTAGGTTCCAGACAGCAGGTTATGTCCCAGATTCACAAATGAGGACACAGACTGGCCCAGGGCATCTTCCAGGGCACAGGCACCACCCATGGGGACAGCTATCACCCTCTGTACATAGATGAGTCTGGGATGGTCTGTGTTATGATTTAGACATAAATGTGGCCCACAAAGCCTCATGCACATGTAGGTGGGAGGTGACTGGATCCCCGGGGGATGACACTCATCAGTGGATTAGTCCACGGATGGACTCATAGCTAAATGTGCTTTGGGGAGGTGAGGCTTGGTGGGAGAAGGTTGTCACTGGAGCGTGGTCTGGGAGCATTTGTCTCCCTCCTCTTCCCTTGATCTCTCTCTGCTTCCTACTGCCTTGCCTTGTTGCCCTGATTTGAAGCCTGCTGGATAGGGCCTGAAACCTCTGCAAACTGTGAGCCAAAATAAACCTCTCTTCCTTACTGTCGTGGGTATCCCAGTGATGAGAAAGTCACTAGGACAGCCTTGCTCCAGGCTCCTGGAGTAGCTGGTGGATCTTGAGAAGCACAGGCTCCACTGCAACCCAGAAGGACCCCCTGATGATCTGCCATATGCCATGGTTAATGCCAGGCCCTGACATGGGAGAGGGTGTTTGGCTGGTCTTTGCTTCTGCTCTGTAAGTTGAAGGTCTCACAGAACAATCTGTTCACCTGCAAGGTCATCCTTTTCAGTCACTCAGGAAACCCCGCCCCCCTTCAAGGACAGTGAAACGTGACTGACTTGGAGAATGCTTTCCAACAAATCTCTTCTCTGCAGCAGAGGAAAATCAGCCCAGGCCAGACTGACAAAAGACACTAGGAGTCACAGAGCCAGAGTTTGAAAGCCATGTGAAGATGGAGAACTGTCCCTGCAGCCCTTAGCACAGGCAGAGAAGACAGCATGGCCATGGCACCACGCTGCATGTGCTGAAGAGCACACATCTGGACATACGTGTCAATCCCCAACGTGAAGCTACAACCCTGCACCCTTGTGACACAGCTGTCCGACCACAGTGTACCCTTCCCTGGAGTGTGCAAATGGTCGCATCCACGATCTAAGCAAGACAGAGACAGGGTCCCTCGATCCCCTCTGAGGGCATGCTGAAGTGCCCTAAGGACCTCCTAGCAGCCCTACCTCTGAAAGTTCCACAGAACCTCTGGTGCCACCAGCTCCATTCTTCTCTGGTCCATGACACTGACCTGCTGGCCAACACAGACCCCTTGAGCAACATGGTCCCACAAAACCCTGGCTTTGAATATTGACCTTCCAAGATCCTTCAGAAGAAAGCCTTTTTTTCTGATGTCTGGGTTACCTGTCACCTTTTATAAGCACCAGCTCATCATATAATCAAGGTAGACTAGCAGCAGTATTACTGTTCAGACCTGCCTGGACTTGAAACCTTCTTGGAATGACAGATGGTTCACCTCGCCATGCCGAGACTGTTGAGGTCAAGTCTCTGAGGAAGTCCTTGCCCCAGAGAGCATAGCAGATGCTACCTGGACAGGTGACACTCGGCATTGTAGCTGATTCTGCTGCTGCAGGAGGTGTGACGGGATCTGTATGAACTGCCAAGCCCCAGCTGCCCTCTGGACCCCTCCCCTCAGAGGAGTCAGAACCCAGGCCACCAACAGGAGCCCCCAGGTGGACCAGGACAGGGGACTTGCTGCTGACTCAGCTTTCTCCTGGATTCTTTTCCTGCCCTTGATTAAGTCACAATTTTCATCGTCTTTATCAACTCATGCAACTTTGCAGCACTCAGGTCTTTCAACCTCAGGTTCACCTGGCAGCCACAGCCTCCTGGCCAGCTCTAACCACACGTACACACACTCCCTGGAAAAATCACCCTGGCTTTCTGGGTGACGAGGACAGACCCCAATCCTCACATGTCCTGTGACCCCAGCAGCTCTGACATTTTCAGCCACATATCTCTTCTAGGCTGGTCGCAGGTGGTACTGGTTCCTGCTGCAGAAGAGACACATCCTTGGCTGTGCTAGGTTCACTCAGCTGCACCCCACTCAGCCCTCAGAGGACCAAGTGTGCCCTGACCAACAGTCATGGAGGGAAGCCAGGCTGGAGCCTTGGGAAGAAGCTCTGGGCCTTGTGCAGGGCAATCGCCAAGCTATGTGGATGTGGACTCAGCAGCCAGGAACTGGGAATGCAGGGTCAGAGCGCATGCGGTGCCAGGGGGATCAGGCACTGGGGCACCCAGTGGGGAGCTGGGACCAGCACTTGAAAGGCAATGGGGTCAGTACCAAGAGGTGGGGCCACAGTCTCCACCTCCTCGAGTGGGTGCCACCTCTCACTGATCACCTACGCATGGGAGTGACCTGGGGTCAACCTGTGAAATCAAACAGCCAGCGTTGCTGTCTTTCATCTTAGCAGCAATAATCGGAGAGGGAGAAAGAAGCCATCTAGAAACTCATCCATGTGTAATGCGTGGCTGCTCTCCCAGGTGTCCCTCGCAGGGGTGCTGGGAGAGATCATTTGGAAAATGACTGCCCAAGCCATGGCCACATGCTCATCAGAATTCGGCTCTGCTTCCCAGCACAAGTCACCACGCAGAGGGCATTAGAGGGGAGCAGACATTGAATAGGGAGGCCTATTTCCTCTCCTTAAATGCTAGATTGTGTTCCTCAGCGTGTACCGCGATGCTGCCTCGTGGGTGCTCTGCTGGGATGTGTGCCACCACTGCTTCTCATCAGGAGCCTGACGTGCTCAGGGGCCTCACGCAGAGCCCAGGTCACCCATCTGCAGTGCCATGATGGGTCCAGCCCTGTGCTCTGAGCTCCGGGGTGGGCAAAGATGAGCTGATAGCCGCAGCCCCGATATCACCCCAATATCACATTGTGTTCTCGTGATGCAGTGAAAGGTGGTTTCTTAATGAGACTCCATCCTGTGTTCAGGGCTTGGGAACACAGCAGATCCCTGCCACAGCTGACCGATCTGCCACTAATGGTGCACAGAAACAACGGGAAGCCAAGGTCAGAGACTGAAGATGCCCTCAGAGGACGCCTTTCTCACTTGTGGGACTGTGACACAGGATAGCTTTGTGCACTGTGTGTCAGTGACACAGGATGGGGTTACACATTTATGTATGACACAGGATGGCTTTGCACCCTTGTGTGTGACACGGGCTGACCTCATGCACTTGTGTGTCTGTGCCTCAGCCTCTGCTCCTCTCCGCCCAACTCTGAAGGGGAGACCTTTCCTCGGCTGGACTGCTGGATGACCAGGGATGGCCTCCTCGTGAGGCTGTATACACCTCATCCTCACTCCGGGCCCACTGCCCTGTGTTGTTCAGGGGAAGTGACCTCCATGATTTCCTGAGGGCCAGCCCACAGGGATGCCATGTGGCAGGACAGGTCTGGCCTCCAGCTACCTTCTGTGGAGGGGAGGCTGTGACCCAGGGTGGACGAGTGTCAGGGTCCCAGGTGGCTGGACCAGGGAGTAGGTGGGAAATTCACAACACTGAGCAGAGGACACAGTGGACACTTCTCAGAGGAGACTCCTCCACCTCCCCAGAGTTAGCAGATGAGGGGTGAAGGGAGGATACAGCAGAGGCTGCTCCAACCTGGGTGCTTCTGTCTCCAAGGTTATAATAGCAATTATAATAACTGCTTCATGCTGTCATTGTATGAATTAAATAAAATTATACTCGCATGTATGTATAATCTTGGCACAGTGTCAGGTACTGTTGATTAAACATTAAAAAGTGGCAATCGTGGGCATCTTGCCAAATGGGGCCTGGCACAAGCGGAAACAAGAGGTTTATTAAGTTAAACTGAAGGAGCGTTTGAGGAAAGTCTCCAACGCTGCTTGATTAGCCTTTGCATCCGAACAATCATTCGCGTACAGACCTGCACCCCTGTGGCACTGGATGCAGCTGAACCTGAGCCACGTGTGGGCTGCTGGGGCAGGTGAGCAGCTCCAGAGCCCTGGGAGAAGGTCCGAGGCAGTGGCCAGGGCATGGTGGGCTCAGTCCCCATGTGCTCCCGTCTCAGGAAATTCCCAGCCTGCCGAGGGACAAGCATGGGTTGGATCTGGGGTACTGGGGCTGTGGACACAGGCCCTGTCTCTGTGGGAGATGGACCAGGAGGCCAGGGGGATTTAGCAGCCCTTCTGAAGGTGTCAGAGGGAGGTGCTGCTTTAGAGATGCACGGGGGGGTGGCTGAGACTGAAGGGTCTAGAATACATTTTTAGTTTTGCAGAGCTAGGGGTTGCACCCAGGGCCTTTCACTGAGCTACATCTTCTGCCCACCCCCTACCCTGTCACTCAGCTGCCCAGTGCTGTGCTCATCCTCCCAGAGTACTCTGATCACAGGTGTGTGCCATCACAGCTGGCTAAGAATGGTCGTCTTTTCAGATGGTTGGGCTGAGGGGCGGGAGCCCTGCTGCAGTCCGTCTTGCCTTCTGTTCAGAGGCTGGTTCTCCTGAGTTACAGGAATTTCCTTTTCAGAATTTGCCAGGCTTGTCTGGCATGGTGAGTACTGGTGAAGAAGGCACAGGGTGGGGCCCTGTCGCCTCCCATGCTTCAGGGTGCTTCAGGCCCAGGCCAGTCCTGTGCAGAGCCACCTCTCCAAGACTCACGACACCCACCAAGACTAGTGCCCATGCCGACAAGCCAGGCTCCAAACTGGGCTTCCCTTTTCTCAGATTTGCCTCACTGATTTAAGGCTAGCCCAGCGCTATTTAAATCCACTGGTTTCTGAAAAGCCACCTAAGTGCCCAACTTGAAAAGCCTGAGAAAGTGGTGATCAGAGGGCAGCGTCTCTGAGGCAGTGGCCATCAATCTGTGTGGCGTGTGAGGTGGTAGGGATCAGGAGTGCAGATGGTGGCCCAATGTCCTGACCCCAGAGATAGCCCCTCATGGAGAGCTGGCCTCAGGACCTCATCCTGCACTGGAGTGAGGCCTGGAGGAAGCGCCGGGGCTCTGCCTGGAAATGTCCCCTGCTGCGTGGTTCTGCCTGGCTGCAGGTCATGGTCCTTTCAGGCTTTACCTGTCCTATGGTTGTGGCACCTCCCCAGATCATCTGCAGTGTCACTGAGGGTGTCACTGAGGGTGGTTACCCTGGTGCCAGTGCGCCACATCCAGTGTCACCTTAGGAGGCTGTGGATGTGCAAGGTCATGGTTTTTGACTGGGTGGGGCTGGCTACAGGGTCACCTGGAGATGTGACAGCAGACATGGGCCAGGGAAGCTGCCCAGCTGAGACCTGATGTCAGCTACCTCCCACTGCCAAGCAAGGCAGGCATGGTGCCCAGACTGGCCTCCTCCCAGAGTTGGGCCCCCTGCTCCTTCTGTGGCCCCCACTGCTTCCCATCAGCCCAAATCACAGAGGAGAGCCAGCATTCAAGGCTGCCAGGAAACGATCCCCGTTCAAACATCAAAGTACAGTTTCTCTAAACACAGGTCACTCACGCCATGCTGATGGGAAGCATCATCCCTGTGTGTGACTGTTAAGTCTGCGAAGACCAGCAGGCCACTGTCACTTTTGTCCTAGGGATCGTAGCTGCCATGATAATGACTGTGTCCAGGATCTGGCATCACACTGGATGGCGCTAACAACACAGCAAGGTCATACCAGGGGCCCAAACAGGGTAACTACAGGGAGGAGGGGTGTAGCTCTTCTGCCTCAGGTTGGCACCTGTCTCCTCCATTTCCTGGGACTCTGGTCAGGGCCCTGCTCAGCTCTGCACATGCCAGTCAGTAAGGAGTGTGGGTGACACTAGGGTTATTAACTCGAAACACACCTCGCTCACCTAGTCCCTCTCCAAGCCAGAAGACACCAGGAGCAGAGGAATAAAATCGACTTTGGGATCCGCTGGGACATCCAGTTCCAGCTCCCGAAGTAGTGCCGGAAGTTGTAGTTGTCATCCTAAACCGGTACTTACCTCAATTACAGAAGGAGCAGGGCCTCGCAGACTACCCCATGGTATGGTCACCCCTCGAGTGGGGGCAGTCTCTGTGAAGGGGACTGACCCCAGCTGTCATTTCAAGATGGCACCACATCACCTCAGGTGATGAAAGCTTCAGGACCAGTCCTGAGATGAGGATCGATCGATCAGACCATACTTGACCAGGATTCCCAACCCTGCCAGCTACGCCGGCCCGAGCCTGTGCCTTTGTCCCTCACAGCTCCAGAGCTTCTGCTGCCCTGTGAAGATGGACCCTGGCCTGACTTACCATCTTGCTAGAGCGCCTCTCCTGCCTTTCCCCACTGTCGCTCTCTTCCATCAGCTTCAGGGGCAGGTGGTCAAGTTTGGCCTGCTGGGACCCTGGAGCCGCAGCTTTTGGTCTAAAACCCCAGCAACAAAACAGCTGGAAAAGGGGTGCCCAGGAGCCAAGCTTTCCTTTTGTCAGTTCTGCTCAGATAAAAAGTGAAATGGGCACAGCCATGTCACAAGGGTAACAATGCACACAGATGCCCGGGAATCGGTTTAACTAGAAAAGTTGATGCCTCTGAAGAAAATGATGCCCTTGCTGAAAGGAAAAGCAGTTCTCAGTAAATGGAGGGATTAGTTACACTTTAGAATTGAAAGACTTTCAATTGTGAAGGCCAGGCCATTATAAAGTAATATACAGTGTTAATACATTTCTAATGGGAGCCCTGATGAGGCACTGTATGTATGTGTGTGTGTGCGCGCACGCGTGCACATGCAGGGATGTGTGTCCAGTTGTGCTGGCTCTGGAGATCATATGGATGCAAGTGCTGGACAGATAGGAACCTTGGGGGAGGTGAGAGCTGGGAGCGGCTGCCCCCTGAGCAGAAGCTCGTCAGGTGGCATCCAGGTGGCACCGGCTGGGAAAGCGGACAGCTCTGAGGGATGAGAGCCCAGAGATGGCACCAGACACACCTGGGAGCTTAGCATGAGCTGGCAGGGGCATCCCACACCAGTGTTGACAGTGAAAAGAATTTGAGACGGAACTGGATTGCATCCACCCAGACACAGCGCATTGTTTTGGGGGCTCCTGGGAATGACTGCCTCTCCTTCTGCAGGGAAGATTGGCAAAATCTTAAAAGTTTGATAACCCTTATTTCTTCACACACTGCTCCTGCACATTTAAATTGGTAAAGCCCTCGCAGAGGGTAATTTGGCAATAAAAATGCACATACTCTATGAGTGAAAATTCCATTTCTTGTAATCTAATTTGCAAAAATTATAGCATAAGTGCATATGTTTGTGCAAGAAGAAAAACTACAGCACTGTCTGCCACAGCAAATAAACATGCAGAAAGCAAGCTGCAGCGAGACAGCAGTACGAGGTGACTCTGTGCGATGCACTGAGGGGAGATGCCGGTCTTCACTCTCTGCTGGACACTTTCAGCAAAATGTGGACAATGTCTAACCCAGGTGTATCAGAATGCAGCCAGAGGTGACAACCCAAAGCCCTGTGCTGGAGCATGGGCTGCATTTCGTGCTGGAGCAGTGGAGCTGCCTGTAACTCTGCATGTGCCCTTGGGGCTACAGTGGGGCTGGGTTGGCTGGATGACACCCCACTGCCTTACACTATCTTCAGTGTGGGACAGTGGGACTGTGGGATGTGCAGATTTGCTCTTATGTTTGTGCTCTTTCAAATGTTACCAGTGAAGAAAAATCTTACAGAAGGCAGAGGTGGCTCGGTTGGGACCATATAGAGAGGCCAGAGGGTGCTGGTCACAGTCCCATGAGGGGCTTAGTGTCAGGACCTATGCGGACAGAGGCCGTCTGTGCCCCTTGTACTGACACCTCAGGGTGACAAGATGAGCAAGAGCCTACGGGGCTGGGGGTCCCCTGCCCACACAGGCCTCGTCCCATCCATGCATAGCTTGATGACAACAGTATTTAGATGGATTCTGAAACCCCAGCACAGCTCATGTTGCCGAGTGCCTTCCAGAGGACCTGCTCCTGAGATACAGATTCCTCCTGTGTCCTGACTGCCAGGGAGCCACAACACTGACAGGGCAGGTGGGGACCTGGGGAGGGAAGGATTTTGGGGCTCGAAGCCACAGTGTGACCCTACCCCATGTCATCATACTGTGTGCTGAGGTACACAGTGTTTATGTCTCACCACCACAGCTGAGATCAGAGCAGGTGTGCTGCCCAGTGTCCTTGCCCTGCTCAGCCACTCTTCCCCTGCACTGCCCCACTGGTCACGGAGCTGCATTCACTGAGCAGGCAGAGTGGCAGCGTTCGCTCCCCACTGAGCCGGGCAGCGGCTCTTTCCAGACACATGAGGTCTTGCATCCCCACATGCCCTCGCAGGCTGGCACAGGGCACTGTTGGTCTTGCCAGTGGGCAGCAGCCTTTGGTACCTGCTTGCTGCAACGAGGCTGCACGGGTCAGGGGCAGAGCTTGGCCCAGGGAGCCTGTCAGGGCACATGCTCAGGACCCCTTCCTCAACACTCACCCATAGGTGCGCTGTCTGTGCACTGCCAGTGTGTGACCTCAGGGACTTCTTGCTCAAGCAACAGCCATCAGGCTGGAGTCAGTTGTGCTTTCCTGCCACCCAGGTGCTCTGGACCTCAGCCCACTTCGGCTCTTGCATCTGTGCGTGGCTGGGGCTCCGGACCTGGTGCTTTGGGCTTGGCACATCTTATTCATGGGCTCATATTTTAAAGCCTAGCTGAAGACCTCATGGGAGCAATCGATGAATGCTGTGTTTTAACTTCAAAGCATGAAGGGGCTGATTGATCTCTCTGTCATGCTCTCGCAGCCACAGGCAGGCCCAGGTTTAAATCCTATCTTCTTTCCCAAAGTCGAAGCTGGGACCTTGGTCTGGGGTTAATCAGCAGTGATAGGTTTAAATGAATGAGATGAATTTTCTATATATTGCCTGGGTTTCCCCAACATACAAGGTCCCCTTCTGCAAGGTGTGTGTGTGTATGGGGTGTGTGGCACAATCTCCTTGCTTGAGGCTACTGCTTAGAGAAGTTTCTAGAACAAAGCTGCAATGGCTCAGGCTGCCACCACTGCCAGCCCTGGCAACCACATTTTGCAGCAAGGGCATGTACAGGTGAGACATGCCACAGAGAGTAGAGAGGCACAGACCTGGCCTTCAGGAGACCTGTGCAGGTTCCTGTCCATACTGCAGGGGTCCTGGCTGGCCTCGGGTCCTCCCACTGCCCCACCCACAGGTGCTTGTGAATCTAGCAGGGCCAGACTCTGGAATTGCTCAAGTCATACAAGAGCCACAGAGACCTGGGTCTGTGGGACCAGGAGATGTCCTGACTCCACATCTTCATGCGGGGCTTCCTGTGCCTCAGCTGTCCTGCCAATGTGAGTGCTGCATGGATCCTGTCACGCAAGAAACAGACACAGGCCCCCTAAGTCTATTCCATGGGAGCTGCACGGAGCCTCAGAAGGCCACGGGCCATCTCCAGGGCCCAGCCAGCAGGCTGGATACAGGTGGGTGTGACTTAGGTGGGGTTCTGGAGTCCCTGGGACCCTGTCTGGGAAGCACGGAAGCAGCCAGGGCAGGCGGGGCCTCAGAACACACCAGGTCTTGTTGCAGAGTAGTGTGTGGGCTCCAAGTTGCCTCACTGGTCCTGGTCCCCGTCCCTGTGCCGCAGTGGCCTCAGCCTCGGGTTCACTTGTTACTCTCAGCTCCTGGAGGCCGGCTTTGAGCTGGGCCTCACAAGGCTTCAGGAGACAAAAGAGGTACGGGGCCACCGCTCTGTGTCCTGGCCCTTAGCTGGGCCAGTGGGAACCAGGGACAATATAGTGGGCACGGCCTGGACTCCAGGGCTGGACTGAGGTAGGATGAAAGAAATAAAGATGAGTAGAAAGGAGATAAGAAAAAGCGGGAATTTAAAATTGCACTTTTCAGAAGAACTGCAGCTTCAGGACACAAAAGTTATACTAGCCCTGTTTAAATTTTTTTGTCTCTTCTCCTACAACAACAAACCCAGGCAATTCACCTCCACCTGCAAACAGACTACACTGGCCACCTTTGAAGTGATCGCTTCTTGTGTGTGGTGGGCAGTGGACCTCAGCTTCAGACCCCTGAAACAGCCGCATCTGACATAGCCCAGACGGCCACTCGACAGGTGGAACCGCATCCTGGACCACCTGTCTTGCGGGCACCCAGCCCTGTAAACACAGCTTGCTCAGGTAGCCTTTCTTCCCCTCTCAATGGCTGCACTCTTATTTCTTTGTGTGCTTTCACATTTCTGCCTAAAAATCTTTTCCACAACGGAATCAACAAACCTGCAGGCCTACTATGTGCTGGCTCTCGTCTCCACCACAATTTCCAGCTGTTCAGTCATCAGCAATACACTCCGTCTCTCTCTCTTTGGGCCTTAGTTTCCTCACCTGCAACACGGGGCTAAAGATTTCTGTGCTATCAATGTGCTCGGAGCCAGTCCTAGGCCTGAGCTCAGACTGGGCTGCACACATGCAGATGCACAAACGCATAGGACGAATGACTGCTGGTCTCCTGGGAGTCCGGAGGGTGCCTTTCTCTCTTTCAACTGTGTCCAGAGAAGCCAGATGGCCCAGGGACATGTGTGCAGGGCTTGGGGCAGAGTGTGGCCAGGGATAGGCTCCCTGGGGTCCTTCAGACAGCTGGACTGAACCCAGCGTTTTGGAGCTGGGTTGTGTGCCTGGGTCTCCTCTACCACGATGCGCACACACACATGCACACACACATACATGCAGCAATATACATATACACACACAGTGACACACATACAGATACACATAGCCACAAGTACACACACAGATATATACGGAAGTACACAGAAAGACACATACACAGAGACACGCAGATATACACACAGATACACACACACACAGACACACACACACACACCCATGCAGCAATACACATATACACACACAGCGACACACACACAGATACACATAGCCACAAGTACACACACAGATATATACAGAAATACACAGAAAGACACATACACAGAGACACGCAGATATACACACTGATACACACACACACACACAGAACTGTAGACATACACAGATATACACAGATATATAGATACACAGACTCATACAGAGATACATGCAAATATACACACAGACACACAAAGACATAGACACATAGGTACATATAGAGATGCAGATACACACACAGATACACAGAGACACACAAATGTACACACAGATGCACAAAGACATAGACACATAGGTACATATAGAAATACAGATACACACAGATACACAGAGACAGATATATGGATACACACAGATACACATACAGATGCACAACACACACACACATATACACAGATAGAGACACAGAGACACACAGAGATGCATAGATACATACAGTCACACATAGACATAGACACTGATACAGACACAAATATACTCACCCAGATACACACAAGAGACATGCAGATACAGACAGACACCTGCGCACAGGCACACATCACGCCCCCGAGGATGTCTTTCCATTCCGTACGGTTTAATCCTGATGTCCCCACGGGCTCATGCACTCCTTGGGCAGTGGCTGTCCTCCCTGAACCCTGCTCCCGAGCTGCAGACCTCTGCTGTGCCTACTGTGCCAGGAGGAGCCCCACTGCTCCTGCTGAGTGGCCCCTGCGCCCTGGCCCCAGCCCCACTCGACATCCTGAATGAGCCTTAATCCTGCGTTTTCACTAGCGTCACTGGGCCATTGTTCCCTGACACCACTGTGCCAGGCTGTCAGGGAAGGCAGGCAGGTTGGTCCTCAGCATCCCTGTGGCTCTGTCCTTTCCTCATTCCTTACTCCTTGCGTTCCATTTCCACTCGATTTTGTCCATGCCCCAGAGCCTTTGGCTCCATGTGACAGGAGGGACACTGTGTGCCACGGTGGAGGGTGGATCCCAACCCAGGCCTCACCTCCAGCCCCAACGAGACTTGTTTTCAAATCCAACAATGGCCCCAGGGCTTGGGCCATGCTGTCATCCTGAGTGTGGAGTTGTCCCTTTCTGGTCATTTCCTTTTGTATGGTTCCTAGAGAATAGTGCTGCTGCACATCTGCAGCCACCTGCCACATCACATTGTCCACATCTCAGGCTCAGACTGGCAGACTTAACTCCTAGAACTTCTGCCAAATGCCCTCCAGGTGACAGCTGTCATTTGATTCTGCATAGGAGGAAGCTGCTGGCAGAAAGTATGTAGAGGTGAGCAGAGAGCTGACTGAACATCTCCTTGGTCCCTGTCACCTGAACTCAGGGGTGTGGCTGTCTGTATCCTGTGCCAGTCCTCACAGCCACGCCCACCTCCATCTGGTGCCTGGACGGCTGCTTCTTCCTGGATATGCGCGGGTGCTGACACCCAGCAAGGCACAGAGAACCCATGCCTGCCCCCCCTCCTGGCTTTGGCTGCCCTGCTGTGAGCCCAGGACATAGGCACAGAATAGCGTGGTGTCCGTGTGCTGAGAGGAGGTGGGGCTTGTGCGTGTGGTGTGAGTATGCTTGTGTGACTCTGAGCCTGCACACGAGGGGAAGGAGCACATGGTCTGCAGGAGGGGTGACTCTGTGCTGGGGTCTTGTTCTCATCTCTTGGTCCTGTGGCCCCTGCTCTGGCCACCTGGACCTGAGAGAGCTTACCCAGGGTCATCTGGATTATTCTCTCCTGGTTTCCTAGCTGCAGGGCACCCCAAGTCCTCCTCGTCCTGGACTGCTGATCCCTGGTGGTCTGGTCACTGCTGACCTAGGTCTGTCCCACTGGGGCCTCTGAGTCTTCCTCACACATGGGTGGGCTCCTCATCCCTGGTCACCTCTGCCCTTCAGCCCAGTGTCCATTCATTCACCGGCCCTATGTCTGCCAGGTCACTTGGCACTGCACTTGCTGACCAGCCTTCCCAGGGTGGGCACTCTGCGACACTGTAGCCTGTGATCCATGACCTTCCTTGCAGTAGGGTGACTCAGGTTGTTGCTGACCCGAGAACCAGCATGCCCTGGGCTGGGCGCCTGGTGGAGATACTCCATGGAGGTGGATTTTGTTTTCTCTCCTGTTATACCTGGTTCATTAAAAGGGAATCAGTGTCTTGCTAGAGAGAGGAGCTTTCTGTTCTTTTTTTAACTTTTCAAGGATGAACACCTGACACACAGTTTGCTTCATGGGAGGCCACGATGTGATGGCACTTGCGATCCAATAGGCGGTGCAGAAGGAAGTCACCCAACGTGGGCACTGAAGCAATGCCAGGACAGAGCTGCCCATTGCCCTGAGGGCCAGCCTGCAGGACTGTCTGCAGGGCAGTGATCAAGCCCCTGCCCCGAGGACCGGGTAGCCCCTGGGCTCTGTGGTGACACTGCAGGCTCCGTGTCCGCAGTTGGTCACCTTTAGCCCATGTGAAGGAGGAGATGTGCTTTTCCCGGTAGGGGCAACCCATCGGGTCTCATTAAAACGCCGAACTCCACAGAACAACGGCACAGATCACCATTTCTGCCCCGCTGGGTTGGGAAATCTGTGGGTGACAGGGTGTAGTAAAAACACATCTTTTTAGCCTGCATGAAAACAAACATTATCTTGGAAGAAGGAAAAGGCAAATGTTTTAAAGGAGTAAAAACAATTATTTACGCTAGGGGAATGTGAGGGACATGACATGATTTATTGCCAAATAGTATTTAAATGCAGTTCACAGGAGGGACGGCTGGGACCTTTGCTGTCTGGGACGTGGGGAACGCTGCTTGGGTCAGGCGTGGCCTCGTGAGGAGGGCTGGGCTCCGGGCTTCACCTGCTTCCTCCACAACACAGCCGGCGCAGTGCAAGCCTTGGGATTCTTTTGATTCCGCTTGGGGCTTTTTAGTGGCTGAAAAAATTACAAATAGCCTCTCATAATGGTTTGGGAACAGGGCTTTTCCTGGGCTGAGGTAGAGGTGCCTCGAGTCTCCCCGTCTCCTGCGCCACCCATGAGCACACAGTGCTGCCCATCGTCCCGCCTGGTCATGTGCTCTTCACGGTGGGGACACTCAGCCACAAACTGTTGGGTGTGCGGCACACGCTTGTTGACGGCAGCTCGGTGCATAGCAATCCCTGGGCAGCGTCTAAGGAAAGCTCCGGAGAGGCTGCTGGTCGTCTCGTTCATCCTGGGAACTGCAACTCCGCAGCCACCACCTGCCTGCCCGGTCCAAGCCTGGCCTTCAAGCCACCGCCTGCTGTCTGCCTCCACGGGTTCCATATGTGAGGAGTGTGGCTCAGCTCACTGCCCGACTTATTCCACACAAACGGCGGCATTGCCAGTCTCACGCGCATCCTTGGCAGGATTTCCCTATTTTGTGAAGCTGAATGGATGGGCAGAGTATGTGGGTCTGGTGCTCTTTCTCCGCTCTCCAGTGGACGGACCTCAGGGGTGGTGAACAGTGCTGTGCTGAACATGGGTGGGGGCAGGTGTGTCTCTGTGACACACTGACTTACTTCCTCTGGTTGTACACCAGTAGTGCAGCTGCCGGATCCTATGGCAGCTTGGGTTTTAATGTTCGGGGGCCTTCCGGGCCGTTTGCCATAACGGAGGTGCCAGTTTGTATTCCCATTTCTTCTACTTATTGGCCAATGTTTGTCTCTTATAATTTTGCTAATGGATGTCCCAGCAGTGTGGGGTGGTTTTGATTTGTCTCACCACGATGACGAGTCACCTTTTCACAAAGCTTTTGCCCTCTCCTTTGGGAATGGTCACCTGGCTCTGTCCGTTTTTCTACCTGGCTATTTATTTAGTTCTTTTTCTGTTGCTGTTGGGGTGAGGGATGCCTGGGGTACCTTAGGTGTTAACCCCTCCTCAAAGACGAGGATTTTAGCCTCGTGGGCACCCATGAATGTGTCGCTGGCCTCCTTTGCCAGTCGGCTGTGCTGCTTGCTGTGATTCCGCTCATTTGTTTTGCTTTTGAGTCCACATCCATTCGTGGGCACCTACCCACTGATGGCAATGTCTCTTCCCCTATGTGTTGCTGGCTTTTACCAAAGATCATTCAACCATGTATGTGGGAGTTTATTTCTGTTCCTGTGGTTTGTATGTATATTTTTTATACCAATACCATGCTGTTTTAATAACGGTAGCATTGTAACATATTTTGAAATAAAAAAAATATTGAATGAATTTTAAATTGCAATTCTGGGATGGTTTATCATGACAAAAAGAATGTCAATTTAGAGTCAGTTTCTTTATTGCAACTAACATTTCCCTAGACAATGAAGCAAAAGCATTTTCTAAAGTGCCCTGATAGAAACTATTGGAGTTATTTAGTAGGAGCATGGGAAAGAGTGGATAATATTGGTGCATCCTTATTGTGCTTAGAAGGTTAGAATGAAGAAGCTGCTCTTGGGACTTTAGGGATTGCACTGCCAGGGCTACTGAAGAAGCCACCACAGCTCCTCCTCCCACACGCCTGAGCTGTCTCCCGATGGGGGATTGATTGGCATGGTAGCCCAGCAGCACCTGGCTAGCAGCAATGTTTAACTCAGTGTCAGAGGAGATTGGGTTCTAATTCAGGTGACACTGTGCTAGGTTGGAAAACTTCCTGTCGGCTTTCTGTGAGCACCCATCTTTTGTCTCTCTCCTTCCCTCCTTCTCCACATGTGGCTTCACTCACTAAGTACCTGCCAGGTGCTTGGTGCTGTCTGAGAGGTACCGCGTGCTAAGTTACCCCAGGGAAGGAGGTGTGGCTGCTGTGCTCCATCAGAGTTCCTGCTTTGTGCTTGTGTCCTGCGGCCCCCTGGTAGCAGCTTTCAGTCCCCATCTGCACTGGCTGTGGACAAGGCTGTGCTGTCATGCACACACATGTGACTCCCCTCTGACCCTTCCTCGATGTCAGGTAGCGACTCTCTGGTGACACGGAGATCAAGGACCATCACTCAGTAGGAACCTGAGGTGCAGTTAGATGGCTCTGCAGACACCAGGTCCCTGACCCTCTCTCCTACCTGCCCCACCAGCTCTGGGACTTACTCATCAGGGGTGAGGACCTGGGACAGCCCCCTGGGGCATCCTGAGGCATCATTGGGAAGCAACTGCAAAGTTCAGGCTCCACCTGCCACACTGCCCAGGTGCCATCACCCCTGCATTTCCCACAATCCCAGAGAAGCAAGCCCCATGGGGAGGAGGGCTCCCCCTCCTCTGATGCTGTCAGTTTCTCCCCTTTGCCCATTTTGCTGTTCAGAAGGTCTTTTAAGTCCCTGTTGTTTCTTTAAGAAGCAATGAAAAAAATACACATATCAGCAAGTGAAGGTTTAAATGAAGGAAGAGGGTGTCAGCTTATCGAGTGAGGGAGGCTCCTGCTCCAGACACTCGTTAAAAGTTCAAAGCACATTTTTCTTATAAATTAGGCAGGAGCGAAATTCAGAGAGACAGGAAGGGAAGAAATAAGGTTTTAAAACATGCAAAGCATCTAAATGAGCATCAGGGAGGAAAATCAGATGCATGGAACATGCAACAGACACAAAACCCCGGACACTTAACACACGCTAAAGTGTTGGTGTCGGCTGCTGTTTTCCAAAGCTGCGGCCTCCAGCTAAGGGGCAGGGGCAGGGGCAGGGATGGTTCATACTTCAGAGAAGACTCTCCACTAAGTAGCTCAACAGCATATAGATATATGTGCACATGTACATGGGTGAACACATATATGTGCATATATGTAGACGTCTGGTATTTGTGTCAACCTGCCCCTCAGTTCTCTGCTGACTTGGAGGTGAACTGCGACGAGTGGCAGAATGCAGTCCCTCTGATGTCCCTGGGCACAGCCCTAGGTGCATAGTGGATGTCCCCAGGAGCCATGCCAGAGAGCACATCTCCCACAAGGCCAAGTAAGCCACATGCTCCATGCTAGGGGTATGGCTCCTGTGCCAGTTGTGTGGGCACATGGGGCTCACAGCACAGAGCTCACAGGGAGGCCCGGGGCTCTGTCACCTGGCCTCTCCTTGCCTTCTGGGGATGGCTGGGATGGTGGGGAGAACTGGAACACTGTGTGTGTGGTGTGCTCATGTGTGCTGTATATGTGTGGTGTGGGGTACATACGTGTGGCCCATGCCCATGTTTTGTGTGCCTGTGCAGTGTGGTGTGCATGTATTAGTACGTACATGCACATGGTACCTCTGTGTGGTCGTGCATGTGTGCCTGCAGGTTGCTTCAGCCCATAACCCCTCCCCTAGGATCTGGTACAGCTAGGGCACCAGGACAGTGACCCCAGGACAAACAGCATCTCATGGCAAAGAGGAAACACAATTTCTTCCAGATGAGTGACTACCATGGGGGCTCAGAGCCCCTGCAGAGTGGGCAGGAAGGCTAGGGAGGTGGAGAATTGCCCTAGGGGAGGCTGCCCCTGGGGGGAAGTCCTGGGCTGAGTCTTCAGGTCTGGGGTGTCTTGGAGGAAAGGGTGGCTCGGGTCAAGGGCTGCTGTGCCTGAGAGAGGACAATGTTGCAGCTAATACTCCTGGTAGGGTTGGAATGTGGCCAGGTAACAGGGTCCCTGGAGTGTGAACCCCTGGATGAGCCTTGGACACCCCAAGATACAACTTCCTCATCTGCAGAGTGAAGTTAGTGCGTGATTGACTCCTCACTGGACACTGATGCTGACTTTAGAGATACATGTGCACGTCACGTGCATCCCCTCGATTGGCTCATGCATCTTCCCTGTACCAAGGCCCCTGAGCCCATGCCACAGTCTGCACTGCACAGCAGGGATACCCTGCTGCTTTGGGCACCTGCCATGTCCCACGCCCCTCTGGAAGCCTGTCTGGCCCGAGCCTGTCGGAACCCGCTCCTCTTCCCACCCCACCAGGGGACGGGTGTGGGGAGGGCAGGCGGCTATGACCTTGTGGGTCCCCTCCTGGTCCTTGGAGCAGCAGCTATGGGTGCTAGGGTGGCATGCAGCCCCCAAGGGGTGGGGTGGGCCACCTGTCCTGTGTGCTGGGTATTCTGACACGGCCCCCACCCAGTGCTTCATTAGCATCAGCCTGACAGGCTGTGGAACCAGGGGGAGGATTTGGGTTAATAAGGGAGATTTTTAAACTGGCTCCAGCTCTGCACAGCCAGCTCTGCCTCTAAGAGCCTCGTCCATCAGGCAGCTCAATTAGGACACTGGCCTGGTCCCTCTCACAGCTGCTTGGAATTCGCACGGAGTCTGTCAGAGGAGGACCAGGAGGAGGCCCCCGAGGCACTCTCCGGAGGACAGATGCATACTCTTCCTTCACAGCATGGTGGGATGGGCACATCAGGGGGTCTGCTGGAAGGGAGGGATACAGCCAGGGCTCCCCATTGCCAGTTCCCAGATGGGTTCCCCTCTGCACACCCTCGGCCAGCCACTCACTGTCCACGTCCCCACGCATATCATGTAGCACACACACGTGCACACACGCTCTGACCTGGGGCCATGCTGCAACAAGGAAGACAGGACATGGGATGTGGGCCAAGGGGAGGCTTGGGCCTTGCTCAGCAGGAGGGTGGAGGGGCACTTGAGACTGGGTGATGCCACAGAAGGTGAAGCACAGAGGAACAGATCTAACAACTGGCAACAGGGAGCAGCGTCAGCCTGGGGCCCCCTAAGAAAACCAGTGTCAGCTGAGCAGCAGCAGGGCTTGCCTCTGTGATCCCCAGGAGCGTCCCCAACTGTAGGAGGTGGAAAAGACCAGTGGGGACACTGGGAGGCTCACCAGGCCACGCAAGGTGCTGGCACTGCAGCCTTAAGCCCCGCAGCCGACAGGTACTCATGTCTTGCCCTCGGGCTAAGCAGAGGGGCCAAGGTGATACACTGGAGCACAGGGCTGCCCTTACTGGGATGAACCAAGGCCACAGTAAGTGTGCAGCAAATTCCAGGATCTCAGTGTTTACCCTGAGAGGCAACGAGGCCCTGAGTAGAGAGGAAGCCTGCAGTCCAAGAAGAACCGATCAGAGCTACAAAATAACCTCTGGTGTCACTGAATTAGGATAGTCCTTGGGCAAAAGCACCCTGAGACCTGCAGTGTTGAGAGGTCATGTGATGCTGTGTTACTGTGGCAGAGAAGCTGCGGATGAAGAAGCCCAGGAGAGAGTTTTGAGTAGAGACAACTCATCCACTCTCAGATGCGCTGGAGAGCTCACCGTCAATGAGATGAAAAAGTGGTCAGAGGCTTCAGCACCCTGACAGTCACGGGTGGTATGGTGACAGCAGTGCTGACCCTGAGGTGGGCTGAAGGTGGACAGAGCACAGAGGCAACAAGCTGAGGGGGACAGAGGACTGAGGGAAACAAGAAAACCAGGAGAGGCCAGGGAGCCAGGGGCTGCTGAAGTCACAGAGAATGACAGGGGTTGTGAGAGACATAACCGAGGGGCTGGGATCTGAGAGAAACCCATCCATCCTCTCATTCATCCTTCCATTACCCGTCATCCACCCACCATCCAATCACCCACTCATGCATTATCTATCCATCCTTCCACTATCCATCCATCCACTCATCTGCTATTGATAGCCACCTATGCATCTACCACACATCCAGCACCACCACTACTATCCATCCATCCATCCATCCATCCACTTATCCATTATCCATCCACCCAACCATCTATCCATCCATCCACTCATCTACTATCGATAGCCACCTATGCATTTACCAACACACCCAGCACCAACATCCATCCATCCATCCATCCATCCATCCATCCATTCACTTATCCATTATCCATCCATCTATCCATCCTTTCACTTATCCATTATCCATCCATCCACCCATCTATCCATCCATCCATCCACTCATCTACTATCGATAGCCACCTATGCATTTACCAACACACCCAGCACCAACATCCATCCATCCATCCATCCATCCATTCACTTATCCATTATCCATCCATCTATCCATCCTTTCACTTATCCATTATCCATCCATCCACCCATATATCCATCCATCCACTCATCTACTATCGATAGCCACCTATGCATTTACCAACACACCCAGCACCAACATCCATCCATCCATCCATCCATCCATCCATTCACTTATCCATCTATCCACCCACCCATCCCTCTGTCTACCCATCCACCCACTCTCTGTTATTTATCTGCTATCCATCACCCATCTACCTATTTATGCATGCACACACTCATCATCAGTTCCATCCATCCACCATCCATCTATCCATCTACTATCCTTGTATCCACTCTCCACCTATCTATCCTTAATTCATCCACTCATGTATCTATTCACTATTCATGTTATCTACCCATCCCATCATCCTATCCATTATCCATCCATTCATCTACTATGCATCATTCATTTATCCATCCATCCATGTATCTATCCATTAAATCACCTTCCACCTATCCATGTATTCATCCACTCATTCACATACCCTCTATTCCAACAATGGTGAACCTTTTGTGATGAGTGTCCAAACTACAACCCAAAACTCACTCATTTATTGCAAAGTACCAACACGGCAACTAAACCTGAACGCTGAGGTTTAAGTTTAGAAAAGACTCATACATTAACATCTTTTATAAAAACAACATACATGTTACAGATTGACCCCCACTGCTATCCATTTACCCACTTAGCCAGCCTGGTCCATGTACCTGCAAGTCTATTTGTCCATCTAATGTAAGCAGCTTGAAAGAGGCCCAGGTGTGCCCAGGGAGGAAAAGCTGAGCCATGCATTCTGGAATAGACCTCTCAACCCATTATGTCTACTTAGAGCCCTCCCCTCTTCCAGGGAGCTGCTGAAATTTTAATTTCCTTGTGATGTTGCCTCTGGTCACCCTGTCCCTTTCTGATTCTACCCTTCTCAAGTAGTCAGCACTGGTCAGGTCAGGTCTTAAATGCTGTGTGATTGTGTGTATGATTGTGTAACTGTGTGCCTGTGTCTGTATGTGCACACTTATGTAACATGTGAGAGCATGTGTCGTTGTGTCTGTGTTTGGGTCCATGTGACTGTATGTGGCCATGTGTGACTTTGTGTAACGGTGTATAGCTGTGTGTGTAAGGACCCTTCGGGCGTGGCAAGTGTTGCTGGTGTTCCTGATACCCAGGCAGCAAGGCAGGAGGGCTAGGGAGATGACCCCCAGCCACCACCAAACCTTCAGAGGTCTCTTGGTCCTCTGCAGGCAGTGCCCAAGTGGAGAATGGGTCCAGGATGGAAGCCAAGCTCCATTCTGGATAGTAGAGGACCCACAACTGGGCTGAGGCGGTCACTGTGTGTCTCAGCTTTGTCCAGGGTATAGCTGCCGGTTGGGACCTTGAGGCTCCTACTTGACCTCCAGTGTCTCTGCTAGAACCAGAAATACCCATCTTGGCAGGTGACTGGGCCACTGTCTAGGGCCCCAGAGCAGGCAGGGAGAAGGTAACGCCTTCCTCTGCAGAGTAAGTGTGGGAGGTGTGCTGCAGGGCAGCACCTCTCTAGTGTCCTGTGCTGACCTTCTGCACCTCCTCTGGCTGTGTCCCCCATCTGGGTGGCTTTTAGCCTGGGAGGGGCTGTGCTCACGATGAGCTTTGTGCTGCTTGGGTCTGTCCTGTACCTCTGAGCAGCACAGGCTGGTCAGGCCCTATGCTCACGGGTTAGCGTGACATCGTCTTGTTAATGTCCTTGCCTGTGTGTTGCTGACACAGTAGGTGCTGGTGGAAAGGACTTCACTCCTCACACTATGATCAGACAAAACTGCCAATGAGGGGATGCGTAGAGACACAGACCCCTGCATCCTGGTCAGCTCCGGTGTCCACTAACAGGACAGTCCTCTTTCCCGGGTCATTTTCATGTAACTTTAAATGTACTGGGGTTTCAATGAGACATGGGTGGGGTCTGTTCCCCTCCACCCTGCCCCACACACGAGGACTCTGAAAAGCTCCCCCTGAAGAAACCCTAAATTAGCCTTAAAAATACACACAAATCTATGGGGGCAGGGAGCTGCCCATCTCTGAAGGGTAATTACTGAGGGAGGGAGGGGCAATGGCCTTTGTGCACAGCACTGACAGCCTCGGCTCATGCATTATTCAGGAGCTTGGGGACAATACAGGAAGCAGAATTGAAAAGGCGAGAAAGAGAAGTGCAAAAGCAAAGCCAGGAGTAAATACAGATGGCTCTGGGAACCCTATTTTTCTTTAGCTTATAAAAAATGGCCACTTTTAGGGTGCTGGGGTGGAGTTCTCGCCAAGCCATCTTGGGGGACACCCTGGCTGGTTTTGCACTGTTCCCTGCTGCTCGCAGCCTGCAGGGCCACAGGACGGCATATGGTTCCCAGTGACACTCTCTCTCCTTTCCCCTCCTCTCCCTTTCTCTCCACCATAATGCACAGCTTTGTCAAGCTAATACTTCAAGGATCAACATCAAAATTGGCACTTTCTCTTTCTATAGCCACATCCAATTAAAAGTATCTTAGACCTCCCAGCAGCGTCCCCATCAGGGCAGCCTGGCTGTCGGGGTGCTGGGGCTACACATCCATTTCAAATCAAGCTCGGGCTGCAGCAGCACACAGCACTGTAAGCAGCATTATCTGCAGCCCCTTTGTGTGTGGGGCTGCGCTGTGGGGCCTCGGGAAACCCTGCCGCCTGCACATCCCTGCACCGGGCCACCACAGGCGACCCAGTCCCACATTGTGTCGGCTGACCCTCTGCTGATCACACACCCATTCACTTCTGCTTTTCCTGGGGGAAAGGGGGAAATCTGGAGTTTGACAGATGCAACTAGGGCTTGCAGGCCATTTCTGAGCAGTTGCCGGAGCTAGCCGTTTACCTTCTTGTCCCAGCTCCCAAGAGCATTTAACAGCCCCTAGCACCTGTGCCCTGTAACGCCTGTGTCTGTGTCCCGGCCGGGCCACCGCTGTTGGATGTGGGGCCGGCAGGCCTGCATCAAGTGGGAAGACCACACAGGGCACGTGTAAATGAAAGGCATTAACAAGTGAGCGAGCGGGAGGAGAGGGTGATGGGAGATGTGTGAGCTCCAGCCCGGCTGGCCGGGCAGCAGAGCTGCCGGACATGGTCTCCGCACTGCTCTCAAATCACGCTCTGTGAACATTGCTATGACAATGAAAAACAAGATTTTCCCCCTGCAAAATGAAATGTCACTTCTGATAGCATAAAATCTGAAACATCATCTTCCCAGGTCACACCAATACTTTACGCAGAAGATTAAACTCTCTGTTTATTGAGTGGATAATGTAGCCTCCCAAAGTGTGAGGGCCCCTGCTAAGTGAGAAATTAAAAAGCTGCACTGTAAAGTCTAATGGTATATATGAAATAAAGAACGGTAACTTAATTGGTAATCAGAAGAAATCATAAAACTAATCATGCAATTAATGTCTTCGACAGCAAGCGTGTGAGGTGTGTGTAATTACAAGGAGACAATGTGACGGTGGCCTCTGGCGTGACAGGGTCAGTGGCTAGGAGGGCCTGCCTGCCTGCCTGGATCATGGCCAGCTTTGGATGGAGCACACGGCGTGGTGTCCCACAGCCCTCCGTGGAGGGCTCCGCTCTCCCGCTCAGGAAGGGCTGCCCTGAGTTCTGTGTGCGCAACACCCCCTCCTGCCTGCAGACGTGCAGTGTTGGGGAAGGGAGTGGAGATCCCCTGGTAAATCTTGGAAGGCCGGCTGCTCCCTGGGGTCAGGTGCTGGAGTCTGCTTTGGGCTGATTATGCCCCGACAAACATAGGATGCTAATTTGTTGATAAAAGGAAAGGGAGGCAGGTCGGCATCCCAAGTGGCATCCCATGTTCCACAGCCCTCTGTGAGTTCTCCCTGGTCAGGCTGTGGCAGGAAGGGAGCTGGGCCCTTCTTGCTGCAGTAAGGACAGTCTCCCTCCAAGGACACAGACTGGAGGAGGCTCCATGGCCAGTGACCACAGCCACCCTCCTCAGAGGAGGACATGAGCCTGCCTCCACACACAGACTGTCTGGATGCCCCAACTCTAGCTTGTCACTGCCAAGGCCTCTGACCTGTGGGGGGACAGAGGACCCCTGAGCTGAATTCCAGGGGGAGACAAGATATAGGTGAAAGCCCAGGAAATGCAGAACACAGGGTACTGGGCATGTGGGGACTCTTGAAACCTGACAGTATTTCTTACACCATTGGACAGGGGATGGAGGCAGGCTTTTGGAAATGAATAAACGCTATTATTATTTTCTGAGCAGTTCAGAGAGGGCCTTTGCCTTTCAGCTGTGCTGTACTCTGACACTGAGTAGTGACAGCTCCTGTGAGTTACACCCTGTAGGTTGGGCAGGGGTGCAGAGGACAGAACTGTGGGACCGCAGTGCACATCCGGGCACACTGCTCATCTGATGGATCCTGTGAGGGAAGGGGGACTCGCTTCTGTCACCTAGAAGCCCTTTGCTTTCTCAGCTTGATCGCTACACTTGGCAGTGCTGTGGGCTCTCACTGTGCCTGGCTGGGGGGCGGGGAGACGCCGTACTCAGAATCTCCCAGGATGGCAGCACCTCAAGGTCCAGCTGGTGATGCCTGCTTTCTCTTTAGGGTTTGCATTTGTTAAAAACAGAGACAAATGACTGAGACACAGGGACAAGACACAAAGACTCCATCCTGACCTCCTTGTCCAAGAACAGCAAGAAGGACATAGGTGTTCTCTTTGCTACTTATCAAAAGGACTATTTTATATCTGTAAAAAGATGCACGAATCAACAGATACAGTGGTGAGAGGACAGACAGGGTGGGTACACAGTGGCCCTGGACCATCACGGCCAGATGGGCCTTCTGTAGTCCCCATGTCATTGGGAGGTGATGAGAGAATGGTGTCCCCTGGCACCTTCCTGTTACCCTCCCTGAACCTGGGATTTCTCATGCTGCTGTCTGCAGCCTTACTGCACTATGCCCCATGCTGGCACCCTCCTAATGGGGAGGCTACCATGTAGCCTGGGGATACCGTGGTGTCACAGGCTGGGCAGAAGCCCCAGAACATAGCCTCCAGAGGAGGCTCAGAGGACTCATGGGAAGAGGAAGGTCCATGTCATTTGGGTCCACCCAGGCAGAAAGAAGGTAAACATGGACCTTGGCTTCCTGGACAGGGCAATAGAAACACGAGTGCGACTAAGTTATAAATATTGCAAAGAAAAATCTCTCTGAACTCAGGGTAGAAAGTGTGTCCTCAACTCCTCCGTCAGAAAACACTAACTACAGAGAAGTGGGGGACAGGATCTTATCAGTGAGTGGACAGGGTTCTTTGCCTCATAAAAATGACCAACAGGAAGGGTGGTGGGCGGGGTTGCAAACTGCACATACTTGCAGTGAGTGGCCTTGGGCACTGCTGCCTTCCCACAGGACGAACAGTGCAGGGAGACGGGGCATTGCAGGAGGGCTGCACACCAGGCGGAGGTCGGCAGCCTTAGCAGTAAAGAGGATATGGAGAGCCGGGTTTTGTGTTCTGCACACACAAGAATGGTCCATCCCTCCTCCAAGACACGGAGTGTGCCAGAGAGACCCATGTGGGAGCTCGCTTTGTGGTACAAAGCTTCCAGACTCCACAGCCCGAGCCACAATGCTGCCATGTGCTACCCAGAGCGACCCAGCACTGGCGCCACAAGCACTGACGGCCATGATCACCTGGAGTAGCCCCCTTTGGTTTTCCTGCCTTGTTCCCCAGGAAACTCCCAACAGACAACTCAGCAAGGCAGGTGTGGCTTTGGTGCCAGACCAGGGCCCAGAATTCGCCTGACTTTGAAAGCAGCTCAAGACAAACCTCGGCTGTCCCAGCCAATACAAGCCCCTCTGGTCCTCTGCCTTGCACAGCGGGGCCTGTCTGGCCCAGCTGCTTACAGGACTGCACTCCAGGGACATCTTCAAGAACTGAGTGTCCTGAGTCTGTCTGGCGTTGGTTTATACCACCTTCTCTGAGGATGAGGAGGTTCAGGCTGCTTGAGGCTGCTCCCTGGGTGAGCAGGGACTTAAACAGAGCTGTGCCGTTCTCTCCATGTAGACTAGGCATGTGAGTTAGGCTTCCAGGAGGGTTCAGAGATGCAGCCACGCCCGCCCTTTCCCCCGGGAGCTTCAGTCTACCCACAGGCCCTGCTGTTAGGGGACTGGTGTGTGGACGACAAGCCACACCTGCTGCTGTTCGCTGTCTCCCATGGCATGCAGGCACTCCCTTCCCAGCCTGGAGGCCCAACCCCAAGGCTCCCTGTCACCAGGGCCTCCAGGGGCCCGGCGGGGCATGTGCCTAGCTTGGGGGAAATGGACTGGGGTGCACTGGACTCGTCTCTGCCCAAGAAGAATTGAGGGGAGATAGAGCCCGCACACTCCTGCAGTGAACATGTTGGTTTCCACAGTCAGGGAAGCAAGCGGGAACCTCAGCATCTGTGTCGCAGGAGCATGTTTCACTGCTCTGAGAGAGGGTGCTGGAATGAGGGTTCAAGCAGAGGGGTGTGGCCAGAGCAAGGTGAGGACAGGTGGCCACCAGGCAGACCTCTGGGGCTTCCTGCCCTACACCACTGGTTTCTGGCTCACCTCTGCACCGGCCCTCTCCTGGCCCTCTGGCCCAAAAAGATTCTGTGGTAATTGCCGGCCTGGGGAGGGCTCTCCAGGGGGAGTGCTTCGTCATTCCCTAATGAGGCTCTTTTGGGTGCCCGACTCCTGGGGGGTGGTAGTTAATGCTTAATAAGCATATGCACTATTTAAATAATAGAGAGAATATCAGCGAGAATCTAAATTATCCCTTAACTTCTCAAAGAAATCATAACATGCATTTGAAAATTTGCAGGAATATGGCTCATGAATAAAAATGTGTTTTTTAAATACAAATATGGACTAACAGGAAGCTGGGCACCCAGAATATCCTGAGTTCCTAGCTATTGTCAGTGAGCAGCTGTCCAGCAGGTCCTCAGGAATGGGACCTGGGTGTCCCTGTCTGGTCCGATCCCCTAACCACCAGGTCCCCTGTACAGGAGAAAGGTGGGAATGTGGTCCATGCTGGGGTACATGCTGGGTGGTGCCTGTGCCATCTGTGCCCATCAGCACAGCACAACAGTTGGTCACCCCTGGCCAAGTGCCTCCAGGATCTTCTCTTTCTAACCCTGCCCCAACCCTGACAAAGTCCAGCAAGCTGTCCAGGGGTGTGGACCAAGAGCCGCTCTGAAGATTTCCCACACAGCACTCACTTCGTGCTTGGAGCCTCAGTGTAAATGAGCAAAACTCTGTCCTAAGGTGCCAGGAAAGAATCCCACCTGCCAGCTATGGGTCCCACATTGCCCCCAAAACCAGAGGGGTGGAGTCTATCAAATGTGCAGTAAAAGAAGATCAGGAATATCTCATCGCAAGCTTTCTGAACCAAGCCTCTCCTTATACCAAATGATCATTTTAAATTTCAGGTCAGTTGACCTTAGAAACAAATTCAGTGGGAAAGGCTGTGTTAAGGGAATGGTTTATATTTTTCAGTGTTTTCCTTCTGGCAGTGAGGGTGTCTTTCAGTGACTAAAGAATTGTTCCAAATAAGCCCCTTACAGTGTGGACGCAGAGCAGCCCCCGTGAATGAAATGTCTGAGTGCAAACGCCATCCCTGTGTGTCCCCCATTTCTCTGGAAGACACTGACTTGGGCAGCTCGGGTCTGTCACAGGGGCCTCAGAGTCCATCCACAGATGACGGGCTCTGTGGTGGTGAATGGCAAACACCTCAAAGTCACCTCTGATGAGTTACTGGGGCGCGGGGAGCCACTCTGCTCCTCGCCATTCCAAGAGCGATTTATTCACAAGCAACGACAAGATGGACTCAAATTAGTGTGGTGATGCGCAGCGGGCGTGCCGGCGCCCTCCTAAGTCGAAGTAGCCTAGGAACCGTGGGAGGCAGGAATCCTGCTTTAGGATACAAAAACCCCAGCTAATATAAGCCTGAGAAGCACACTTTGCTTGGCTCCCTCTCCATCTCCAAACACCCCAACTCGCCGCGTCCTTGCGTTTGACCTTTGTTTAAATGCAGAAGTAGGAGGCTCTGGCAATCAGCAACCTACACCCCCTTCCCAGCCGCACAGGCAGTGCGCTCCCTCCCGATTCCATACCAGAACCACCAGTGCTGAGCAGGAAGTTCCCTTCTGGGAGGGGGTGACAGCTGAGGCCCTGCGGGGGTGTGGGGGCGGAGCTGCGAGAGCCCGCCTGGGCTGCATAGGAGGAGAGGGGCAGGAGGTAGCCCACAAGGACCCCACCTCCCTAATAGGGGGTGCCTGCCGGGCCCCAGGCCCCACTGTAGCCCAGGTGTCTGAGATCCAGTCAGAGCTCTGGAAAGAAAGGCAGTGACGGGCAATGCCTGAGGTACGAAGTTGAATGAGAAAAAATGCTGGTCCCCTACAACTGCATGTCATCTATTTTCATTTTAAAATGTCCCTTATCTGTCAATTGACACTTGGCAGGACCCACTGACATCAATACCATATCCAGGTGTGCCAAAGTGGTGTACACAACAGAACCTTTAATAGATAAGAACAAGTGAACTAAACATTTAGGAACTATGTAATTTATGGCATGAGATAATTTTGCTCTCTCTAGAAAGTAATTGTGGTATACCAACAGGTACGATTGTGAGTGCTTGTTTATTTTCGCGGAGTCCAGCGCCATCTCCGTGCGAGTCGCACAGATCTCGCAGCTGGGACGCGGCGGCGCGAGGTGTGTTGGTTCACATGGAAGCAGCCAGGGGTGCTGGGCGGATCGCGGCGTTCATCTCAGTTCCCTCAGCAGATGTGTGAAGGGGTCTTCGTCCTTGTCTGATGCTCTTTTTTCAAAAAGCAACTCAAATTTCATATTTTGTTATAGTTTTAATTTCTAATCAGTGGATGGAAACATTTTTATTTGGAAAGATGCTGGGAAAGTTAGAAAATTTCAAGCTTTTGTGAAACAGAGCTACAACTGATCTCACAGGAGACGCAAACTCTCGTCCCTCACGTCGCAAAGGGACAGGAACATTTCCAGTATGCATTTTCAATGTGTCCTGCTTGTAAAGTAGACTCCTTCTTGCACGCTGTCCAGCTGTCTCTGTTGCACTGAAGGTTACTCTATCTTGAAATGTTTCCTGGACATGCCCACTCACACTACAGGCCTGCACTTCTGAGGCGCTGGCTCTGGATGCCCCCTCTGCATATTCCCACCAGACGCCACAAACCTCCACCACACACGGGTTGTGGTTTCTTCCTGTGGTATTTAAAAGTTTCTTATAAGGTATAATTAACAGCTCAAAGGCCTTGGATAATAAAACTTATAAAAATGTAAAGTATGCTCAAGACATAAGCCTAACAGGCTGGACCATGAACACCAGGTTCTTGCCACGGTGCCTGGAGGGACAGAGGGGGCTCCTGGAATCTTTTCAGGTGTCTGAGTCAGGATAGTTACTTCCTCCCAGGTGATTCTGATTGCAAAGCTTCCTTCCCGTGAAGCTGCTTTTATCACAGAAGTTGTTCATTGTTTTGGACACACCTTGTTCTTCACATCTTCCCTTTAATGGTTTGCAACAAAGAACTTCAGGAAAACTCAGTGTTGACACTGCTTTGGCAGCTGTCACAGAATGTTGAAGGCTTGTAACAGGACCTGCTCATTCACCATCTCTGAGTTAACCTCTTTGGGCCACAATTCACCCTTTGCCTGTCTTCCCAGCATGCACTGGCTGGCTGTGCTCTCATGCCACTCGCTGGTGGTGCTATCCATCAGCAGTTGGGAGGGGTGCCAGCAGCAGGAGACCCCTGCTGCCTTTTGCTCAGCCCACCCTGCCCAGTGCTGGGAAGAGGGTGGGGATAGAGCAGGAGGAAGGATTCCCTCTGCCTGCTCAGGCCCTCTGTGGTTGTGACACTGAGTTCACTGCCCTCTCCCCATGCAGGCCCAGCCATCCAGGGAGGAAAGAGCAGGAGCCACTGCCCCCTACAGTACAAATGGTCATGTGTCTTTGTGTCCCTCTTCCCCTCCTGCTTGTCAGGGACGCTGCCATGCAGCTCTGTGCCCACGTGTCTTGCTATTGCTCCTCCCTGTCTAACGGAGTCTCTCCCTCTATTAGTTGGCTGGACAATACCAGAGCTGTCTCTGAGGCCTGAGTCAGAGGACCCAAGGCATGGACACAGCCAACTGTTAAGGCGGTTGTCATCCTTGAGATCCACCAAGGAGTGTCCCAGGGTGTCTGCGGTGTCAGACCCACTCGGTGATGAAGCTATGCGCAGGTGTGAGCAGGCTGTGGCCGCCTGCTGGGAGTGTTTGGGACGTGGCTCGCAGTGAAAGTATCCTCTGTAACACATGGGTGCCCAGAGCAGGCCGGCCCCACAGGCTCCAGGGACCAGGGCAGGTGGCCAGCCAGAGGTGGAGGGAAAGGGATACTTGTCAGGGTGGGCTTTCTCTGAGGGATGGAGGCAAATAGCTTTTCCCAGGTCTCAGCATCCACACCATCAGCCACCAAACACGGGAGGTGTCGCTGACATCGCACAGGCCGAGCCTTCAAAGTCCAGACACTGGACCATGGCCTCCCCCAAAGGTCATGCTGGTCCACAGAGCACACATCCTGCCGAGTGACCCCGCAGCGAGGACAAGCATGAGAAGCTGCCAGCTGGAGTTTCTGTCCGGTTGCAGCCCAGGCCAGGCCCTGGGATACCTAGGGTCCAGTGCCCTCTCAGACGATGACCTCCACAAGCTGGTCACAGCTCCTAGAGGAGTGCAACAGAGCTCATGCCGCCGACCGTCAGGTGCTTTCTGGGGACGCCCACGTTGCATTTTTCAGGGGCAGAGCTTATGTTTTTAAACACAATGTTGAGTGCTCATCTTTTTTCTATGTGGATGTTATGGGGCCAGATCTGCAGGGTAACTGCACCCCGTGAATGTATTTCCTCTTTGGAATTGGATGCGATTCTATGCAAATTCCATTTCTGTTCTCTAACGATGCCTTTTAATATCTAATCTTCTGCTTTAATATCGTGCTCACTAAACGTGTTGAGATAATTAGGTGATAGAGCTAGACAATTACTCCACAGGAAGAGAGCAGACGAGTTCCTATATTTATATAAATAGGCATGGTTTAAGTAAAACACACACTGACTACAGTTGCAGCTCCTGGGAACCAGACAGCATGAAAGCCCATGAGGTGGCTCTGCCTGGCTCTCTCCAGAGTGGCTGGCTGGTTGGGCTTTTTTGTGGAACTGGCCAATAGTGGACTAGAGTCTGAATGGGCTTGCTCAGTTCAAAGATCATAGCTAACCAAGGGGAGGATGAGGGAATGTGGCAGAACCTGCTTTTTCCTCAGAGGCTGCAGCAAGGGACAGAAGTGCTGTGGAGGGACAGGAAGTGCTGTGGAGAGTGTCAGTATGGACACTGGATGGAGAATTCGGTGTACTTGTGTGTGGAAGGAGGTGGTGGCTGGAGAAGTCCCTCCTATGTGGTTCACAGCAATGTACAAATTCTTAGTTCTCATAGGGTTTAAATAAGAGAAATCTATGAAATCTCATCTCAAGGACTCTGGAAAGCAAGAGGCCTGGAAGATGTGGGAAGCAAGTCCAGCTGGCCAGATGGCTGGCTAGGCCCGATCCCTTGATGTGGTCACTAGTTGCCACTGACCACACTGCGTGTGGGTTGCAGACCTAGCACATCTTTGGGGTTCTGTGTGTGTTGGTCTGCTGCCCCTGGAAAGCTGATGTCTCACCATGTCCATGTCCCTAAGCCACCAGCCTCATTCATCAGGGCAATCTGACACCTTACAGTGCTGAGAGCTCCCCTATGTAGGTCTTGTGGCCCCATAACACAGCCCACAGATTGCGGCTTGAGACAGCAGATGTCACAAGGCCGGAGGAACTGTCACGCTGGGAGTGTCCTAGGCAGGGTCCATTCCTGTGTTGCTGCCATCCCCAGTCGGCACAGCCTCGCTTCCAACTCTGTCCCTATCGCCATGTGGCATCCTGTCCTTTCCGTGGTGGCCTCGCCCTAATTTAGGAATGGTATCGGCTGCGGTCCCACCTCCAAATGCGGCTGGTGCTAAGATTTCATTCAGGGCTCAGGGGCGCAAGAGGCTGGCTGGGGCCTTGGCCAGGAGCTTCCACCTATCCTAGGGCCCACTGCAGTGCACCGTCTCCCAGAAATCAAATTTCATGTTTATTTCAAGCTAATTTGTCATAACCCCCCAAGTAACTTAATTTTAATGCATTTTTTGAGTTTTCCTATTAGAGTACTAAGTAATTGAGGGCAGGACCACGACTTTTTCACTTTGTATTTGTCTTAAGAACAGAATACATGGCACATGATGGTCAATAAATATCAGCGGCCTTGCTCTGGATGGCTGGAGGAGGAAAGGCTGGTGAGTGCTCTGCTGCCAATAGCTGTATCTCGGTCATGACACCCAGAGCCAGCACCATGCCAGGATGAGGAAGTACTTTTGGGGTGAACAAGAATAGTACTCACACATTGGCAATCAGTCAGTCACCCGATGAACATGGGAGACTCTCAGGACCTCTTATCCAGTATGAAACATTGTTTTTCATTACTGGGGCTCAAACTGCAGGCCTTCTCACTGAGCTCCGTTCCTACCCCTTTTTAAACTTGAGACAGGGTGTCGCTAAGTGACTATGTTGCTCAGGCTGGGACTGAATTTATACCTTTCCTGCCTTAGCTCCCCAAGTGCTGGAATTCCAGGCGGGGAGGCATGAACCACACAGCACGGGTAGGTTTGGACTGCCATGGAGCCACTCTCAGCAGCTGGCCCTGGCCAGAGGCACAGGCCCTGGTGGTCCTGGGGCTGTGTGCAGTTTGGCAGCACTGGATGTTCTGGGGGCCTGGTGGGCGGAGCATCACCCATGGCAGCTCCCCACTCTCATCTCTGTGCCTCTGGGTGTCATCCACGCAGCCCCAGCCCCCGGTCCCATCACACACCCATCTTCTCTGTGGGAAAGCTCCTCACATGCTCCTTCAAAGGCTTGTAGACCCCAGTGTTGAGATGATGCTCGCAAGACCTGGGACCTGGGTCTGCGCTGCAATAAAGCCACCTCCTGCTGGTGACAGCCAGCATCTGCACATAACTCCGGACTCCACGTCCCCAGCAGCTACCTCAGGTCTCCACTCCCTGCAGCTTGGGTGGGGTCTTGGCTGGAGACACCTGTGTCTAGTCAGGATCCTGCTCTTCAAAGTCACAAGACACTGAACCTGGGCATCCTGGCCCCTGGCCAGCAGGTGTCCATCCCTGTGCCCATGTAGTTACCCAGTGTGTAGGGACCACCAATGTGAGCAGTCAAGCCCCTACCCAGCCTGCAGGGCTCTGCTTACCCCCCAGCAGCCATGCTGCAAGGCATGATTCTCAGCCGGAGGGGCCAGCTGGATAGAGTGGCCCGAATGTCCAGGTCGGGCCCTGATAGGGACTCACTCTTGCCTACACTGCTGGGGACAAGGAGCTGATTACTGGGACGTCGCCCATTTTGAGGCCACATAGGAACACCACCCTTACCCCAAGAGCTTGAAGATTACGGGGCCTCAGAGTTACCACTGGAAGAAGGGACAACTCTGGGTCCAGCTGGGTCTAGGACAGTGGCCAGAGGCACCACACTGCTCAGACAACTGGACGGCCCCAGTGGAGGCCTGGGAGTGTCTGACCTCCCAATCTGGCTGCTTTTCTGGTGGATGAGATGAATTTATGCAGCTTGATCCGCATCTGCCAGTAGCCCCCACAGTAGACCGGCCACGGGCTCCAGCCGCATTGTCTGGGAGCCAGAGCTGGTGAGCTGACCAGCTGGGGCTGCGACCCCAGCTGATGTCACCAATGCCAGTCTGGCCATGGTGTGGCCTGGAGGATCCTTTGTGGGGGGAAGATGGTTAACATAACAAAGGCCTCCCCCGCAGCAGAGGAGCTGCACTCCCTTTCTGTATCCCTCCCCCAGTGCCCTGACAGATGCTCCTGTGTGCCCCCCTCCCTACCTCCTGCACCTCACCGTGGAGCCCCCTGTCTGCATGAATACACTCACAGCAGATGCTAGTAAATGGGCATCCGGGCACCTTTTTGTTGTCTCTCCTTCTTTCATAGGAGCATCTCATGCACGATATGAGGTTATGACTACAGGGGAAGTGTCAATCATGCGTAGCCTGGTGGGGAGCTGGGCTGGACCCCCCCTCAGGCCCTGTGCCCTTTGGCCTTGATAAGTTAAGAGCCAATAAATAGCAAGTGCTGTTGCATTACATGTGTGTGCACATGCACATATACATGCACATGTGTCCTCATGCATACCCATACGTTCATAACATACATACACATGCACACATGTGCAGACAGATGCAGTGTTCCCATCTCACTGCTTTAACACCACATGTCTCTCGATCAAATTCAGTGCTTAGATTCAATGTGGACCACATGAGGAAATTTGATTAGAATCTTGTCCAACTGGGTTTGCAATCAGAATTGTGGAAAGAATTCTGGTCTGTACTATTATAAACTTGATTCGGGTAAAGCAGCATAGATAAACTTCAGCATGTGAAACAGATGGGAAGACTATGGCCTGTGCCTCTGGACTGTGGCCTGTCCAAGACCCCTGCAGCCCACAGTGCACACATGAGTGAAGAGGTGTGGAGGTGTATCGATGTCAGAGAATGTCTGGCCCTGAGGAAGCCCCATGAAGTTCACGGAGCAGGAAGAACACGGGGCCTCTGGCTGGTTACTGAACAGTGGTGCAAACTTGGGACAGAGCTCAGGGATACAAGTTCACTCCGTGGTCCCCTGGGAAGGGTGGCCAGGCATGTGCCTCCTGTGTGTACACTGCGGGAGGCAGGCACTGTGCCTGGGAAGCAGGGTCTGTACTGCTGAACTCTGCCAGCTGGTCTGCCAACCCAGCTGTGGGCAACATGGTGTTTGTCCAGGAGGCCCTGTCCCCAGGGCCCCATGGTGCCCTGATGCTGCATCTGTGAGCACTCATACTCATGGTGAAGGACAGCATGGGACAATGTGCAGCCAGGCCGAGGCTATCGGTGTCCTTTCAGAGCTTGCTCCTGACAGCTCCTGAGGGCATGGGGAGCTATGACACTGGGTCATTGCAGGGTGATGTCTACAGACCTGGGCTCTGAGAGGAAGCCCCTGCTGTGAGATGAAGGCACACCTGGAGAAAACCAGCCTGTGAACTTCAGAGCTGCCTGGCCTATCCTCTCTGGTTTAACACACAAAGCTGCCAACTTCAGGAACTTGTTAAATTTGCAAAGGGAGGAAAGTATGGTGCATGAAGAACAGCTTCATTCACACGGGACTGTCAGAAAAAGAGTTCTGAGGCCTAGAGGTGAACTGTGAACTTATCCATTCAACCATCCATCCACGTATCCATCCACTTCTCTGTGGTCCTCCACCCGCCCGCTGCTCATTTACCCGTCCATCCATCTGTCGCTCCGTCACCAATGGATCTACCCACCCAGGTAGCTCCCATCTACTCATCCACTCATACATCTGTCCACATATCCATCCACTCCTCTACTCATTTATTCATCTATACATCCACTATCCTTCCATCATCACCCATCCATCATCCACCCACCCAACAGAGAATGACTGAGCCTGGATTCGGAGCATATACTGACCTGGCTGCTCCAGGTAGATGTAGCTCCTGCATTTGTAACTGACCTGGCCTAGTTTGCAAGGCCATCACCCACCTTTGCTGTCTTAGATTTGAAGAAACTGTGGCCAGAAGAAGTCACATGACTAGTTCAGCATCACCAGGGCATGCACAACATGGCCAAGCCTCCCCAACCCTCACTTCCACACCGGCATTTTCCTATGAGGCCCCACATAGGACCACAGAAAACTTCACAGAGGCCTATGGGATGAAGACCTTGGGGCTCTCTACCACCCAGCAACAATTTGCCTCAATTTCCCCTTTTCCAAGGTTTCATTTCCTGGTTTCAGCCACCCACAGTCAATCACGGTCCAGAACTATTAAATGGAAAATTCCAGAAATGAAGTCATAAATTCAAAAGTGTGCACTGCTTAGAACAGCATGATGAAATTGTGTAGCATCCAGCCCTGGGCCAGCTGGGCACAGGTCACCCCTTGTCCAGTGCATCTGCACTGTCCACACTACCTGCCCTCCTGTAACCCAGAAGCATTCTTGGTTGTCAGACTAACCACTGCAGTACTGCAGGGCTTGTGTTCTAGTGACCCTTACTGTACTTAATGATGTCCCCAAAGCACAAGAGTGGTGCCAGCGGCAGTGCAGATGGACAAAGAGAAGCCTTAAAGTGCTT
This sequence comes from Hydrochoerus hydrochaeris, assembly GCA_004027455.1. Classification (NCBI taxonomy): domain Eukaryota; kingdom Metazoa; phylum Chordata; class Mammalia; order Rodentia; family Hydrochaeridae; genus Hydrochoerus; species Hydrochoerus hydrochaeris. The sequence goes on from PVLA01002421.1 coordinate 71,841, forward strand.
CCTTCACAAGAAGAAGTTCTTAAAGAAGAAGGCAGAATGTTGTATGTGGAGGTCGCTAAGGTTCGTGGTAAGAAGGGCTCTGCCGTCTGTGAAATGATGGAGTGGGAGAAAGAAATCCACGCTAGTTTTGCTGTCTCACCTCAAACTGCAAAATTATGGCCACTGTGTGTGGTAAGTACTCTGTTAAGATGGAAACTATGCTAAATTATAGGCTTCAGGGCTCTCAGAGGTTTCAGGCATCTCCTGGGGCTCTGGGAACAGATTCCCTGCAGGTAAAGGGGAACAACTATAATTCACAATGTTAAGTACTAAGTTTTCAAACAAGTGTGAAAAGGCAAAGATTTCATTTTTCTCTTAATGCCAAGATAGTCTTCATTTAAAACATCAAGATCTTTCTACCAGCCTCACATGGTGCTAGTCCTCCACTGAGTCTGGGCCTGTGCTCACTTGGCCCCCCCCCACCGGCCTGGGCCTGCAGTGCTGGCGACCTGGGACCAAGGGCTGCAGCCTCAGCCAGGATGCTGGCCTGGGTCTGCAGACTGCAGGCCTCCTCCACCTAGTCTCTTAGGTGCAGAATGCCTCACTCAAGGAGAGTGCAGCACTGCCTAGCACTGTGCCCAGGAGAAGGAAATGTATGAGTTAGGAGATGAACATCATGAGTCAAGAGGCTACTCCATGCATTGGACAAGCTCAGAAAAGCATCTGGAGCTAAGGGACAGCTCTTAAGAGTCAGGGCCAGAGTCAGCGGCTACTTCTCTCCTATACTCACCTTGCAGAGGTGCAGCCCAGGTGGAGCTGGGAGCCTTACTGACTGGACAGATGGATGGATGCACCCTTGGTTGGGTCTGGATGTTGGGGACAGGATGGCCAGGCTCCCCACACAGAGACTCCTGTGGAGACTGCTGCATGCCGAATGCAGGCTCCCTCTGGGGGAGGCATTTCTGGGACCATGTGTCTCCAGGATGCCCCGCGGGAAACCTTCTAGGGGAGGGGTAGGCGTGGGGCCTGTACCATGACTCAGCCTCTGGGCACTGAGTTGTGTTGCAACCTTCCTTGAAGATGCTGGAAGTGGACTGGACAATGCAGTCAGGGAGCCCAGGGCTGGTTCTTAAAACAAAACAAGTAAATCTTCAATGGGAACTGAGGGTGCTACAGCGGATTTCTTTCCATTGAAGTCCTGTGCTCATGGCAGCAGCAGAATTGTGTGCCAGCGACGCTAATGACCTTGCTCAAGGTCATGCATTGTCTTTCTGATGTGGTGGCAACAAAGAATTGCAATTCAAATGCCAACTGTGGAGGGAAAATAGTCTGTTTCACCCAGGGTCTTTTATTGCATGATCTCAGTAGTCTTAATTCTGGAAGGCAGAGTGACTCCAAATAGAACTTTCAGAGCCTTCCAATTTGTCTATTTTTACAACTATTCTTCACATCTTTTTTTCCTACCTTATCCTTTAAGTCCCGGTAAATTCCTTGCAACTTTAGAGGATTAAGTCATCCTAATTTTGGGATCCCATTAGTGCCTGAAAAGAGGTGTGTAAGTGCGGCCCCTAGTGGCAATGTAGGATGCAGCAACGCAGGCACCTGGGGCTGCCCAGAGACGTGAAGTCCCGCCCTATCCCCCCGCCCCCCCCCAGGAAGACGCTCCTCCCTGGGCTGGCAAGTGGCTGGCTCTTGCCTGTGGAGCCAGTGAAACTCACTGGAACGAATTCTCTTGTCGTTTTCCTCTCTGGTCATCCTGTGACAGCACTTCTAAAGGGGGTTGGAGTGATGGTCCCCACTCTTAACAACTCTGACGTCCACTTTCATCCCATACTGACTTGGCCACCCCGGGGCCTTCTTTGTTTACAGTAGCATCTCCTGGAGAGGCCTGTGTGTGTCTTCAGGGAGCCCGTGTTGGTCTTCACTGTGGTGAACGGCTATCTCCTGCCGCAGGCTCAGATGGCACATGGGCTGACATGGGGTGCTGTGTGTCTCAGTCCCCACTGTTTATTACCCCTTTCTTGAATAAGTGAAGCTGGGCATTAACAACTCTATCCATAATCCCAGTTGTTTAGAGTTCCTGTGATGGACAGAGGACCCACGGGACATTTCTCCAGAGAGGACATGATGGCCAGCAGGCACGAGAAGAGGTTCCACACTGGCAGCAAACCAAGCCTTGCCCTTGGGGACGCAGACTTCTTCCCCTCTCCAGAGCAGAGGTTTTCCTAGAGGACAAGGCCAGGTCTGGACAGGTGTGGTGGCAACATGCCTGGGGAGCGACAAGGTTGGCATGGGTTTGGCTAGGGGCATCCCAGGAGCCTGGAGGGGACAGTGGCTGGGCAAGGGCACTAGGGGTTCACTTGGACTTCTGTCTGGGAGAACAGGGCTCTGAAGAGCAGAGATCCTGATAGTCTCTTAATTCCTTACCTCCATGCTTGGGAGCTGCAGAGGACACAGCTGTCCTAGGAACAGCTGTGGCCTGTGTCTGTGTGTGTGTGTGTGTGTGCAGGGGTGACACGGGGCCCTTTGTTTCTTGCTGGATGTGTCCTTTGTCTGAAGGGAGCAGCACCCCTGTGACCTCAGTTGGGCCAGGTGCTAAGTGGGAAGCCACAGTGCTTGACGAGGACTGCCTGCCTCTGAGCCAGCATTCTGCCCAGCCTGGCAGAGCTGGGAGAGAACTCCGTCCAGAAACTGCAGTTCCATGCCATCCTCAAGACAATCAGGACCTCTGCCTGGCTCAGGGTGGATGGAATACCGCTCTGATACGCACATTAATATAAACATTCTGCTTATTTAATAGTGACCTATTCTGTTCATATAAAAATAGATCACTTTATATAAACTGTGACCCGTGACAGAGGCTACTTCATAGGGCCCAAAATTTATCCAGCAAACGTGGACTGGCTTCCAGCTGGAGTGGAAACAAGCCAGTCCCCAAGTAAATGTGAGCTACAACTGTGAGCTGTGACCCTGGGGCCTGTCCCTGGGGGCCTGGGGTCCAGGGTAGAGCCCTGAGTACCAGGGACTCTCAGGATTGGGAGGCAGGATCCAGGTGAGGTTGGAGCTTCCTACTGAGGCACGGCACCAGCTCTAATCCCTGTCAATGTGTAGAGAAAGCACAGGCCCAGGCAGACAGCGGGGACCCACACCCGTGCACGCACATACGTCAGCACACAAGCCCACGCGCATGCGTAGTCACATCCTGCAGTGACGATCTTTTCTTTTTGAAATCATACATATTTCCTTAAGCTTCGCGCAGGTCTTCTGATTTATGGTCATTGTCAACAAAAGCAAAAACAGACGATTTTAACTTTATAGTCACTTTATAGGAAGTAACTGGCATGAAATTATGGTTTTCTTTCTTTCAATATAAAAGAGGGGTCCTATGCTCTCTGCGGCCCCTGCAGAGGGGTCTTGCTCATGGCCCGTGGCCCCGCCAGCCTAACCCAGGGCCCGCCCCGCCTGATCCGGCCACCACGGCCTGGAGGACTCCAAGTGAAACTCATTTCCATATCAAACCCAATTTAGATGAAACGTCTTGGTTAAAAAAAAAAAAAAAAAAGCCAGAGCATCAATAGCCCCTGATTAGATTTTCATCTCCTGAGCAGATAAATATGAATATTTATTACCATGAATGCAGATTTTTCTCTTTGCATTGCTCTGATCTTGAATATTATCCATTGCTAATTTTTATGAAAATTTGGGCAACATGATGTTTTCACATAAACTGACAGTTCTTGAGATAATCCTGTTATTGTCTGGTTGAAAATGACAGCTTCCACTCATTCATGTGTTAAGGAGGGATTAAATATTGTTTTTCATTCCCATAATCTAAGATGGACTGGAAATTAAAAACTGAACGTTGTGTATTAGTGGGACTTTGAGGACCAGAATTTGTTTGCATTCACTTAGAGATCTGTAAATTAGCAGCCGTACAATTGGTCCCTTGACATTGTTGTGGAAGGCAGCATCGTGAAATACCAGGGGCGTTTCTCACTAAGCTAGTCACCATACCTGCTCCCCTCCAACCCAGGGGTCAAAGCCCAAAAGAGTGAAACACAATTTGCCAAAAGAGTGAAACACAATTCCCAGTCAAGATTCTTTTCCAGGCCCTCCTGCCAGGGTCAGCGCCAGCTCTAGGGAGCTGGCACGTGGTCTGCAGTCTAGCACCTCTGCTGATGCCGCCCAAGGATGGGGACTTGTGGTGCAGAGGTGCCTCCCCTGTCCTCTTCTGGGCACATGCTCATCCCCTGGATGTCTTCATAAGCCCTGGACGTCCTCAGGACCGGTCAGTTGGCACAGACACACTACTGCGTTGCTAAGGCTGTCGGTCCAGCTGTGGATAGGATGGGGTTTTAGATAAAAGCTTCCCATCATGCTTCTAAAGTCACACTAGATTTCCTTTACCAATTTGTTCATCCATTCACCTGTTCATTCTTTCATTCATTCATTCTTCCTGATTGCCTAGGTAGAAGTTTGTACTTTTTAATGTCTTATTGATAAGGTATAGGAAAACAGCACAGACATATTTCTGAGACGGTGGCTTCCCCAAACACTGTGTTTTGGAATGAATGAGCAAAAGAAGTCCAAAGTCTTATGAGACACTAATGAGTTAGATTTGACTTTGGATGAGTATGATGGCTGATTGTGACCCTCCAAAATTACCAAGTGAGGCCCTGGCCCCAGGGCTTCAGAGTATGCCTGCCTGGGAAAGACATTCTTTCTAGAGAAAGTCCCTTAAAGTGCATTGAGGTCACTGGGGGCTCCCAATCCAAAGGATTAGGGCCCAGGCACACAGAGACAGCCATGTGAGGACACAGGGAGAAGGTGCCATCTATAAGCCAAGGACAGAGACCTTAGGGGGAGCCAGCCTGCGACATCTGGACCTGGAAGGCCACAGTGTGGGGTGTCCTGGACGTTGCTCCAATTCGGACACACTGTGAATGCACATGGAAATACGCTAGTACATCTCCACTCCCTCGTCCCTTGCTCATATGCTATTTGTTATAGGATCTGTCCAAACTAAGATCCCCAAAGGGCAGAGAGAAAATTCTTTGCCCTCCCCTCCATTGGTAATTCAAACCACCAACTCCAATGAGAGGGACTCTCACTGTGTAAGATGTGTGGTGACCACTGAGGGGTGGGGGGAGGGATAGTCTCAGTGCTGAAACAGTGAGGTCTGTCCCCACTAGGTCCTGCAGGAGCAAGACTGTCATCTATACTTCTGTACCTCACCCAAGTACTGCATTCAAAGCATCACCCTACAAGAGCACAGCGCTGACCAGGACTGAACTGTCTGGGTTGTGTGTGCCCTCGTGGGGATGGTCCTGCAGGCAGCGCTCCCATCCAGACACCCGTGTGAGCCCCAGCCACCTGCTAGGAGCAGCTCTTCTGTGATAACCCGTTAGGCGTGGGCCTTCGAGTAACATTAGGGATTGGAAAATTAGGAGTTTCCACTTATCTCACGAACATCGCCAGATCAAAATTTTATACCACTGAGTTTTAAGAATACTTTATATTCCTGGAGTATACCAGGTACTTGACGCACCTTAGAGAGGGAAGTAGGAGGTTTAAGTGTTTAGGAATCTTAATGAGAAAAATTAACTTGAAAACCTGTAACCCCAGCACTCTGAACTCTGAGGCAGGAGGATCACAAGCTCCAACCTCACCTGGACAATTATCAACTTAACAAGACCCTATCTGTAAATAATAAATAAAAATAGCTCAGTGTAGAAGCCCTGAGTTCAATCCCCTGTACCACAAAAGAGTTATTTACTTTTCCCGTTTACTTGAGACCAGAAAACTGTCAGGGGGTCCGGAAGCATCCCTCCTCACTGTCTGCTGCTTCCCGGGGAGTGATCAGCAACCCCTGGCTCTGCACTTTCAGTGGCTTTGCGTCCACCAGTTCAACAGGAGATGGGACTGCTGAGGGCGTGTGAGTGGAGACAGGAGATATGACCGAGCTTTGGGGTGGTGCACACTTGAAATCCCAGTACTCGGGAGGCCGAGGCAGAGGGATTGCTGAGTTCAAGGCCAGTTAGAACTGCATAGTGAGGCCCTCACTCACAAACCAACCAACCGCCCCCCCAAATCCCCAAAATCAATCTTGATTATTATGGGAAAATAGCTGTGGCCGAGAGGGTGCTGATGCAGCACTTGGGGGTGCACTGTGTTCCCGGAAGGAGAGGTGTGCTGTCGTAGGGCAGTCAGTCACTAACGCTGTCATCCAGCGGGGAGCGGGGCACACCTGTGACCCAGGTATTGTGGGCCAATTTGGGTGTCCCCTGTTCTAACCCTGCCCATCTGTGATGGCAGACCCCTCTGTAAATGGGGTCGTTTCCAATATAATCGGGTGACAATGTGGTCAGAGGAACAGAGCTGTGTGCTTAGAAGAAGATGGCGTGAGACAACAGAAACACATGCTCAGGCCAAGGAGCACATGGTCATAAGCAGCACCAGAGCTGGGGCAGCTGGAAAGGCCTGGAGCCTGCAGAGGCAGTGAGGGTCCTTGGCACAGCCATCCAGCCTCAGAACTGTGCAAAACTCTCCGTGGCAGGCAGCACCTCGCTGTGTTACGTCACGTGCTGTCACCCAGGTCAGTGGGACCTGCAGCAGTTGTGGGACCCTGTTTAAATACCTAGACCCAGGTCCAATATCTGATCCTGCAGAAGGGGTGGGAGAGCCTGCTGGGTCACCTGACTTGCCCAGGGTCACTGGTGAGGTCCTAGGCTCCAGAGGGGCCTGGTGAGGGGCTTCTGTGGCGTGAGTACAGGGTCAGGAGTCTGGGGGTTGAAATGGGTGGTGACTCTGTGCCCCAGGATGTTCAGGTTGGGAGGAATGGAGAGGATTTCTTGTCCCCACAGGCTGACAGGGAGGGGCTGTCATTTTGTCCAGCTGTGCCACCCACGGGCTCTTACATGTTGGCACTGCTAGGTGCTGGGGCTCTGTGATGCCTCAGGCTATGTTCTGAGGACATTTCTGTATATAGCTTCCTTCTATAATGCAGGAGATGTGTTCACAAGAAAGCCCATCAAAGTTACATCGGTACCTGCTGAATCTGCTGTGTAATATGTCTGTTTTGCCGCGACATAAATTTGAATTTAGCATTTGGTTACATTTTGTGTTATGGGGACAACTAATTATTTCATGAGAATCAGAGCAGCCTGGCATTGTCATGCTGTGGCACCGGGTGCAGTGTGGGCTCTGTGTCAGTGGCCTTGGTGACAAGAGGCCACAGCTGACTCCTGTGTCACATGGTTCTTTGTCAGAGGCAAGGTGGGCACTGTGGCTGGGTGTAAATGAGGGGAGAGGAGCCCCATTTTTCATGGGGATCCCAGGCCCTGGAAAGGCAGTCTGCATACCTACCAGCACTGCAGGCTGAGAGCAAGTGCCAACCAAGGTGGGATATGACTCATGCTCATCACCTAGTTCTTGACATGTGTTGGGCACTGTGGTGTATGCCGGAGGCACCACAGAGATGACATCGTAACAGTGTTGTGCCTGAGCTCATGGGTTCCCAGGTGAGCAGCAGGCACTGTGACGAGAGCTCTGCGGGAGACGAGGAGGATGACGCGACGGTTCTGCAGGGCATCCACTCTGTCACGCCTGCCCCAACGAGGCCCAGGTAGGACAGGCATGTTCTACACGTGCTGGACCTGGCTCGGAGTGTCTCTGCACCTGCCCCAGTATAGCCACCATACAGACCCTGCTCCGGGGTGGTCGGGATGGGAAGGCTGTGGACTGGACTGCCTGGGGTTGATCCTGGCTGCTCCTTTGGCTGTGCTACTTGCCTGTGCCTCGGTCTTCCCATCTTCACCACATGTCACATGGTGTTTGGGACAGACCCTGGCAAAGAGGAGGCATCAAGCGGTGAGCGGCTGCGGGGCACCATCCCTCAGGAGGACTGGGTTGGCATCCTGAGGGCTCCCTTTAACCTCCCCCTGAAGGACTCTGCCGTGCTTTAGATCCACATGGCTTCCAAAGTCCCCTGTGTCTGGAAGGGTGGGCACCATGGCTGAGTGCTACAGGAGGTGGGTGCTGGTGAGAGGCAGTCGCTGGGGCATGACCTGGAAGGGTGCATCTTCCCCCGGGCTCCTTTCTTCTCCCTCTGTTTCCTGTCCCCCAGCTTTTCTCCCCGAGGTCCTTCCACCGTGCTGCCCTCCACCGACACAATGGATCCCACGCTATGTGACTGTTTACTTGGATGGCGAAGTTGTCACTGCAGCAACTGCCACTTCAGGAGACCTGTCTGCTAGAAGTCATGGGGATGGCCTGCAAAGGCCCTGGAGAGCCCGGGTGGCACCGGTTTCAGAAGAGGCGCTTCACACGAGTCCCTGCTTTCCAAGGCAGCAAGTCCGGTTAATTCCATCAGATGTGCCTTGCCTCACTCTCTCCCATGGGGGAAAGAGGAAGAGCACAAGGAGCAGTGGGAGGCAGACATGGGGGACATCGTGGGCCTCCTAGGCCTACAAGGTTAACTCAGCCTCTGTCACAGGGAGCTGAGCCCAGGCAGGGGACCCGGACTCTTGTCTACCTGGCACCTGCTCACTTGGTGGCCTAGGTCCACCCGACCCATGGGGGCACCCAGGGTTGAATACAGAGCTGTGGTTGATGCTGCCACAGTTAAGGCAATGCTACGCAGGAGCCCTTATCAGACGCAGGCACACAGAAGTGCCCTCAGCAGGCTCTCCTTGGACCGACGCACTTCTGCAGTTAAGAGAAAAACTGTGTCCTCTGTCAGGAAACGTAGATCAGATGGACAGGAGGCGGGTGACAGGTATGGCGTGACAAGGCGTACTGAGCTACAGTGGGGCTGACTGGAGCACAGCCTCCTCCCGGGGGTTTGGGGGGTGCTGGGGATGCTCAGAGTCTATGCACAAACATGGGCATGGAGTCTCACATGCTCCATGCTGTGCTGCTTTGGGTCTGTGGGGGTGGGGTGCGTTGTCAGAGGGTGCGACCTGGGCCCTCTGACAGCTGGTAGAGCGAGCTGGTGCTTAGATGGGCAAGAACGTGACTGCTGTGGGCTGAGGTGGGATGGGGGTGAGCCTACCCAAGCAACCTGGCCTCAGCTCTCTATGCCTAGGCTACCACCATCGCTGCCAACTTGATGCCCAGCGTCCCTGCCCTGCCCGCATGACCACCGAGCCCGCCGCGGTGAGGCATAGTGTTCCCTCCCTCATGCTCTCCAGCAGGTGGCGTCTCCTGTCCCAAGGCCAAGGCAGGAGCAGGTGGAGAGTGGACAGAGGGTTTAGGGAGCCACAAGAGCTGCACCCTGCGCAAACACAGATTTCAGTGCCCGAAGTGACGCTCAAAGAGTCAGAGTTTGTAGGCGGAAAATGAAAGGACAAGAAAGTGGGCATCATCAGTCACTGTCCTTACTGTACTGAGGGCTGGAGCCTAATCACTCCTGTCACCTGTCCCAGCGGGAACTGCAGTCCAACGGCAGGAATAAGGCATCTCTGAGTGGCTTGTCACCAACTGGCATAGTCACTGATTGGCATCATTCCTGTGTCTGTAATCCCAGCACTCAAAAGCCTGGGGCAAGAGGACTGCCATGAGCTCGAGGCCCCCCTACGCTACATAGTGAGACCGAGATTCAAAAACCAAGCACACAGAACAATAGAGTGTTTTTAAAACAGCACATGACGACTGTGGTTACCACGGGTGGGCAGGCACAAGGGCTCAGTGGCCTTCCCAGCCCCACCAAGCACACCCACACTGCTGGTGTTTCCTCCTTGGCTTTGCACACACATCCATGTGAGCGTGCGCTTGCTTGCTGTGCTGTGTGTTCTTTACTGTTTTATTCATCTTTAGTGGCGTGGGGATGGCCCCGGAGCCTGTGCAGGCTGAGCGTGTGCTCTGACAGGGATCTGCACCCCAGCCCGCATTCACAGCAGAGAGGGGGACACCGCTTAGAGCTGCACATGGCAGCCCCAGCTGTGCTGATGTCCTGTCAGTGTGCAGACCTGCACACGGGACCTCGTCAGGTGACAGGAGTAAGGGACCACACCGTCCAGCTTGGTGGCATCCTGCGAGTCTACCATGATTTAAAGAAGGAAGGCAAAAGATGGTTTGAAAGAAAATTTTGCAGAAAGGGGAAAACGACACCCCTGCAACCCCCTTCTGTGCATGCACTGGGTTGCACAAGGCTCTTCCTGAATACGGTGCCCACGCCACTGTGCTGGAGGGCGGACTGCCTGTGGCAATTTCTATAGAAGCCACGGGTTCGAGTAGAGTACAGTGGTTACCTTCCTATGATTTTATATTGTAAGTCAATTTTATTTTTGTTGCAAGTTTAAAAATTTAAAAACATTTTTCCTATGTGCTGAATGGCCTCCTTAACATAAGTTTCTGGGAGTCTGACTCCTGACCTAAAAGCAGGGTTCTATTTTTTAGCAGTCTCCCTACTTTCCTCCTTCTCTTCTTTTATCTTTAGTTTTTGCAATACAAGGAAATGAACCCAGGACCTTTGCACTGAGCTATATCCCCAGACCTTTTATTTTTTATTTCAGGTCAAGATTCTGCTAAATTGTCTGGGCGAGACTCAATTTGTGATTCTCCTGCCTCAGTCTCTCAGGATGCTGGGATTATGGCATACACCACAGTACTCAGCTCACATTGTTTTTTAAAAGTTAAACTGGCTTATCTCACTTCCAGTTGAGTAGGTGTATGCATGCTGTAGCATATTTGGTCTTTATTTAAAAGCAAAACTATCTGTAAGCAACCTATGATTTGGTTGAGATGAGCCTCGATGGAATTCAGGTGTCACCAGCTCCCCGGCAGTGTGGGCAGTGGGCTCCCTGTGTGTCCCTCTGCCGGCAGCAGTCCTTTCACCTGTCTGCATCCTGACATGTGCTGACCCAAAGCCTCCCTACCAGCCTGTCTCTTGTGAGCCCCCCAGACACAACAAAGTGCCTGGCAGGAAGGACAGAGCTGCCTGTCACCCTGCCAACAGCCGCGGCCTTCTCTTCCCAGGACACTCATTGTGGGAAGAGATCGTTTCTGGTCTAACCTGACCTGCTACTCTGGCATGTGCTGTGGGACAGGGTGTGCACTCTCCCAGGTCTCCTGTGATGCAGTTGCCTGGTCTTCTGGGCCTTCATTTTCCTGTCCATTTATTTGGCCTAAGCCTGCATTTAGTATCCAAGTTCCTCCCAGAAATCCCTGAGCAACCAAAGTAGAATTTTGAGAAAGTTATTTAAAGTAGCAGCGTCTCTTTCATCAGCTAGGAGGGGACTGAACGCTGTTCAGGAGAAGAGAATGAAGCTGTTTCCTCTCACCTCCATTGTGCAGACTCCCCAAGCCGTGCCTGCAGAGCCTACCAGGTACCCACACCTGCTCTAGTTAGCATGCCCCGGCTCAGGGAGTCCGTACGAACTCACCAGACAGGACCCTGGTCACTGGCTCATGGGCAAGTAAGGGTTTGGACACGAACATCCTCTTTTACTTTGAACAAAACTATACCTGGAGCCAGGAAGTAGCAGGAGCAGCAAAGGCACAGAGCTGGTGGAGGTAGAGGTGAGGATGGCGAGATGTCAGACTTGTACCAGCCCAGCATGGTTGCTAAGCTGAACTCTCCAGGGTCCTGGGGCTCCGGAAGTGCTTAGGAACTATGCCTGCTCCCAGCGGGAGAGCCCCCAGTCTGCTCAGGACAGGGATCCAGGACTAGCCTCTCCCGAGAGCTTCCTGCTGAGGCCTGGGTGGTCTCATCTCCGATAGGGAGGCCGGGAGGGAAGCCCAGCAGCACTGTTGGGGGGCGCTGCTTGCTCAGGCTACACTTCCAGGAGCTGGGCCCCAGGAGCCCCCTGGAAACCTCATTGAGATTGGTTTTCTCCCCAGTTTTTGAGCTTTTCTTTGGGATAATAATAATTTTCCCTTGGAAGAGATGTGACTACTAATTTGGATAAACTATGGAAACTTTTCAAGACACCAGATTAGATTGAAACATATCAAAATGCCACCCATCTATTAGGATGTATGTATGCACCATAATCTGTTTTGTTTCCTTTAAATTTTGTTTTGAGAGATTTCTGCTTGGTTTTAATTCCGCCATCATCACATGTGTGAGTCACAGTGCTGGGGGGAGATTGTGTAAATGCTGTTAGATTGCTAGTAATCTAACTCCACTTTACATTCTAGAGTCAGGAATTAGAAGAATGTGAAATACATTTAAAAAATCAGAATCATCAAGATCAGGCTTACCGAATGAGGAAATTAAAATTGGGAGAAAGTATCACTAGTTTCTTGAAAATTTCTCCACTCTACTCTTCTCTCTTGTTTTTGCTACTTCAGATTTGCTCCAAATACAGAAACTTCCCCTCCTAAGGTGAGGAGCAGCTTCCCGATTGGGTGTTGGAGGGGTAGAAATTACAGGGAAGATGTAGGGTTCCAGGCTTGAGATGCCACAGAGAACGCTGTACACAACTTCAAAGGTATGAGAAATACTGTCTTTCAGACTGGAAAATTGCCTCTAGAAAGGGGCAGGAGGGCTGAAGAGTTGGTCTCAAAAACCCGGAGGGCCAAGGACACACCTGGGGACCGCGTGAGGACAGAAGGTGGGATGCATGAGCATCTCCTCTCCAGATTTCAGTAAGAGGGCGACATGCTTGATCTGGGGTTGGGTTCTTTCCTGCTCCTAGGGATGGGAAGTCTTCTGGTCACTTGGAAACTGAATGTAGGATCATGTGGCTGAGATTCAGCAGCCAGTGCTGTGATTTCTGTGTGCTGGGCTCCTGCCTCCTTCCACACCAGTAACTGGGAGCCACGGGCCCATGGAGAGCCACTCAGGAGAAGGTGGACATCTGGCGTGGGCAGAGGGATATTCCTTTGAGTCCACAGTCTGCTCCACAGATAATCTAAGCAGTGATTCACACTTCCATGAGTCAGGTCAACCCAGATCCCCCCAGGGCTTCATAACTATTTGTGATGAGAGGAGAATAGCGTGGGGCAGAAATGTGTGGGCAGCAAAGTCGTCTTGCTTTGTCTGAGTTAAGTGTCCGCCACCCTTACATGTCCAAGCAGAGGACATGACAGTTAGGCGTGAGACACTTGCACAGACACCCAGGAGAAGTCTAGGTTGCTGGTGACTGGGTACATTTGTGGCTTAACACCAGAGACTTATGCTGGGGGACATCACAAGAATGATAGGTAGCATAGCGACCTGCGGCCTGGGTTATGCTGGGCGAGACGGCACGCAGAGGTCTGGGGAGGGGACAGTGCCTTGGGCTTTCAGAAGGATGGCAGCTGGGCAAAGGTAGAGCAGGCCATGCAAGAGCTGCAATGACACATTCGTGCAACTAGTGTTTCAAGATGGGTGAGAGAAGCTGCCGCTGAGACCATGAGAGGTGCAGGCCAGCTGTGCAGCTCTGAGGCTTAGGTCACCCTGGCAGTGGACAGTGCCATTGGTTGCAGGAGCAGATCCTGACAGGAACACGTGGGGAAGGGAGGATCCCAGGGATACAGACTCATTCTGGATAAGCTTTGCTAGGAAGGACGCAGAGAAGCTGAGGTGGGGTTTCTGTCAGGAGCCTGGTGCCAAGGGCGGCTTAGACAATTTTCGTCAGATGGAAACATGACAGAATACTTGTCTGCTGACAGCAATAATTCAGGGAGGAAGGCTTCCAACCATGACGGGAGAGGGGTGGCTGACTGGCACCCCATTCACTGCTAAGGAGGAGGAGGAGGAGGAGGAGGTGAGGGGGAGTGTTCTTCCTGTGTAGCTGGTGGAGGTAGCAAATAGGTTTTTCCTGCCATAAAATGTCACCAAGGTCATAAGCTACGGCGACAAGGTGGCTGTGTGCACACATATGTATGCATGGGGGTGAGTCGCTGGCATGTGGCGAGAGAAGAGTAATAAAGCAGGTACATGGAGGGTGGGAATCATCTCTGTTGAGTGTTCCTCTGAGAACTGGGGTGAAGAACTTCAAGTGAAACTGCCCAGTTTGGGCACTTCCGGGAATGCTTCCTGGTGCCTGGAAGTCTAGGAGCGAGGCAGGCGAAGACGCACATCTGCAATAAAGCTCAGCGGTTCCTGAGAGCCCTGAGCTGGCTCGGTGCTCGCTGACCAATGAAAAAAGGTAGTGACTGGAACGAGAGATTGGTACAGAGTGCACAGACAAGCAGTCAAGGTCAGGGCTGCAAGACAGAAGCCAAGACTCAAGAGACCTGGGTCTCAAAAGACCAGAGAGAAAGTCCACACAAGGTGGGGACCCACAGCATGTCGAGGAGGGGCGGGCTCAAAGCAGGTTCACAGGGGTGCACACTCCCCGAGTTCAGGAGCCTGCTCCGCTTTGCTCTCAGTTGTAGCTTTAATATTTCACAGCTGCTGCCACATGGGAGTCCACCTTGAGCACTAATGGAGTGAAACCATGAATGGGGTGGTAAACTGATGAGAGCGGGACCCTCTTTCAATCTTCATGGGGACAAAATTCGAAACACAGTGCATCTCCAAGAGCACAGGTCTGGCTGGAAGGGAGATGGTGATCTCCAGATGCCCAAGATCAGGAGTGATCCACACTATTCAGGACTGTCCTCAGGAGCGTGAGGACCTGGGGCTCCTGTATACACATGTGGATGGTGTGTATGGCTGTGTGGGTGAGGGAGGGGGAGTTGATACTGAGACCCCACATTAAGCCTGGACCTCAAATGCTGCTTCACTGCCTCACCTGAGAACAGGAACTGGGACTAAAGCACTTGCCTGCCATGGAGGGCAGAGGAGATGAACCAGACCTGTGACTCATGGTAGGGTTGTGTGGAGACTTCAAGGTGAGAAGCTAATTGGGGGTGGATGCCGAGACATGGAGAGAAAACGCAAAACTTCTTACCTGGAAACTCAGGATCACACCTCCCTCCAGAGGACATCAGGACTAAAAAGAAGCCACGAGTCTGATTCCCTGCTAGAAAGCACACCTCCCGAGTATGCTCCCACGGCTTCTGGCCTCTCCCAAATGGGGTGACACCGATGGAATTGGCCCATCTTCACCTGAGTTTGCCCCCAATCTTGGGGTGTACTGCTCTGGAACCCAGATGTTGCCCTGCTGGGCCAGCAAGCAAAGGGGGAAAGAGGGCAAAAATCCTGTCTATGCTGATGGCAACGGAACTGGCCCTTCCCCTGTTGACCAACTGCCAGCCAAGGTGGCTCTCGCTGCCACCAGTCACCACCCTTCCTGTGGGTAAGGTTGCTACTCCTGACCCCAAGACACTTAGACCCTCTATCCCCGTGCTAGAGCTGAAGACGCAGCAAGCTCCCAGGCACACGACACGCAGAGCTGTGAAACGGTCCATTAACCTGGCCTGGCGCCACGGCTCCCAGGAAGCAGGAAGATTCTGGCATCTCTCAGGCCCTCAGGAGTCTGCAAAGCTCCCACCACTCACTGGTGCTGCTCTTACTCCCCGTCAGTCTCAGCATGCGTCCTCTCCAGCTGCTGGTCACAACGTGCGTGCCTAACATGCATGCTCGTTTGAGTAATGTGCCTGGTTTAGCGAGTTCTCCTCTCAAGCCCTAAACACCAGAACCGAGGAAGAGCAGACAGCCCCAAAGCAGCGGCTCATCTTTAAGTGGCTCAGCAAGAACATTTCTGCTGCACAGAGAGGCGCCCACAGTATAAGCCTTCTTCAGTAGCTAATTATCTTGAATGGCGAATGCAGTGAAATCTTGAGCACAGAGCAACACTGCTTTGGTCCTCACAAGCCGGCCACTTGCTTGTTCTGAGAGGAGTCAGCCTCAGCTCTGAGGACAGCTCATGCAGCTGTCACACAACTGGGGGTATGGTCTCAGTGGTGGTTCAGCTGTGCATCAAGGGGGCACTGCCTTCTGTTTTACCTTTGTCTGCCCCCTACTGACACCTGGGAGAAAGGGAGCATTTTCCTGGACCACTCTCATCAACTCAGCTCCTGCGAAACAGCTGACTGAGGAAGGGTGCCTGTTCCGAACACTTCTCTGCTCTGCTTCTTTGGGACTCATCTTTCAAGGGGAGACACCAGATCCGGATCT
This sequence comes from Hydrochoerus hydrochaeris, assembly GCA_004027455.1. Lineage (NCBI taxonomy): Eukaryota > Metazoa > Chordata > Mammalia > Rodentia > Hydrochaeridae > Hydrochoerus > Hydrochoerus hydrochaeris. Next base: position 87,814 of record PVLA01002421.1, read on the forward strand.
CAAAGACCACCCAAAGCATCAAATCTGCAGCACCCTGAGCCGGAATCCGCAGCAACAGGAGTGTGCTCCACACCAACCACTGCTCCTGCAGTCAGCAGTGAGCCACCTGACACTGAGATGCCACCCGAGTAGGACGCTGCCATGGACACATACGTGAGGCCTCCCTCACACTACTCACTGGCCCGGTCCCGCTCTGAAGGATCCTCAGTCCAGATGTCTCCTCCAGTTGGTTCCTGTGGTCAGCTGTTGGGAAAAATGAAGAAGCAGAGGGTCATTGTAGGGAGGCACAAACTGGACATGCACCCCAAACAGAAAGTCATTGCCCACACGGTTGCTTCAGCAAGGCCATCCTGGTGACAAGAGCCTGGTGCCCTGCCTAGTCCCAGTCCTGTGTTCCAGTGGCCTCAGCCACAACATGACGCCACACTAGGCCTGCTGAGGAAGTATAGGTGAACGTGCTTCACAAACTGTGAGTGATGTAATGATAGTCATTATTCAGTCACTGGGAAACAGCATTTGATTAATTAACATTACATGTTGATGAAGGACGTCCCCAGAGGCAGAGCTGGAATTTTGCTATTAGCGCTGGAGTTTTGATTCCCTTCCTCCCACCCCTTCAGGAAGCAGCCTCGCTCACTCTGGTAAAAGCCTCATTCCAGTTTGCTACCACCTTTGAATGAAGAAGACTCCCAGAAGATGCACCCTACTCAATGTCACACCTTTGTGAGTGAGCCCTACAAAGGATTGTCTGTGTCAGTGACAATGCAGGGTCCTGTGTGGAGTGACTTCATAGACAGGAAGTGTGTCACGAGGCAATTGACCCTAGCTTACGGTTCTGTGGGAATATTCTTTTGGATAAATCCCCTGATGAATAAAATGAAAACTAGGAAAGACAGAATTTTACTGCAAACCCCATGAATGGAGAGTGCACTGCCATTGTGACTAATATGGAAGGAAAAAGCGAGAAACAGCAATCACTTCATCTCTTATTGTCATACATCTACATTACTCTCTGGCAGTGAAATATCTTTCAGAGGGACACACATGAGACCCCCACCCAGGCCGGCATCCCCCTTCCAGGCTTCCCATTCTTCTGGAGGTTTTCCCTTGGAACTGTAGGCATTATTTTTTACACATAGGTAAGCAAGGCCTCACTGAAAGTGAGGCAGCCCAAAGCAGTACAGGCTGCAGCATAGGGCTGGAGACACCTCGAGAGGGCAGGGAGAGTGGCCCAGGCACAGACTGTGAGTAAAGACACGGAACATAAAGTGGTCCTTTTAGTGGTCTCCTGTAAACAAAGGAGACACCTTACTGAATGGCAAGCTACTTGGGGCTGGGACAACAGGGAACTCTTTCGAGCAGGTTGAGGAACAGAAGTGCATAAAAATGGAATTAAAACGGTGGCAGTCTTTGTAACACTACAGTGAGATTTCAGGGTCAGGAATGGAAAGAGCTTTCCAATTGATGACCAAGTAGAGTAGCCCAACTCAGGGGCTAGCAGTCTTTTCCTAGAAAGGTCAGACAGTGAGTGGCTCGGATGTGGCAGCCTCTGATCCCTGGCTCCTCCACCCTGCCCCGCAGGTGGCCTGAGGCACACACTGGACAGTGTGGCACACCCTGGCTGTTCTGTAAAACTTTTCCCAGAAGGAGACTGCATCTTCCAACAAGGCCATGCCAGATCTGGAAGGTGCACTGGCTGCTAGATACAGCTGCTTGGAAGCTGATCTTGCAGACTGGAGACAGGGACTATAAGGAATGCTGTTTTGTCACCGCCGTGCTCCAGGGGACCTGTTGTAGCAAATGCACAGACGTGGTGCTCTGGAGCAGTGAGGAGAGGGCTCTGAATGCGAGCATGTGCTAGGAATTCTTTCACTTGCTGTTTTAGTTACTTTCCTCTGGTCCCTGAGACAGAATACCCAACACCCAAAGTTAAAGAAGGAAAAGTTTATTTAGTGCACAGTTTGTTTCAGTCCATAATTGGTTGGTTCCAAGGCAGGGTGACTTTGCAGAGAACAATTTATGGTACCCACAAGATAGCAAAAGCAACTAGGGAAAGAGACAAGACTCTTTGCGTTCTGTATATTGTATAGAGGCTATGCACCCTAGGGGTGTATAGTGCTCGAATCCTTAATCATAGCCAGAACTATGCCAAATCAATCAGTGGACTGATTTCCTAATTCTACACCCTTAATCCCAGTGTCACACACTCTAGATTCTGCCACCTCTGAAAAAGCCGTAAGATTGCATGAGGCTTTGAGGGGACAGTTAGACACAAACCATAGCACCTGTTTATTCCCAAACAGTCCTGATGTGTCAGAAGAGTATAACCTGTGTCGGAAGATTAACCTGTGGTGAAAGTCACGCATTATCCCAAGCAACCACAAAGCAGGTGCCCTGGAGTGACTGGCAGCATGTACCTGTCCCCATGCCATGGCTCCTCAGAGCCTGGAGACAGGGCTGCCCCTGGTAAGGTCCTGCTGTGCACGGCCCAGGCTGGCCAGGAACTGCCGGGTAACTTCCCTCCTGTTTGTCAACCCAGGACAACACCAGCGGTGCTAGGTCTCTGCTGGTGCACACTAAAGGGTAGAAAAGGGAAAATCTTGTCCAGTAAATGTTCAAATTTCAGTTCCACGCTATTTTTTAAGGCAAGTTCTAGACGTTAGGTTAGAGTACGAGTGGAGGCCAGCAGCCCAGGCTGGGCCAGCGGGACAATGCTGCTAGGAAGGCAGAGAACAATGTGGGAAGCCCATTGTTACCTTCCTGGGAGACAAAAAAGCCTTCTAGACACAAAAAGGAAGTCTTTTAAAATTAAATTCACTAGATGAAGGATATGCAAATTACCTGAAGAAGCGGAACCCTGTAATGTTCTCAAAATTCTGCAATAGCCTATTTAATTAGTATTTTAATTTATCAGAATAATTCTTTGCACTTGACAATTTATGCAGCATTCCATATAATTAAGCATGTAGCTCAGCGGAATGGTTTTGCCTCCCCTCTCTGTCCCTACTATTCTAACCTGAAGGAGTGTGCAGAGGTCTCCTCTGTGACCTAAATGACAATAGAGCAACTTAATGGCTTTGCTCCTTCAGAGCTGCAGTGTGCACGGAGGGCCCTAGGCTGGCCCTGTCACCTGGCGGGCCCCTGCACAGTTGGTCACACCATGCACCCTGCGCATCTCCACACCAAGTCTGGCCAGCAGGGTCAGTCATTACTTGGGTGAGGTGGGTCCATCAGCAAGGCCCCCACCCCCCGCCTTGGCCTGACCTTGCAGCAGGTGGCTCAGGGGAGTCTCCCTTTTGCTTGGTGTGCAGAGGCTGCCCATGGCCTAGACAGGCAGCCTTGCTAAGGGGAGAGGGACCAAGGTGGAGGCTGACTCAGCGCCTGGGGCCCCAGTCTTTCTCTACTCTTCCCTTTTTTTTTCTTTCTTTCATTTTTTGAGACAGGGTCTCACTATGCAGTTCAGGCTGGCCTTGAGCTCACCACGTAGCCCAGGATGGCCTCGAGTTCTTGGCCATCCTCCCAAAAGGCTCTCTGTCACCACACCTGGTCTCGCTCTTCCTTTCTACATTAGGACACAAGGTGGTCACAGAGCGGTGACCAGGAGAGGCAGTGTACCTAGGGCCTGGGTAGGCAGAGACCTATGTGGCTCCCGAATCCCCGGTGCCCCTAGGTCCTCCCTTCTGCAGCCCCTTCCTCACACCTTCCTCTTGAGGGACCAGGGACAGAACCACTTCTGTTGGTGGCCACATTTCCCCAGGATCTGCCTCAGTTTCTCACTTTGGTGGCTGGAATCGAATCTAAAACTCACTTTAGAACCTGGCACTTGGAACACATTGTGTGAGGACGAGGTGGATCTGGAAGCTTCATGTGTGAGCCTGTGAGCCTCTGGAGGTACAGGACCCCTCCCCCTCCCCTGGCAGACATCAGGCTGACCCCAGAACCGCTGGCAGTGCTGAGCACCGCGCGCTGTGTGTTCTCCCTTCGCGTATAAAGAGGTTTCATTATAAGGGGACACAGTAAGAGATGAACAACACTGACCATGAGGAAACAGGACAGTTACAGCAACACATTCCGGTAGAACCTCTGCACTCACTGTTACTTATTCCAGGAAGCACGACAAGCACCTAACATAGCAAGGACCACACGAGCTGTTTATGACCTCAGGCCATTGATGAGTTCTAGTTTGAGCATCAAGTAGCAAAGAAGCTGTGAGTATTGAGACAAAACTTTTGTGTCAAGTACCAAATTCAATGCGTTTTAAAGCAGTTGAGTGCCAGACTCTGAGTGTACAGCAAAAGCTACAGAACTCAATGTCTCTCTTTGCTGTATCACAGATGCCAGCAACTTCAGTGCCTGATGCTCTCCTCAGTGAGTGGGGAAGTTACTTTTCACTTAAAGAAAGTGCTTCACGGCTCATCTGAGTTGCTGGATCACTGCCCCACGCCCAGAAGCCAGGGACATTGTAACAGTCCACACCTACCAGACAGGCGCATGCAAAGCGTGGATTCACAGGACACAGCCTTCCCCCGGCTGAAGTCCTAGCTGCAGCTGCTGCAAAGCTCCTTAGGATCTGGCCCCTGATGCCACCTAATGTCACCTCCAATGCCCTCTTTCTGGCCTCCAGTCCATCTCCTTCCACTGGAACCCAGGGCATGCTCCTGCCCGGAGCCTTTGCCCTGCCTCCTGCCAGCACGCACAGGACAGTTGCTTCCTGCCTGATGTGAAGTGCACCTCACCCTGTCAGCTGCCTGTCCCTCCTCCTGCCTGATTTTGCTGGATTTTAAAGATCTAAAGATCTAAATGCACAGGTACACAGATTCTGAGAACAACGCCAGTTCTTCCAAACCTGAAACAAAATTTTAGCAAGAATTCCAGGAAAGAGACAGACAGATGGATAGATAGACTGAGGGAGGAAGGAGAAAAGATAGACAATGGGTAGTGGATGGATGGATGGATGGATGTTCTGATCGTCTTCTGTCAGGACACGTGCTGCGATGAATTCAGCAGAGGCAGGATTTGCACTGCTTCTCAGGACACTTGTGGTAACTTCCAGAGGAAGGGACAGTTCAATCCCCTGGTGGCAGAGTTGTACCATAGCCCTTACACCATCGTCACTGGCCTGCAACCTTCACAGGAGGGTGGGCACACACTGCCTTTCCTAGGCATAGCCTGGCCTGTACTAGCTGATGGAGCTTGTCAAGCTTATCTGTCCATCCGTCTGCCTGTCTATCTATTAGCTCTCTGTCTGTCCATCTCTGTCTCCCTCAGTCTACTCCCTGACTAACCATCCATCCATCTATCCACCTATCTGCTATCTTTTCCTCCCTCACTCAGTCTATCTATACCTCTGTCTATCTGTCTCTTTCCCTTTGTTGAGGTTTGGAAGAATTAGCATTATTATTCTCTGAATTTGTGAATCTGTGCATTTATTTAGATCTTTAACATCTCTCAATAAAGCTTTATAATTTTTGCCATAAAAGTTTTGCATATTCAAAACATACATCTACCTGGCACTTCGTCTTTCTGATGCTGTTGTAAATGGTTACTTTATTTTTATTTTTTTGTTTGGGGGGGTGCTGGGAATCAGACTCAGGATCTCATGCTTGCCAGGCAGGTGCTGTGCCACTGAGCTAAATCCCTGGCTCATAATTGGTTATTTTAAAACTGCAATTTCTTGAAACACAACAGATTTTTGCATGTGATGTCACGTACAGCCTCCTCACCATCTACTTTTGCTGATTTATCCTGTGGGTAGCATTCAGTGTCCTCACCAGGCTCGCTTGTTGGAAGCTTGGCCCCAGTGTGCCTTTCTTAGCGGAACACCACGGGAAGCACTGGTGCCCTGAGAGGTGTGTGTGACTGTTCTGGGACCTGGCTGATTCCTCAGAAAGGACTGTTTCGCATGAGGGAGCCCTGCTCTGAATTGCTCTCTGTTCCTGCCTTGCATGTGATCTCTCTGTCTCCCTCAGTACCCCCCAGTGGTGCCATCGGCTCTGAGGTCCTCCAAAGCCTGCACAGTGCTGTTTAGACTTTCAGTCTCTGACGCCGCTTTTTCTGAGGCTACCCAGCCTTTGATACTTTGTACCAGCAATGGAAAACAGGCAGATAGAACGCTCCCAGAGATTTCCCTGTTTGCTGAATAAATACTGAAATTCCCTCTTCGTGAACACAGGACTGCTTCTTCCTTCCTCCCTTGTGTGCTGGGAACTGAAGAGTGGTACCACCCTCGGGGGCCTCTGGTTAGTAACCACCCCAGGGAGAGGTATGGAAAGGCCAAGGCAGCCTCAGGCCTCCGGCCTCACCCCTGACCCCGCCCCGCAGCAGCATGTCACCCTGCTGCTATTTACTACCCAGCCTTTGCCAGAGGCAAACAGGTGGGGGTCACAGACTTTCAGCTGCCAAACCTGTCGGCAAAATAAAACTTTTCTTTACAAGTCTCCCAACTTTGTGCATTCTGCTACAGTAACAAGAAACAGACAAACACTGTACCCAGGTCTATGTGGACGACTGTCACCTTCAGAAACACCCTGACCTCATCCTGTCTTCCAGCTTCATTTTGGCTGCCAGGAAGTCAGCCAGGAGTCGCACCATCTGTGTCTTCTGGTGCCTGTTGTCCCTCCACCCACACCTCAGCCATTAGAGTCCTCTCTGTGGGATGCAAATGATGTCTCTGTGGGACACAGAATCACTGTCCGCCCAACCCCAACCACTACCTCTAAGAGCTGAGGTCCACATGGTGATGGAGAGTTTTCAGTCTTTCCGTCTTCAGACACTACCTCCACTCTCCCGCTGGAGCTCCTACTGCAGGAACTGAAGACGCTTCAACTCTGTCTTCTAGGATTCTTGGCCCACTTGAATATTCTGTATTTGTTAACCTGTCTGTGGGTTGCATCCTGGGAAATTCCCTTCTATCTTTTATTTCATTAATTTCAGCTATATCTAGTCCTCCATCCCTCCCCTCCCCCTGTTGCCTTTTCCAGGGTTTCATACTAAGTTACATCCCCAGATCTTCTTTTCTTTTTCAGTCTTTGTGAGAGGACCTCACTAAGAGGATAAGTTGTCCAGACAGGACTCCAATCAGTCTCCCAGAGTATTGTAAACCCATCTCTTGAGTAAAACCTTACTATTATAATTTCCTTCATTTATGTTATCTGTCTGATAGTTATGGCTTCTGAGGTTTTGATTGTTCCTTCTTTTGGCTGGCTTTTGATAAAGACTTATTCAAAGTACATTTTTGCCATATTTTACTTTATTTATTTGTCTTTTTTTTTTTTTTGAGACAGGGTCTCTATGCAGTTTAGGCTGGTCTTGAGTTCACTTTATAGCCCAGGTTGGTCTCAATCTCCCAGCAATCCTTCTGCCTCAGCCTCCTGAGTGCTGGGATTACAGGAGTATGTCACCATGCCTGCATATTTTATTATAGACTCATATTTCTTGGAATTTTACATCTGGGAATCCTCAAGGTTAGAGGAGAATCCTTCAGAGAGGTTGACACCAAGGCCCTGCCAGTCGGGAACATTTTGCCCCGAATTCTGTGGTTGAGGTTTTGTGGGTACAGCAGTGTGGCTGGGCTTCTTCTTCCCAGGGCTGACTGAGCAGCTCCCTGCTGGGGTCAGATGGGACCTGAGGGGTCTGCCATCCATCCACGTCACTCTGAGGCCCAACCCTTGGACACAGGCCTCAGAGCACAGGCCCTGCTGTCTTGGCCATGTTGCGGTTGCCCTCACTCTGGGATCCTGCTCCATGTCAGCTACCGGGTCCTGGATGTTGGGGCTCAAGTTTTCCCAGTGCTAGGAAATACCACAGGTGAGGGTCAACATGACTCATCCTCTTATGTCTGTGGACTCTGCTTTTGCTTGGCTTAGGGTCACCTAGATTTACTTTCATACACATTTGCAGTCATGTCTCTCTGTCCTTGCACTCAGGCTACACAGGCCACACCTTGGACTAACGTGTATGTGAGTCCAGCTGGTCAGTGCTCCTGTGTGGACTGTAGCTGGGAAGGGCAGCAGGGCCCTCCCTGCATTGGGTTCCTGACCTCACCACTGCACTTTCCTTCTGGAGCAGGGCTCACCTGGTGTCAGCCTGAACTGGTCCCATTCTGGAAAGGGCTCAGTCCCAGACCTGCAGGCCACTTCCCCCGTGCTATTTGTTCTAATGCTGCAGTTGGGATATCTGGCCAGCTCTTTCCAGCCTGAGGTTGGTTATAAGTGGCAAGGAAGTGGTGTTTTCAGGTGACAGATGGCTGTCCTTTTGTTACTTCTGTTCATAGCACAGGGATGGAGGTCACACATAAGGTGATCTCGTGTAGCAGGAGGTCCCTCAGAGGTGCCATGCACAAGCTAAGAGGTCCAAGTCATGTCTGCAGAACACTGCATCCTGCTCTAAATCCCCAGTGGGGATTCCACAGGGACATCACAAGGCCTTGTGGGGCTCTGGAGCCTTTCGTTCTCATGCACTCCACCTGTGACAGCGAGCCACTGGCCAAGGGGATGCCACAGCTGCAGCTGCTTGACTGAGCCCCCTCCAGAACAGGACAAGCTGTTCTTGTCCTGGTTGTTTGCTTGGTTTTTAAAAGTCCTATGTGAGAAGGCACAGAACACGCTCTGGCATCCATCGTAAACGTGCACATTGCCATAGAGACACGGCGGCCTTTCTCTTCGGAAACAGAAAGGTCAACCTGCTAGTCCAGTCCGTGCCTCAGTCCCTAGGAAGGCTCCTCGGCCCAGCTCTGCAGGCATCATTGTGTAAATGAATGAGGCAGAGCAAGGGTCCCCTGTGACTCCTGTGGGTGCCCAGTGTCGGCAAGCAGGGCTGGGTAGTGATAATGATGATAGACTGGTAAGAGCCGGTGTCAGCTTCAATTTCCAAGTCATTTTTCAAATTATTTTAATTAGATATTGTTTCAATCTCACTTATATTAATTTAATATCTGATATCAACATTTCAGTTTTCAATTTGTTCAAATGATTTTTTTTCCAGGCTGCTTGGTTGCCTGGATTAATTTAAAATACAATGTTTATCCTCAGCAATTTTCAGTTCCTAGGTCCGGGGCAAACTGCTACATTCAATAAATGTGATGGAAGGGAGGCCCAAGGTCCTGCGTGGTGCTTAGGAAAATGGAAATTTGTCTCCTTATCATTTATCTCTAGACATTAAAGTAAGCAGGTAGTGCAAGGGCTGCAGCTCATAATAATAAGATTTTCCACCAATTTCTCTGTGTAATTGGTTTCCCCCATGCAAATTCCAGTGGAACTTGATGAAGGTTTCGTGTATTAAGGGGCATCTGGATGAGCAGGCACAGTCCCTCAATGTGTTTTTTGACAGTTTTCATCCGTGAGCCCTGGAACCTGCACCCAAACAGCCTTCCTGGAGGCTGGAGGAGTTGTAGGTGTGGCGCTTTCTTGAGCTTTGTCTCTCCTCCAGGTGTTAGCACAGAGCCCGGGAAAACAGGAACAGGAAGCTACAGCAGGCACCAGGAAGTGGCTTCCTGACCACTCTCCTAGGACACAGGGTGGGAGGTGGGAACATGAGGATTCTGACTGGCTACACAATCTGAATTGTTTCACACAGTAGGTAGATGTCACCAACTGCAGAGAGCATGTGATGGCAAAGCAGGACATAATCTCCAGGGCGAGGCCAGTCAGCAGGAAGGGAGCACAAATCAAGAGGGTAAATGAAAAACATAGCAATGACAATAAATATAAACAGGTTAAATTATCCTGCTAGACCAACTTCCTCCCTTTGATCGGCTGATGCAGAATCTACAAGCAACATCTAAAATAAAGAAGTTCAGAAAGTTTAAACGTTGAAAAAGTAAGGAAAAAACTACCAGGTGTATAAATAGAAATAAAGGAAAGATCGTAATATTAAGATGATGTGTGATTTAAAATTTTTTTTAATAAAGTGGGATAAATACGGTCATATTATATTAATTTTTAAAGTTCAAAATAAAGGCATAGTATTCACCAGCTGGTGTGTCCTCAGAAATAGTCAGTAGCCCAGGATAGCTGACACTGCACTTCCTATGCCTGGGTCCCCACTGCTGCCCTCTGCCTGACAGGGCGGACCCCAAACCAGAGCCCAGACAGATGCCTTAAGCTGCTCTGTTGTGCTACCAAGGAAGAATGGCTTAGAGGTTAGGTGACTGCTGGAGCACCAGACTGGTCAAGACACCCAGCAGAACACATCCTGCCCTCCACAGGCAACACAGAAAGGGCCTTAGGGCTTCAGTGCTAAAGTCAGTCCACAGTGGCTGACCAGACTGACCCTACGGTCTACATGCAGAAGGGTAACAGAAAGGTGTCGGGCCTTGGAGGAGGCAGTCAGGGTGCCCTGCAGTAAAAAATGTACAAGGCACATTCTCTAACCATAATCTAATGAAATTAGAAATTAGTAACAAAACTCCCCAATTAGTTGGGCACTAACAATATGTCTTTCAATAATTCTTACCTTAAAAAAAGGAAACAGAGACCTTAATTGCAGAATATTTAGAAGACATGGTAACAAGGATTGTGTAAGTCAAAATCTTGGTTGGAGCTTGGGGTTCAGCAGGTGGTAAGGACCCTTGAGTGTTTTCTTAAGAAGAGATGCAGACAGGCAGACAACCAGCAGATCAGTTCTGGGAGCCCCAGCAAAGTGGATCAAAGAAAGGAAAAAACTTGAGAGGGGATAAGCAATGAGCATGCAAATAAATAAATAAATAAATAAATAATAAAAGGGAAACAGGATTGGAGAAATCCAGGACCTGGGGTCAGGGAAGGAGACAGAAGCTCTGAGTACAAACTGAACAATCAGGATAGGAGGTCACTCCACACCCTGAGGTTCCCAAGCACTGAGGAGGGAAAGAAGATGCAGCTATAGAGTCAACGGGAGCTGAGAGTTGGAAGCCAGCAGCACTACTTACTCATCCAGGGATAAGAACCAGGAGAGCTGAGGTAAATAGGAACTACCAGCCAGCCATGGGCAAAGGAAGGAGTTAGAACAGACAGCTGTGAGGAAACAAAGGTTTTTATGGAAACTGCCCTCAGGAAAGGCAGCAAAAATGCGCTCTAGTGAGATACAGAGCAACACTTTGCACCTGGGAGGGCAGTTGATGCCAGCTGCTCATCACAGGATGCCAGTCTAGGAGCTCCTCAGGGCTTTTTCTTTTTCTTTTTTTTTTTTTGAGACAGGATCTGCTATGTAGTACAGGTTGACCTTGAACCCACTTATATAGCCTAGGCTGGTCTTGGAATTTTGGGGATCCTCCTGCCTCAGTCTCTGGAGTTCTAGGATTATAGGAATGCACCCCACACCTGGCCTGAGGTTGTTACTTTGAGACAGGATCTCATTAAACTGCCCAGGTTGGGTTTGAATTTGTGATCTTCTTGTCCAAGCTTCCCAGAATACTAGGGTTACAGGCACGTGCCATGTGCCCAGCCTCAATCAATAGAATCTGACAGCACAGGGCAGGACCTGAACCTGGCACCAAGGCCCTCGTTGGGCTGATCTGCCTGTCCTGTTGATTCCCTCTTAAGGACGTGCAATTCAGATACTGAGTTGTCTGAAGCAACCCGAGCCTTGGAGCTGAAGAAGTTCTGCCCTTACATTTTTAGGACAAAAGTTTGGAGGCAGCCACAAAGACAGCCACGGGTCTGGACACAGGAGCAAGATTCACTCGGGGCATGCCCACACACAATGCGTGAGTGTGCACATAGGGTGTACTCTGCACACACAGCCCCTATCAGAGCCAGGCAAGAAATACAAACTACAACTTCAGGAGACACATGCAGAAAGCCTAGGTGATGCTGGGCTTGGTGACAACCACTTTAGACCACCACACCAAAAGCACAGTCCACAAAGGAAATATCAGTGCACCCAGCCTTGGCGAGATGAAAACTTTGGACTAGTGAAAGGTACAGTTAAGAGAACAACAGGACAATTCCAAGCTTGGGAGGAAACACCTGAAAGATTCATATCTAAATAATAATAATAATGATAATAAGAAAAATAATAAAACTTTATCCAAAATGCACACAGCACTCTTATAGCTCAGAAATAAGAAAAATTAGTGCAATTAAAATAGGCAAGAGGTGCATGGAGACATTGTCAAAAACATGACAAACAAGCAGGTCCTCAGGGTCACCAGGGAAATCTAGATTAAAACATCTGAGCCATTAGTGCATGCTTGCCAAGATGACTGAGACCAGAGGTGACCAGTGAACTTTGGAGAGGATGTGGGTTGCAGGAAGCATCTTCTGCAGGGGTGGCCACAGGCTGGCCCTGCATCCTGGGAGTTCGGCGGCTTCTAAAAAGACAGACATGCTCTTGCCAAACAGTCCAGCAGCACAGCCAGGGGAGTTGAGGACCAGGCCCACACGGCCCCACGCACCAGTGTGAGCAGCTGTGGCATCCATCCTTGCCAACATCCGAGTCCTCCTGAGGGCAGGGATGCACTGTGGGGAGCACAGCGGGACATGCTGAGGGCTGCAGCAATGAGCTGCTGAGCTTGGAAAAGATGGGGGAACTGGAGTGCCTGTCACTGAGGGGCAGGAGCCAGTCTGAGACGGACAAGGCCACCTTGGGAAGGAGAAGTGTCAGCGGCTGCTGGGCCGAGGGCAGGAACAGAAGAAGAGGCAGAGCACAGAAGATCGGGGTGGGGGGCAGTGGAGCAACCCTGTGGAAGGACTCGTGTCACTTCTGGAATGGGGGACATGTGTCGTGATGGGCCTGTCCACTCCTGTAGCATGCGCAGCACCGGGAGCGAGCACAGTGCGCACTGCGGGTCGTGTGAGGACGCCATAATGAATGTGAGCACACTTAACAGAGAGGTTCACAGCAGGAGGAGGCTGGCACGGGTTTGGGGACACTGCCATTTCTGCTCAGTTTTTCTGTCAACTTTACACTGCTCTAAAAATAGAATCTATTAAATCCAAATAAAACATAAAGGTTAAGAGTCACTTGTTTTTATTTGAAGCGAGAGGTCCCTGGGCAGATGTTCAAACACCTTACACACTTCGGGTAAAGGGCACGCAGATTATTACTGCCACAGAATGGTCAGGAGGGTTCCGAGGAGGGATTATTATTTCCCAGCTCAACTGCCTGGGGTTCTGAGCTCAACATGTCAGCGTGGGATTCTTAATTTTTTAAACCTGGGAGCCAGGGACAAAGAAGGAGAGGTGACAGCTGGCAGGGCACAGCTCTGGCTCCTTTGTGCTGTGCTTTGGGCTCTTGCACCACGTCTTGTGTGGAACAGAGTTGGGGAGAGAAGGTGGAAAGCTGGGCTGTCCCCGGTGTGCCCTGGGTCCATACTTCACCAACGCTGCAGATTTGGGGTCATACTGAAAATTCAGGGTGGGACACAATGGGGAACGAGTGTCTTGGTAAGCACTGGTTCAAACAATGGAAACATCACTCCATTTAGGTGGACACAGACTGGCAAGTGGGACTTGCTTCCCTGAGTTCTGTCATGTCTGCTATGGTTGCAGCACAGGCTGCATCCTGACATCCAGGTGGAACCCTGTCGCTCACGGAGCCTCCTCAGAAACGCTTTCCATATTTCATCTGACTGCTCCACTAAGTTGCAAATAACACAGCTAATCCTTAAGGTCAGTCACTTACAAAAATCTATTTGCTCTGCTTCAGAGCAAAATGAAAACATTACAAACGACGCCACCAGGAGCAGCTGACGGGACTGGGCCCAGCCACCCCACTGTTCCCTCTCAGCAGTTAAAACAATTCTTCCCTAGCCTTGAAGCCATTTTAATAGAGGGACCACTCACTCAGGGGCATGTGCTATGTAACCAGTGTTTAAAGAAAGATGTGGCCTAAACTGTGGGTTTCAGCGCAGGTCTATAAATAAAATATTCGGGGGTTTCCAGCCTCAGCCCAACACTCCGCACCACCTACACGGGGCTGCGGCTGCATGGAGCGTTTTCCAACTCTGTCCCTACGTCTGGAGGACGTGTCCCTGCCAGTGTTAGGATAGGTAGGGTGGGACATCAAGGAGCCCAAATGCTGCTGTACAGACGAGAAAGCTGGGGCCCGAGACCTGCTGAAGGCTGTGAGGTGAGTACAGTCCCCTCCTCCATCTCCAGGTTCCCCTGTAGCTACCCAACCCGAGTCCGCCAGCTGGTGATGCCTGCTGAGCTCACACTGCAGGGCCAGAGCTGCTCTGCCCCAGCTCATCACCCAGAACCCCAGGTCTCTCCTGCTTCTCCAGCTTTCTCAGTGACCCTGTGCTTTAGATGGAAACCATGGGTGGCAGCCAGGAGACCCCAGATATAAGACTGTGAGACCCTGAGTCTCCTGAGCACATGGGTCTCAGATGGTCATAGTGAGGGCATCTGGCTGAGCACAAAGCCAGGCTGGGCCTGGCATGCTGGACACTGGCACTGGGACTTTCTCTTCCCACACTGGCCCTTCCAGTCGCATCTTGCCAGGGGGCAGGCCACCCCTGGTCGACACAACCTCCACTCTCTGCTGTCCCGGCAGCCTGCTGTCCCAGAGCCTGTTCTCCAAGACCTCCCTGTCCTCATCAACCCTGCAGAGCCTGAGGCAGGGCCCTCATAGGAAGTGGGGTGCTAGTGCCCCTGGTGTCCCCATCACCCTGCCCCAGAGCAGACAGAGTGTATGTTCTTATGTGGGTCTTGATGGCCAAGCCTACTGACACATGATGGGGTGACAGAGCCCCCTCTAGCTGAATCTATGCAAGGGCTCATTTTGACTGTTACCTCCCAGGACTGACAGATACTCAGAGGCTAGCAGGGCATGTACCTGGGTCTGTCTGTGGGGTGTCTCCAGGAAGATGGGCACATGGGACAATGGAACAGAAAAGGGACCAGGAAGTCCCACCCTGAGTGTGGAGGCTCTGTCCAATAGCAGCCCAGTGGGATGAAGGCTGGAGGACCGGAAGCCAGCCAGTGCACTGCACTGGCTTCTGCATGCAGGTAGACGGGGTCTTCAGCTGCTGCCATCACCTGTGGACACTGGGCTCCACATTGTCAGCCTAAGACAGAGACTCACACCAGTGACAGTCCAGAGGCTTCCAAGCCTTCAGTCTCTACTGGCCCCTCAGCTTCTTGGACTGACTGGATACTGGATCCCATGGCCATTGTGGACTCTCTTATCAGCCAATCTAATACAGCCCCTGCTACAATTACATATATATTTTATTGCTTGTGTTTCTTGGCAGAACCCTGACCAGTGTCTCACACCAGATCTGCATCTATGTTGGCCTTAAGCTATTTTCCTGGGCCTTCCTGCAGAGAAATCCTGAGGTCACTGAGGCACAGGGCAGATCCAGGCCAGGGCCCAAACCTTCTTGCAAGTCAGAAGTCCTATTTGTCACTGGTCAGGTCCTCCGACCCCATTCTGTAATGTTAACAGCACACAACACAGTAAACAATAGCAACCAACGTAGAGGCTGCTCCATCGGTATCTGGCAAGGGTGCCATAAGCTGAGATGTCCCGTGGCCTCCTGGCCCTGAGCTCCATGGCTGGTGGGTTCTCTGGTGGGTCCTTCTGCTGCCTCCACTCCTCTGGGGTCCACTTTCCAATCTGTGTGTGGGCAGGGTCAGGCACCCTAACCAGCTGAAGCATTTTTCATTTCACCCCCTGGAGGCTGTATTTCTGCAGCCATGGTGATACCTCCCTTGTGAATTTGGAGGCATCTGCAGGGTGCTCTTTGCTGTTCTGCAATGACTCATGTTGGACCTGAAACACCTGGCAACACTGCCCTTCGGTTGGGGTTCCTGGGTGCAGCTGGGGGGACGAGTGCTAGTGTTGGTGTAGTGGCCAGCACACCCTTGAAATGCAGCAAACTGGACAACATCGAATCCATCTCCATGGCTACCCACAGGCCAAGTGTGATTTGTCACTGAAATGTTTATTTTTATGGGAGTGCTAAGAATCCTTTCTGGCTGCCCGAAACATCTGACTTGCCTTCCTATGTTTGGAGATGGGGCAGAATGGACTTCCCACCACATAGCCGAGATGTCAGCCAGATCCAGCCTTCTCCCTTTCCAGACAGCGAAGCTGCAGGCCTGAGACAGTGAATGTCCAACCTGGGCCCTGCATGTGGCCAAAGGGGAAGCAGATGCAGAGAAGCTTTTGTAGCAGCTGTGGGGCTGTCAGAGTGGGGTCCCAGAGGTCCTGGGCCCATCAGTAGCGTGGGCAGCAGTGGCCGGATCTGAGCAGGTGTAGCACTGGTCTGAGGCCTGGGTTAAGGTCTTTCGGGCTTCGTGAGCTGCCTGGGATGCTTGCTGTGCTGTGAGCCAGCTGGGTTTCTTCTCAGTGCATCTGCCACTCACACACGGGTAGTCAGTGATGCTCCTTCCTACGGTGCCCAGTCTTTGGCTGCTGCGGCCCATGCTGGGCAGCCAGGCGTGGGGGCAAGGTCTGGAGTTCCTTGCTGCTGAGGGGCTCGAGGGGAAAAATACAAATGTCTTTTTATTTTTATGGCTAATTCTACAAACACTCATTTTTATGTATGACACAGCATCTTCAGCTGGTTACCGATTCTGTTAAAAGCGTGTTTGTCAAGCCACAGTTGGTGGCAGCTACAGCTCCCCCTGGAGACAGAGACCTTGTCCATCGCATCCACTCTGCTGTGGGCTCTGTGACGCCTGTCCTGTGGGCCGTGCTGGGCTCCTCTGCAGGTCTTCTGCTGCTATTCTCAATTGTTTTTTCCTTTTATTTTTAAACATAATTTTGATATTTATAAAAAAAGTTTTAGGAGTGTCATGCTAGAATCTCCTACACGCCTCTTTGTTCTTCAAACACCACCACCTCAGTGCACTTTAATCTGTTTCCCAAATGCTCTCTGCATTTATTTTTAAACATATTTTTATTATTCTGAACCACATGAGACAAAGTTACAGTAATGATATCCTGTAGCCCTAGATACTTCAGTGCTGATTTCATACAATAGCAAAAAAAGACTTTCTCCTACGTATCACAGGCAAATAACAAAATTGGGAGATAAACATTGACATAGCGAAGATATTAAATCAATAGAACTTATGCAATTCTTTTCGTTGTCCCAATAGCATTTTTATAACAAAGCAAAGAAAGTTCAGGCCATGGTGGGTACGTTTGGTTGTCATTTTTTTCAGGTCAGGAGAATTTCTCCCCTTCTTTGGTCCTTCACAACACTGGCATCCTTAGAGCATCCTGGTCAGTTTCTTACACATGTATGTGCCTCAGCTGGGCTTGCAGGGTGCTGTCCATGATGAGGTTCAGCTTTTGTTTTTGGTGAGGCCAGCAGTGCCTCTTTAGGCCAGAGTGTCCCACTCTGCAGGGGACGTTAACTTTGGTCACTTTAAGGAGGGTGTCCCATATCCCCCTGTGGGCACGCTGCTTCCCATTGAAATTCCTAGGTGTTTTGAGGAGAGGCTTCCGTGATTGGTCTTTGGAATTTCATGCATTTCTTTGAGTCCAGTATTCTTAAGATTTGACCTTGGTACAAGGAACATCAACGGTGAGGTTTTAAGTCTTAGAAGCTTTGCATGGCAAACATGAGCGATTGATCTCCTGGCCTTACTTCAAAGACAGACACGGGATAAGAGGGAGAGAGATTTGGACAGATGGGGTCAGTTGCACAGCAGTTGACTGGACATCACTTTAACACAACAGACTGGGAGGCTCAGCATGCAGAACTTTTCCCACGTAAGAGACTTTGCTTTCATTTTTACTCCCTTTAGAAACAGAAACTCATCTCCACGCCCCTCCCTCACCTGCCCTTCCCCTTCGGCCCTCCTGAAGATCCATCAGCTCTGCCTCTTTGCTTGGGAGGGTTGGGGTTTATGCCTCACCCACTTGCAGGACTCCTGTGCCTTCTTGGATCCCATCCAGAATGTCCCCTACTTGCCATACCACATGGGCCTTTTGCAGGCTCTCTGTCCCTGGAAGATGGGGGTCCAGCTGCTCCTCTCTTGTCAGGAAAGTGCCTTCTGGCATCTGTGTGGAGCAGATTCTCTTGCAATGGGCTGACTTGAAAATGGGTTTTCTCACCCTTATCTTGAAGATGTTTTTTCCAATACTGAGGATTGAACCCAGGGCCTTCACAAGGATCTATAGCCTCATCCTTGTCTTATTTTTTATTTTAAGCCAAGATCTCTTTAAATTGCTAAGTTGCCCAGGCAGGGCTTGAAGTTGTGACGTTTCTGCCTCAGTTTCCTAGAGTATTTGGAAGCATGTCTTTGATAGATGTATATGACCTTCGACTCCTTAGAGAACTTTAAAATGTTGTTAAGTTGACCAGGGGAGAAGGAGCCTTGTGCCCCTCTGCAGCTTGCTGGCTCCTTGGAGAGGCTTTGATGGGGAGAACTGAGAGAGGGCCAGACTCCACCTATGGCAGAATCACAACAGTGGGGCTCGGCGGTGACAGGAGGACCAGCACTCTGTCCCCTCAGAGGACCCTGCTGCTGGATGAGCAGTGATCAGTGAGTGGGGGTTATTGGCTCGGCCTGGGAGGCAGGCATCAGTGGGCCCTTCCTAGACCTGGAGACAGGCAGACATGGTAGCACTGCGAGGAGAGCAGGGCGGTCAGGAATGCAGCCCCACAAAGAAGCGACGATGTCGGCAGGGCCTGGCTGGTCCCCAAGGATCTGCCTCCACTTGGATCTCCCAGCCTGAGCACCTCCTGAGGCTAAGGCAATGAAAGGAAGATCTTTATCTGGTTTCTGCCGACCTGAGCAAACTCTCGGCTTCTAACTCCCTGCCCAGCCCATCCTGAGAGGTAGAAAGAGCTGAGGAGACATTCCTGGAGAAGATCAATATGCAAGCCCTCCATTTCCTCTCTGCTCAGACCTCTGGGCTGATTGTGGTCACCCTGTTGTAGAAGGGCCCTTCTGCTACTGGAGACCCCTGCAGGAAGGGGCCTTGCTGAGAGGCAACCATTGTCCCAGGTTGCAGCACTTTCTCCCTGGAGGCCCCCAGATGGGTTCTGGTGAGGAGCGGATGCTGAACCCTGCGGGCAAGGACTGAGGCTGAGCGAGTGTCCAGCAGAGAGAGCAACTGCCTGGGTGGACGAGGCTGGGAATGACCAGCAGTGCTCTTGCAGAGCCATCACTATTTGAAGTGATACTGCTGCAAATGTTAAACCTGCACCTCCCCAGGCTGGGCCTGCATAGCACTGCCAGATGGGCCAGAGCACCAGGTTCCCTGAACCCAGGCCCGCGGTGTGAACAGGAAGCACTTGAGTTGCCTCACGAAGTGCCACTGCCTCCTTGCAGGCCCCTACTGCTCCTGGGGTCCTTGCTGGCAGCAACAGCCTGCACTCCTGGCCATGAAAAGCCAGAGCCTAGCTCTCTAGCAGGGCCAGTGGCCCAGTTGATGGACAGCAGGAGAGGATGAGGGAAAGGTTCTTCCAAGAAGCCACCAGTGCACTTTAGGGGTGTGGAGGAAAAAACCCAACTTTTCTCCACTTGTGAAATAACCAAAGCAACTATCTGAAGTCTCCTTTGCAGGCTTATGCCTCTGAGAGTTCTTGCCGATCTGTGTTTGAGAAGTCTACACACACACACACACACACACACACACACAACCTCGGAGGGAGTGGCTTCTTTGTCCTTGGAACCCAGCAGGGGATGCATTGCTTGTGTACTGAGTGAAGGCACTGAGACAAGAATACTTAAGCTATTTCTTCACAGTATTTCACTCAATCATTTTGCCCCCAGAGGCGAGGGTTCTGCTTTTCATCACCCTCATACCTGTACCAGAGGAGCAGCTTTTAATTATTATCTTGTGACCTGACATGAAAGCCTATGGCAAGAGCCAAGGCATTAACTCCAGAAGGCCCTGATGACAACTCTCCAAACTGCCCATGCCACTCTGTATCATTTGGCTGATAAGTGACCCTGGATGGCCACCCATCAGGATGAGGGATAGGGACACCACAGAGGGGACCAGGTATTTCTAAGAATGAATGTAGAGGTTGCATTAGTTTGGGATTCCACAAAACAGCCCCCAAAATGAGCCTGTGGTTTACTTGTCCTATCCCAGAGCGGATCAGTGCCCAGCCTGCAGGGTCCTCTGCAGAATGTATGGAGTGGGCCTCGAGTCACCTGGGGGCTAAGAGGTAGATAACGCCATCTCGCATTCTCTAAGGGCCTCTGTGAGAAGGGTGACCCTGCATAGCCCCGGCCTGGCCTGGCAGAGCTGGACATACCACAAGGCTCAGGCAGAGACTCGGGCCTTGGGGCTGAGGCTGTGGGCTGTGAGGACTTGTCTTGCAGAATGGACCCACAGAGGTGAGGCCCTGAAACCTGTGCTTCTGTGGAAGAAACCATGGCTTGCAATTCCTGTAAGGATCAGCTTCTTCAGATCTCCACAATCTCATTTTAGAAGTATCTTGCTGCATCCAGAGGTGTGGAATGAAGAGAGAGGCTCCTAAACTGTGGTGAGAAGGTATTTTAGGGTTCCTCTTGGTCACCCATTACCCTCACTCCCAGCTCCCTATAGCCATGGGGTGGTTGCCCACATTCCTAGTGAGACTCTGGAACCAGTACCTTATCCTCACAAGTGACATCACCTGCTGTGGCCTGTCTGGCTCTCTGCAGGACTGGTGCCAACAGAAGCCTTGTGTGGTGGCCCTGTCAGTCCAGATCAGTGTCCAGGAGGCATCTGCTGAAATCACTTCACACTCATATGGACCAACTGTGCCTGTGAACGTGTATGGTGAGATGCTCAGCTTCTCTGCATAGCATGGATTTGGGACCCATCTCAAACACATCATCAAACTCCAGAGCAAGGAAAGAGAGTTACTTGTCACATTCAAGGCACCTCAAAAAATCAGTATCCGCTTTCCTCTCTGAAGCCTGGAGCCCCACGGATGATGGAAGGGTATATCTGACGTGCCAAAAAGAAAATCACTGTCATCCAGTCTATATCTGGCAGAATTCTCTCTCAAAATGAAATCTAAAGTAAGATGATCACAGGTAACTAAAAGCTGAAGGAATCTGTCACAGGTTGAGTTTAAAAACACACAAGAAAGAATGCTAAGTTGTGCTGATGTCATGGAGCAGAGGAGGAAGAAGAGCCCTTCACCAAAGATAAACTCACAGGAAAACCTACAAAGCAGTATTATGGTATTTTGGGTTCATATCTCCTCTTTGTTTCTCCTATGGTTTAAAATACAGGTGAATAAATAATAAATATATGCCTGTGTTAATGGGCATATAGGGATGAAAGGCAATTTGAGACAGTAACAGCATAAAACTAGGAGCAGAGCTGTACAGGAGAGGTGTATACACTTCTGAAGCTAAACTGTTACTGAGCCAAACCAGGTTGTTAGAAATGTGGGACATGAATGGAAGTCCCCAGAGTAACCACTAAGAAAGTAACTAAAAAGATGCAGACAAGGCAAGGAGGGGGTTGGAACATTAAAACAAACAAACAAAAACAAGAGAAGGTAAAACTGGTTGAATTGAGGAGAAAAAAGGCATAAGACATACAGATGTGAATAGCAAGGTAAGAGCAGGAAGTCCTTCCTCATTGGAAATTACTTTAAATGTAAAGGGACTAAAAAAGAAAGGACAGAGACTCTTGGCACAGTAGATTTTAAGACTTGAAATTTAACCACCCACTGTCTATCAGAGACTCACTTTAGATCCTGACACAGAAGGCCGAAGTGGGAGGATGTAGGTGGGGTGACTAGAGCGTGAGCACAGGGCAGTGCCTGCGACTGCGCTGCCCGCATGGAACCCCTCCCTTCTCAGCATCTCCTGCTACATAAACTTCTGTCACGTTCTTTACTGAGGCTGCACCTGTGCAGCTCTGCTGTGCTGGTCTGTTCTGCAGTTTCTGCACCTCTGCTTTGCAGGTATTTGGGAGCTGAGAGAGGCCCTTCTTCCTCTTCACATGGTTCCTCCCAGTGCAGTAACCAAGCATGGCAAGTGTGAGGTATTAGTCACACAGAGTACACACCTGAGTGACATGGCATTTACAGGACAGCTGTGCCCTGGAGCAAGCTCTCCAGTCCTTCTTGAGGAGGCTCAGCCAGCCTGGCCACATTGCTTTTCTTCCCTTCCTCCCTCTCCTTCTCCAGGGAGGGTAGGTCTCTGGTTCTGAGGGCATCACAGGAACACCATTCCAGGAGAAGAGGGTGCAGGCAGGTCCAAAGACCAACTTCACCTCCGGCAATTCAGTTTTGCTGAGGCCCAGATCTGGCTTCAGACTCTTCCCAAATTTTCCCAAAGACCAACCACCGAGTGTGTGCACCACCCAGAACTTCAGCTAAGGCAGAACATTTGAAGACGATATCTATGCTGTAATGTTCACCCTCCATGCTGGAAATGAGGGCCCATTTGAAGAAATCACAATCTGGCCTCCAGAGGACAACACTCTGTTCCCTGCAGCCACACAAGACTTGCCCAGAGGCCGCAGAGCCAACATTTCCTCAGGACCTGGACGCTGCCTCTGACGTGTTCCATTTTGCTATGGGCATCAAGCTCCATAAATGTTCCCTACCTGACTCACCGATGGGGATGCCACTTGCTGAAGAGCTCTGGGAACAGACTTCTCCATTCTAGAAAGTCACTCAGCCTTGGATGCTCCATGTGACCACACAAAGCAGGGCTGGCTCCACCCCAGGCTGAAGGTGGCCCGCATATACTCAGAACAATGTCAACCAGCAAAGCTCACCCTCTCTCAACACCTGCCCCCACTCCATGTTCCTCTTTCCCTTCCTGGATTCTGAGCCCCACGCCACTGCCTCCTGTCTCTGTCAGCATGGGGTCCGGCTGATTGGATCCCTGTGCTCTGGGGAGAGTAAGTGTCAGTCAATCCAGGCAGCAAGGAGGTATTTGCATTTTAAGCCTTTTATCTTTTGCAGAAGTGAGAGAGTCTATTCTGTGCCAAAAAGATTTCTTTAAGACCAGGAATCATCTTTGTTGGTGCTGTGGGGAACTTTCCACTCTCCTGAAAGTTCCAGGGTCCTCTGACAGCCCCTGGAGTGTGCAGACAAGGTGGGACATCGGGTCCTCTGGGCCCCTGGTGGGACCTGGACTGCTGGGGAGCCTCCTTCCCTGATGTCACCTCCTAGTGACCTGGATGCTGAGCTGGCACAGCCCTGGGGACTCTTTTGTATTTCCCCTCCTGACCAGCTCAGGTATCCATCTGTCTGTCCTAGGTTTCTGTCTTTACAGCTGCTGCCTGACCTGAGCTGACTTCCTTACAGATCTTTAAACCATTCTTGCTGACACATCCAGAAAAAGAGTCCCCTACTCCTTAAACCATCAAGAAAAATTGATTTGAATCAACAACCAAATGAATGGTTGGTTGAGAGGCCTCAAGTCAGCAGGTTTGGTGACTTTGCAGGTCATGGGGACTTTGCACCCACTGTCCTGCTTGATCAGGATGACCTGTGGCACCTGCCTTCTACGGTCACCCTCTGCATGTCACCTACACTGTCTTGAATCCCTGAACCCTGTCCAAGCTACACATCTGCCTTCCAATGCAGGTGGAGCCAGTCCAGCTGG
Organism: Hydrochoerus hydrochaeris; assembly: GCA_004027455.1. Classification (NCBI taxonomy): domain Eukaryota; kingdom Metazoa; phylum Chordata; class Mammalia; order Rodentia; family Hydrochaeridae; genus Hydrochoerus; species Hydrochoerus hydrochaeris. The sequence continues at coordinate 111,276 of PVLA01002421.1, forward strand.
GGATGCTACAGGTGGCCCTGAGCACAGTGCATGTGAGAGGACAGCAGAGACCTGGTGGCCCTTCCTGGGAACCTACCTATTCCAGTTCCGGGGGCTAAGGGGAGAGCAGCATGGGAAGAAAGCACACTAGGAGGATAGCACCCTTGACTGGGTAGAACGGGACAACAGAACTCTGTCCCTGAGGGCCAGCGTTTCCTTAGGGCAGCCTGGTCCTGCAGACATAACTCTGCACTGAGCTGAGCACCACCCCACCTGTTGTAGTCAGGGGTTGTGAGGAAAACAATTTCAATCAGGGCCCAGAATTTAAAATATTATTTTATGATGTTCACCCAGAGTTAAACACAAGGATAGTGCAGAAAATCTGTCCAAAACACCAAGACTCGGAATATTAACTCAAGGGTCTGGATCCCACAGCAATGTCCTACATGAGTCCAGATGAAAACCTAGAGCCCATGACACTGCCTTCCACGAGTCCAAGAGAGCCCACGAGAAGGACTCACACCAGTCTGTTTTATGGATCTGCACTGGGAAGGCCCAAAGGCAGTGGTGGAAGCTGGAAAGTCTATGGCATTGGGGTGAGCAGTTGTGCTGGTAGGTTGAGGGTTCTACACTGGAGCCGAGAAGTCATGCTCATAAGAAGGACCAGGGCTGCCCTGAAAAGCACCACAGCCGTCACCAACAACACCGAGGTCCTGAACTCCTCTGACAAGCATAGTTGAGTACGTACTAGGAAGCCAGCATGAAGAGCTTCTCCTGGAGATTAAACAGCACACCATCTTCCCCTCTGGAGCCAGGAAGCCATACTTGATGTAAGGACCAGAGCTCCCCCAAAATGAATCACGGCCACTCTCACCAGCAAGGTCCTGAGCTCTTCTGATGACAATGGTCGAACTCACATTGGGGAAGCTGGTCATGACAAGCTCCTCCAAGAGAACCAACAACTCAAACAGCAACACTTAGAGAAACCCACAACGTCTTGCTCTTCTTCTCCAAGTCTCTATTTATGCTGACAACTTTCCTCAGGTGGAACATCTACACTCAGCACCATGCTGATTTAATTCAGCTGGTGTTAAGTTGACCACCAGTTTTTAATCCATAATGCATCTTCAGTCCCACCTGTGTTCCTGGTCTACAGAAACTGCCACTTCCCTGCCCCTCTGACCTGTGAGCCAGAGGCTGGGCAAGGAGGCTCAGCAGGAGAACCAGAGAGGGCATGAGGTAGTGGGAAAAAACAGGGTGGTGGTGGAAGAAAGTTGTGTTTGAGAAATAGAAAAGGGCATTTTAAAGCAGAAATAGTGGGTGCAGTACTTTCCCTTTCCCTCAGCCTCAAACATGCATGCCCTTTGAGCACACACACACATTAAGCAGCTGTGCCCAGAGAACCTTTTTAAAAGATATTCGAAGAGTGTCTTCAAATGTCACATTAGCAGAGGTCCCGCAAGCACAGCTAGTGTCATTTTCTGGGCTAAAGAGTGAATGTTATGCACTTGACCTTAAGCTGTCTCATCCTTAATTGCCTGGGAGACCTTCAGATGCTGCATGTGTTAGGGGTGTGTGTGTGCCCGTGTGTGCATTGTAGCACATGTCCGTGTGTGTGTGTGTGTGTGTGTGTGCACATGCGTATGGTGTGTGAGGCTGCCATCAGGCTGGGTGGGGAGAAGCTGCTGGCCACTGTGCTGCAGGAGGCACAATACAGCTTTGGAACCAAGTCAGGTGGATAGATATTTTGTCAGTGTGTAGATATTTTGTAAGTTTTTCAGGCATTGTGTCTATTTATTTCTGGTAAGTCATCTTTTAAAATACATTTAAAAAATAATAGATTTGAAATGTGAAAGTCTGGAGGTTCCCAGCTTTTCCTGTCTCCTCTGCATTCCTCTTACCTTCCTTCCAAGGTGGGCAGGTTGTGTGCTGGGCCAGGTAGCCCCGTGGCCTCAGAAGGAGCAGCCCAGAAGAATAGTCAGGAAAGGTTGACTTGCCCAGGCTGTCCCTGCCCACGTGTGCCTACTACTTACTGTCTGGGCACTGGAGATGGGCCAGGAGAGCCCAGGGATGCTGGGGTTTCCTAGCCTGCATTCCTCGCCACTGCTGGTTGAGCAGCCTCTTGTTTCTGTAAATGTGCTGAATGTATGCCAGATCACAAGTGCCTGGCAAGAAGAGCGTTCTGAGTGCCCTTGGCAGAGACCAAGTCCTATCTTCCCTGTGGGGAGCCATTTTTTAGACCTAATCAGCTGACCAGGGCAAGGCCCTACCAGTAAGGCAATCTTTCAACCATTTCTACTTCTCAAAGGCAAACCCAGGACTTGAGCACTGGTTGCCCCTGCCGCTCAAGGCTGGCCCCTGAGTTCCTTGCCCAGCTTTGCCCCAGACAGCACCAGAGGAGTAAGAATCAGCCAACACCTGGAGCAATGACCCCAGGAGCCATCTTCCTCTCACTGGCTCCTAATCATTCTGGTTTTAGGAAGCAGAACAGTGCATGAGGAACAAAGGCCAGCACTGCAGCTCAGCCCTGAGGGGTGCCAGGGCAGGGCCTGCAGACACTTGGGCCAGAGTTGATCCCCACGTCTTTGTCAGCAGAGGACCAGAGCCTCAGCAAGCACCCAAATCCTTGGTCTTACTAGACAGAGGTTGAAAGGTTCCCAATAGTACCCCTGAGTAAGTCCAAAAATTGGTGTAATTTTCAGCAACATAAAGTGCCCTTTGCGAATTTCCGAGGAGTCAGAGGTGAGCAGGAGCCCAGGAGATCAAGATAGATGCAGATTTAGACACATGAGTTCTCCAGTGCAACATCAGCATGGGCACCACCCGCCCTCTGAAGCCAGGCCTAGGGGCGCATGTGTTCTGCCCTCTTGCTGGCACTGTTCTCTATGGTCATCTCATGGGGGAAAATTGAAGGAAGTGCTGGTTTCAAGAGGAAAATATTTTACTGTGAGCTCTCTGCAAGCCCAGGACAGTGCTGGACAGCAGGAAGAGAGCAGAGCCAGAGATCAGACCTGCTTTTGTGACACACCAGAGACAGAAGGTAGCGGAGACAGTGAGAGCTCACACAAAATTCAACACAGATGCCAAGAAGAGGACCACACAGGAGCCGGAGCAAAGAAGCCCACTGGTGCCCAGTCCTGCACTGCATCACCCTTGGAACACTGAGGTCTCCAGATGCAACCCCTGTGAAGACTGGGCACAGCCAGGATTCAAAGGGCAGAGGCACAGACAGTGCCCTGTGAGCCTTTAGCCACCACTCCTGGGCAGTCTGGGTGCTCGGCCCTGCCTTCAGCCACCATACACATGTGAAAAATTGAAGAAGCTGCGGCTGCCTGAGCCATGGTGCCACCTTTCTCCTAGATGTCCCGTGGGCATCCGGGGAGATAGCACCCAACAACACAGGCAGTCAGGCTTCAGGGCAATTGGTTCAGCGCCTGTTAAAAACTCAGTTTCCCAGTTTTAGAAACAGGGTCTGGTTTCTTCTGGATCTCCAATCTGTGAGTCAGAATTAATTTGCATAATTCATACTAACAATTCACAAAAGGAATTTGCTTCAATTACCACCAACCAATGAAGCTGCATAAACCTGGATTGAGGCTGGAATTTGAGCCTGTGCAGTGCTCATTCTACCCTGAATGCGGCATCCTGGGGAAGAGGGGAGGAAGATGAGGGATGTTCTGCCCCAGAGAAGACTAGACAGGCACAAAGGTATGAAGAGCAGACATCTGTTGAAACTCACAGCTTGGAGGGAGGCCGAGGCCATGAGGCAGTGAACAAACTATTCAGGCATGAGCATCCTTCCATGCCCATCATGAGGCTGGTGTGGGACAAGAGTGATATGAGGTCACCCAATCCCATCACACCACCTATGAGCATGTCCCAGCCTAGTCTTCCTCTCTGCCTGCTAGTGCATCGCATCCACGAACTCATCAAATCTGATCTTGGCAGCCCAGACTCATTCATATGGTGAATTCCACAAAAAGACAGTGCAGTAAGAGGTCAGAGGCTTATAGGGAAGTAGGTCCGAGTATGGGAGAATCTTCCCTAGAGAAACACTGACAGCACACATGGCAGATAAAAGATTAAAATAACCAAATGTACTAATAATATTTTATCATTATGCTTTGTCTATTAGTAATTTATTGGCAGCTATTTGATGTTTTCCAAAGTATTAGAACAAGATGAACCAATTTTAATAAAGTACTGTGAGCTGTTGCACAAACTGGAAAACTGCATGAAAAGGCAAAGACCTTGGAGCACTCAGTCATGCAGGGTTAAAGCTCAAAGGAGCAGAAACCTGACTGGACAGTGGACGGGCACAGAGGTAGAATCAAACCCCACCAGAGAATAGCTTTGGGGCAGAGGGTCCATGGTGAATTGGACCAAATACCCAAAGAACATGAACACTAATCCTCCCCAAACTTTTCAAAAATCTTGAGGTGGGAACACCTCCTGAATCATTGCATGAAGTTAATTTTATTTATGCCAAAGCCTAACAAAGATACCACAAGGGAAAACAGACCAACATCCCACGTGAATATCAGTGCAAAAATCCTGAACAAAGTCCTAGCAGAGCAAAACTGATAGCAGATTAAAATGATTATACATCACAACTCAGTGATCTTATATGTACTCTACTTATACGTAGAATGCAAAGATGGTTCAACATGTGAAAATTAATTGAGGTAACATACATTAGTAGGATAAAGGAAAATGCACATGATCTTTTCACTTGATGCAGGAAAAGCATTTGACAGAGTTCAACATCCTTTCACTAAGTTTCACTAAGCAAACTAGGAATTAAAGGACATTATCTTCACATAATAAAGGTCATATATGAAAGCCCATAGCAAATGTAGCACATGGTGGAAGATTAAAAGTTTTTTAAGATCAACAGCAATTACAAGCACACATATCTTCACCACTAATCTGTTGAAAGTTCTAGTCAGTCATTTATTTAGGCAAGAAAAATAAAAAGGCATCTTTTATGCTTATGTCTGAAAATGTTCTCCCAAAAGTCTCATGTATGTGGAAGGTGACTGGATCATGGAGTTTATACACTGATTTATACACTGATAAGTTGATGGCTGAATGTACTGTTTGGAAGTGAGGGCTGGGGGGTGAGTTGGATCCTGGGCTGTGACCTAGTTGGGTATTTTCTTGCCCTAGCTTTTCCTTCCTCTCTCTCTACCTGGCTATTATGTGGTGAGCAGCTTTTTTTCACCACGATGTTTCTGCTTTGGAGACAGCTGACTATGGACTGGACCCACTGAAACCAAGAGCCAAAATAAATCTCTCCATTCATTTGAATGTTGGATATTTTGTCCCACTGGTGGAAAAGTGACTAATACAGCATCCAAATCAGAAAGACAGAAGTTAGTTTCTCCTCAGCAATGATATGATCTTATATGTAGAAGCCCTGAAAATCACATACACAACCCTGTTAGAATAAAAAATTAAGTAAAGCTGCAGTTTACAGAATCAACACACAGAAATCAAACAAAATTCTATACACTAGCAATGAAGAACTTCAAAGGAAATTAAGAAAGCAATAGTGTTAAAAAGAATAAAATACTTGGATATAAACTACATTAAGGAAGAATAGGGTTTATGCACTGAAAATTATGAAATGTTATAGAAATAAATTAAATATGATGCAAATAAATGGAAAGACAGTCTATGCTCATGAATTATATGATATAGCATTGCTAGGACTTTAATATTACCCAAAGTGGTCTATAGATTCAATGCAATGTTTATATAGATATCTCGATTTTTTGCAGAAATAGAAAACTTTATCCAAAAACTTCCTGATTTCAAGACCTACTTCAGAGCTAATGATCAAAGCAGTGTTGTACCAGCATAAGACAAGTGCACAGACCAGAGGGACAGCGAGGGGAGCAGGAGCTGGTCGGCTCTACCCAGTCAGATGCTTGCAGTGAGATGCCAGCACCATCCCATGAGGAAAGGACTGTCCCCTCAGCAAGCAGTCCCGGGACACGTTGATCCTATGTGCGAAGGAACAAAGTCTGACTCTCAGCTTATACCATATAAACTACTCAAGTGGATCAAGATTTAAATATAAAAGCTAAAACTGCGAAATTCTAAGAAAATGAGGAGAGCTTCGTGACATAGATTTGACAATGATTTCTTAGATATGAGGCAAAGTCACAGGCAACAAAAGAAAAAAATGAGGAAATCAGACTTTATCAAAATTAAAAACTTTGGTATAGTAAAGAACATGATCAGAAAGTGAAATAGTAAACCAAAATATGGGGGGAAATCCTTGGAAATCACACATCTGAAATGGGATTAGTGTCTAGATATATGAAGAACTCCTGCCATTTAACAACACAAACTCAGATCCACGGGCAGAGAGTGTGCAGAGATGATTCCATCAATTAGACACACAGATGGTTGTGAACCCACCTTCCCTGTCACCTTAGTGATGCTCACTGCCCATGTAGTCAGGAGGGCTGTGCTCCAAGGAACAGAGAATCGGTGTTGACCCAGTGTGAAGACACCAGAGCTCCAGTACACAGCACCAAAATGGTACCACCATTATGGGAACGACAGGGCTCTCAACCAACAACTGAATGTGAAATCACCACAGGAGCCAGCACTTGGGTATAGACTCATATTTGAAGGCAGTGACTCAGATAGGTGCCTACACCCCCTGTCTAGAGCAGCGTTAGGCAAAACAGGCCAAAGGGGACCAATCAAGGGTCCACAGGTGGACAACTGCACAAACAAAATCCTCTCTTCTCCAGTGTGGAATAGTACTCAGCCTTTAAAATGAAGTAAATTCCAACCCATGCCACAATACAGATGAGCCTTAAGGACATTGTGCTAACTAAAGTAATCTAGACACAAAAGGTCAAATACTGTGCGATTCCCCGTATGCAGGGCACCCAGAGTGCTCAAACCCATAGCAACAGTGGAATGGTGGGGTTCAGGCGCTAGAGGGGACAGGGTTCATCTTTACAGGGACAAAGCTATAGCTGAAAACATAGAAAAGTGCTGGGCAATTTGATATGCTCTAGTGCCACAGAGCTGTGCACTTAAAATGATAAATTTTATAGTATGTATACTGACCGTTACAACAAAAAATTGTGCAAATAAAGCCTGGGAAATGCATACTCCCTTACTGTTCCAAACTACAGATCAGCAAGTCCAGTCTGGGCAACACTTATCAAGAGACTGTGAAGTACAGGCAGATTATAATGGAACAATTTCAATTTTGGAATTATGTATTTAATTCTATCAATGCTTTTAAAAATATAGCAAATATTAGTTGTTGAAATAACAGCCTAGTAATAGGACACTAGCTGATTAAATTATATTTGCTGTCAATGAAAGCTTATTCAGTCTTTCGAATGACAGTAGATACAAGACATGCTTTTGAAAAAAAATACTGAAAGCAGAATTGCATAAAATTCTGCTCTTGATTACATTAAATTACATACGTATAAGAGTCTGGGAAGGAACATACATACTAGGTATCAGCTGTAGTTACATTTCATTAGAGAGCTGTGAAAAAATATTTTTCTTTCCCCTTTGATTTTCCTTAAACCTTCACAATGGTGTCCGTTGTATCCTTTTAAAAAATTAAGTCAAACAATAGCGAGGAATGGAAAGAAGTGGGGCTGCTCTGGTCACCACAGCCATCATCAGCATTTATCAGCACCATCAGTGCTAACAAGACCCAGACCACCCCCTCGGGACCTCCGGGACCTCCGGGTGTTTGGAGGTGGGGCTTGGGAAGGTGACTGGATGGTGGAGCACTCTGCTTATCGGTAGATCAATCCATTAACAAGTTTGTAGCTGAGGGCCTGGGTGAAAGAGGCAGGTCCTGGGGCACGACCCAGAAGATGTATTGTTTCTGGCTCCTCCCTTCCTCTTGTTGCTTCCTGACTGCCATAGGTGCCAACTGTCCTCCTCCAAGCCCTTCTACCATGCCATTGCCACTTGGGGCCACCTGACTTTGGACTTGAACTCATTGGAAACCCCCCTCTCCTTTCAGTTGTGTGTGTGTGTGGGCATTTTGTCCCAGCATCAGGAATTTGACTAATACTACCACTGTCATCATGTCATCACCATTGTCACCATCACCATCGAACCCTGACCAGCTCCGAGTTGGAATGCGATTGGGTATCCTGTGGTTGCACTGTCCTTTGCTCCTGACCCTGTGGTTTTTCTCCATAGTCACTTCCTCCCTTGGAGTCTCTGCAGCTGCCCCTTTCTGCTCCTGTGGTTCCTGCAATCTCATTGAACCTCCACAATCTCCCAAATGTAATTCCACCTGCCACATAAAGGGACACATTCACAGGTTCCAGGGATGAGGGTGCGGCAGCATCCTGCTGCTCTGCTGGCCATAGAGGCCAGAGTAGGCAGTTTCACAGATACATCAGATTGGGAGCTGGGTGTGCATTGCCAGAGGCTGCTCTGTCCCTGTGCAGTCAAAACTTGATTCCTTGCAGCACTGAAACTGGGGCAACACAGCAGCCTCTTAGTCACCCAGTCATCGAGCAATGGAGTATATTAGCCACATATTTTAATCTGCAAAATACTATCCAGTTGAGAGTCACCTTTCAAGGCATGGTGAGAATACACCTAACCGCACATCTCTAAAACAATGACAGTGTCCTGAAAGGCACTGTCCTTCCCTATCTGTGATTGTGCAGTAGACCACCAGGCCTCCAGGAACACGTATATCTGTGCACAATAGTGCACACGACTGTCTCTGTGTGGCAGGTGGCAGCTCAAATGGGGCTGACTTGTGCTATGTGAGAAGCTCAGGAAACGCAGGAGTGTTGGGATCTGGCCCTGGGTTAGGCCGCGGTCTGCCGTCTGCAGGGGCCCGCACAAGGCAGCTGCGGTGTGTCCGGCTGCACCTTCCAGTTTCCAGGGCTTCTGGGATGACGGACAGGGTCATCCCGCACTCCGGAGAGAGAATCTCATCGCTCCTTGTCCCGGAAGCGGACTGCAGGGATGTGAGACCGGCAAGGCTGGCTGATGGGGACCTGTCCTGGACTGCAGCCCTAACATCTCCCAGGCACCTCCCCAGGGGTCCTCAGCAGGCGAAGAACAGGGCCAGATCTTTTCTTGAGCTATGTTATGGCCTGGTAGGTTTTCATTTTGTCTTTTTCAGTGAATTTCTGAAGTCATTTTACTTATTTTACTGCTGCATATATTGTAAAGTGGATGAAGCAAAAAGAGAAAACAGTCAAGTTGGTACTTGCAATTTGAATACCTGGGAACAAAGTCTATCTTCTAGGGGTTGGAAGGAAAGGGAGGTGGGTCCCCCACTCTGGGGTTCAGTGAGCTGCTCTGTGGAAATGACCTTTGTCTGCTGTTCAGTGGAACCTACCAGAAAAATAGCAGGTGACCTCCTTGTCTGAGTCACAAAATAATTTCCTTATAATATTCATACTTAAATTTTGAAACCAGGAAAGACTGTGAGAGTGCATCCCCTACAAGAAGCGGGGTGGGGTGTGTGGGGGTGTGTGAAAGTGTAACCCCACTGCTGTCCCTTAGGGTAGCCACATTTCCACCTTCCTCACATCCTGGGCTTGTCTGTGAGTTTCACACCGAGCTTATGAAAAGGAATCACAATAAGGAAGGCTCGGGTGGGAGGCAGGAGAGTCTGGTTTCATCAGACCTCCTGGGGAGAGAGACTAGTTGGTGACCATGGAAACCAGGAAGCCCTGGAAGGGAGCTGTTGGCAGGAAGGTGGGGGAGGGGCCCTAAAGGCTGCAGGCACAGCCAGGAACATGGGTGGGGCAGTAAGTCTGACCTTAGACAAATGGCACCCACATGGAACTGTTCATGAAGGGTCTGGGGTCAGAGGTGACTGGTGACCCAGGCCTGGCAGGAAGGCAGGAGGGGTTAAGCTTTCATACATGCTGGGGTGTTAGGCAAAGGAAGAGAGCACGTTTGCTGAGCGTTTGCACAGCCACCAAGTCAGGGGAGATGGAGCTAGAGCACCTACATGGGACAGGTGTCCCTGACAAGCCCCAAAAGACAATAGCCTAGAAGAACCGGACACTGAGAATTCCAGCAGAAGCCACACACTGGGCTGGTGGCCTTTCCACCTGACGGTCATGCAGGCCCACTCAGGAAGCAGATGTCTGCCATGGGTGGTTGGCCTGGGAAGCCTTGTTGCTGGGATTCAGCCAACTAACCCAAGGTGGTGGTGACAGGGCCCCCTTGCCCTGCACGGAGGTACCACAAGACCCCAGCGGGCATCGGGAGTGTGGAAAGTAGCAAACCCTAGGTATGGCTGCCTATGCACACATACTTGCGACCAAATCTGGCTGATGAATCAGGCACAGTAAGATGACAACAGTAACTCATGATAAAATGGAACAATGACAGCAATGTCCCATAATACAAGTTTGTGAATATGGGCTCTGTCTCTCAAAGATCAAGACAAAGGTTAGTATTTTTGGATGGTGGCTGACCTTGGGTAGCAAACTGTGGAACACAAACTGTAGATGAGAGGGGATGCATGTGCAGGAGTGGGCAGGGAAGGCACTGCTCACAGAGTGTCTTCCATGTGCACTCACAGGCTCAGAATGCCCCGCTCTGCTCTCTGCCCTGGCTGCTTCTGTCTGCCTGGCCACACTTTGGCACTTTCAGAAGCAGCTGGACATCATCTCGCAGACCCCGAGATTGCCCGAGAGGAGCCTGTGTCCACCTCTGTCACAGTTGCTCTTTGTCTAGTGTATGGATGTCCCTGCACTAGTTCAAGAAAAGAACCCCACATATGCTCTCTGGTCCTGCCCCTGAGTGCCCCACAGAGCCTGCATGTGGCAAATGTCTGAACTTGCGTTCAGTACTTTTTCAGTGAATGAATAAACGAATATTTAAAGTGTCAGTCACTCAAAAAAAAAAAGATTAAAATTTCCCACTCTAACGATCATGAATCCAGATTTGAAGACTTTTCGAAGAAAGTCGAACTGTTAAGTTTGAACACCAGTGGTGAGCCCAGGTCCCTTGTACCCGTGGGTCGCGCACGGGAATAAGAAGCCGTGCCACAGGGTTTGGGTGCTGTTGCTGTAATGAGCGACAATCTCTGCGTCTGCAGCACACTTGGAAGTAGCGGGCTAATCACTGTTAATTCCTTTGGTATTTCTATGATAACATTAATCACAGCAGAGGCACCTGAAGTAAATGGAAAATCAGGAGCACTCCTGGAACATCCCACAGCACGCAGCATTAATTAACTGGAGCTTCGAGTAGAACTGCCAGTCTGTTTCACAATTAAGTGCATCTCTTGCACACTGATTAAGACATGAACCCCAAGCTAGTGAGGGAGGAGGTGGGCACAGGCTCACTCAGCTGGAAGGCAGTCACAGAGGCGCGGCTTCTACAGAACAGGAGAAGAGCAGCCCAGAGGCTGCCAACTGAAAAGCCTTCTCTGTGTGTTAACTTACTAGATGCCAGTGCATAGGAGTGATTTAAACCATGTGCACAACATTCCATGGAGGGAAAGAGGATGTTTTGCAAAGATGCACACTTAGTATACATGCAGGAGAAACACGAAGCGGAGACTCCCACAGGAGCTTGTGTCAACGGACAGATAGCCCCCACTTTAACACCAAGGGAGAATCATCCATTTGGTTCAACTGCCTGCTGCCTCACCTGAAGCACAGTGTCTCCAAAATGAGCAGCACTTGGAAATCCAGGAGGAGAGAAGGGAGCGCACCACTGGTTGTTTGCATGTTTCAAAGTGTAACACGCTACCAGGCATGGGCTTGGCAAATCAGGTCCAAATCCTGGCAGCAGTCATAGCAACAGTCATGTGGCCGTGCAGGCCATGTGGGCATTTCTCTGCCAGTCAAACGCATGTCTTCCAGCCTGCCAGAGGTGGGCACTGGACACCTCAGATCTCAGAGGAGAAAGCAGGAAGCACCTCCTCAAACATGGGGATCAACCAACCCCATTTACAGGGTGGGGATACCACAGACTTTAGGGAAAATGGTGGGAATGTGGAGAAGATACCACGCTGCCCACCAAGTAGGCCCTGCAGGGCTTCACTGAGGCCCAGGCACAGTGCACACCGGTGTGCCAAAGTCCACAACCCTCAGTGTGCAAAGCGAGGCCTCTCTGGACTCAGTGGCTGGGCAGGGAAGGGGGCTGCTATCCAAAGAGAGAAGACAGAGCCTCCCTGCCTCCCTCCTTTGGTTGACAAGCTGATAGCACAGTCCCACGTTTCAAAGGTCAAATGCAGAAAGTCATGGAAAACCTAGGAAGGTGGGATAAATTGCACTGAGGGGAGAAAGGGAGGGACGGAGTGAAAAATTGCAACATTTAAAAGTTCCATCTACCCACAGACTGCTTGTGTCACTTTCTCAACTGGAAGGAAATTGATTTCCAATACCCGCAGATACCAGGTGGAGTAGTTCCATCAGCTCCTCAGAGGCCTTGCGGGGACCCATGCACAGGCTGCAGGATGCAGTGGAGATGAGCGCTGCTGTGCCCTGGAAGGAAGAGCTGTCCACTGCATGACAAGGGCCTCCGTGTGCAGCCTCTGTTCACGCTCTGCACAGCAGCTGCCCACTCCTAGCAATGGGTCAGGCTGACTTTACCATAAGATCTTAAAATTTGTATTTATGGTTTAAAAATGGCAAGGTACAGTAAAGAAAGATAAAATAATAAAGTAAGCAACACACGACAGAAAGACAGCTTCGATGTAACCCCAGCGCTCACGCTGCCATTCATCTCTGCAGGCTGAGGGACACTCATCAGCTCCCCCGTGGTGAGTTTCCTCCTGGAATCAACCTTGAGGACATGTTTGGGGTTAGAGCTTGCTAGACACTGCTTCTGACGGAAGAGGGATGCAAGTGTGCCATGTCTATGTTTGGGAGGTCAGACTCCCACTGCTGGAAACGGCTGAAGAACCCTAGCCCTGGACCAGCCACACTAGTGTGTGAGGAAGAAAGGCAGCAGCGTGGGGGATACGTGGTTTGATGGACTGGCTCTCCTCAGTGTCTGCTGCCTGTCATCCGGGCCATGAAGGTGGCGCACAGAGGAGTTGGTCCTACCCTGGGGGCCTCCAGAGAGTCTTGGATCCAACCACAAAGCCCCCTACTTCGTGAGGACCTCACTGGTCCACAGTGGATATGAGAGGAGGCTCCCACTAATTCTGGAGGTCACAAGGCTGGGTGACACATGCTTAGCTTCCCATGAAGCTAAGCCCTGCTGTCAGTGATATCGCTCACCTTGGGGTTATGGAGACAATGGCCTGGGTCACTTCCTGGGCACCTGATGGCTGCTTTTGGTGAGAGCAACGACTCTTCACTTGAGCTTTAGCAACCCAACAGTGAGCAAAGAGGAATAGAGGCTCTCTTCATCTTGTGTCTGTTCCCTCTGCTGTCTTAACCCTTGAGTCAGGTTCTGCTCAGCTCTGCGTGTGGACATGCGGGTCTGCCCAAGACTTAGGGACAACTCGGCTTACACCCATGGAACTGGGATGCTTTTTGCCCTTTGTTTCTCTCTCCCTGTGCTGCTTCAGCAGCCACCATAGCTGAAGCACCTGTGTCCCTCAGCCCTGTCCTAAGGCTGAGACTGGATCACAAGCGAAGCATCTGTACCACTGAAGGGGAAGCTGGAAGGGGAGCTCTGTGGTCCCACCATAGGACAAGTTCACTCTGCCTGTCTGGCAGTCACATCGCAGCAAAAGAGTGTATCTCTTATAACCACAGCCCTGGTCAGCAGGAACTTTCTGGGCTTTAAGCCAACCCCAGTGCTTCACTGAAAACTCACTGCTTTCTTATGACTGGGAATAGCCAAGGCTCCTCTTCCCGGCCAGTGCAGGCTCCCTTCTGTGGAGCACCCCAACTAGGTCTGGCCTGGGCAGGTGCTGTTCACAGCACTTGGTCTCACTTCTTTCTCCCAGTCAAAGACCCTACCCAGTATCAGAGTGGCAGTGGATGGATTCAGGGCTGCAGTAGGAATGGGATGCTCTTCCATCCCTTGCATTGGGTGTTTCTGGCTTCAGCTGTCAGAGATGTAGTTTATTTGGATGTAATCTCAGGCCTAGCAGGGGATGGGGTGGAAAAACATGGAGGATATGGGTTGGGTGGGCACAGCTTTGCAGAAGGAGCCTGGTGCTGGTGGGGAAAGTGGACTGGGCAGGGTGAATGAGGTCACTGAATAAGTTGCTGGCAGGAGACAGAGCCATCTGGGTCCAGGCAGGAGGTACTAGGGGCCTGGGGGCAGGCACTGGACATGCTTCCAACTGCCCTGTGATTCTACTGGTTGCTGTAGCATCTGTGCCCCTTGTGCTTTCTCTACCCCTGTTCTGTCAGAGGTTATGGTATAGATGGCTCCAGCTGCAGCCCTGCAACCTCCCTGAGCCTGTAATACCAGAGCAGCTATGCTGTGTCCCTGTCATCATGCATGATCTGGAGCCTCCTCACAGCCACTAGGGTCATGCTTCAGCTCACTCACTGCTCCCAAGCCCACATGGGAGGACGGCTTCCCTGCACACCACAGCGCTACAGAAACATGCCTGCCTTCCCCTGCGTGCCTGATCCAACATCACGGCGACAGCGTCCCCTGGGCCGGGCTAGAGGGCAAGTCACTTCCCTCATCCTCCATGCAGTTTCCATCTCCAGGAGTCCACACTGGCTTGGTTTCTCATGGGTTTGCCTTGGTTCCCACCACACTCATTTCAGGGGGCCCTGGGGACCCAGGTGTGTAGTGTGTCCAAGGAAGCCAAGACTCTTTGAGATACCCTTGTCTGCACTGGCTCACCCCAGACTTAAGGGCCCAAGGGGGCAACCCAGGTATGGCAAGGGGAGAAGGGACACTCAGGTGAGGCCATATCTGAGCCATAGTAAGAGGCCAGGCTCCTGCAAGGAGAGAGAAGGACACACTGTGGTCTGGCAAGAGGGAACTTGGAGGGATGCCTGTGGCCACCTGGTCCCTCCTCAGTCTTGCCCAGCCTGAGCACTCAGCTGCAGGTCCTTGAGGTTGGAAGGGGTGGAAGCTCGTGCCACGGTGCTGACAGCTTGAAGGAGCTGTGAATACACCCACTGCCATCCTCTTCCTACAGCACAGCCTGACAGTGTGCCCAGAGAAGATGCTTGTGCTCCTCCCACCACCATCCAAGGCTTGATCCCTTGGTGCCCCTGCTCCTCCACCCTTTCCTCTGCTCCTCTGGGTGCTGCCTGGCACTGGCTGTTGCTGATTCCTTGTGACCACTGGGCTCTTCTCACTTTGTTCTGCAACTTGGTCCTCAGCTCCAAGTGTTCAGTACACTTGAGGGCCCTGTCTAGGACCATCCCAGCCTGGCCTTGGTGGCTCCTCTGGGCATTAGCTCCTGGTTCCTAGACTGTGCTCAGCATGCCTATTCTGGAACTCAATGCCCAGCCCTTATCATGATCCAGAATTATCCAGATAAACTCATCCCGCCATCGAGGGGCTCAGAGCTCTGCAGGGCCATGATCCCTGTCACAGGCAGAGGTTTCTGGGAAATGGTGACTGCGTGAGTATCCTCCCCTACGGGCGCGCTTCACTGAAACCTCTTTCTCTACCCTGTGTCCCACAGGGTAAGCCCATCCTGTGCTGGTCACACCCACAGAACTGGCAGACACCTGGCACCATCCATGTGACACCCATGTGGCCTACACAGATGGCAGTGCTCATTCTGCACCCCGTGCCCCAGTGCTTCCAGCTTCAGCCCAATCCCCAGCTTCCAGCCATCCTCACCCCTAGCTTGGGGACTGCACTGCTCAGCCTGCTCTCTTCCCTGGACTCTAGCCCTCCCTGAAGGAGCAGCGCCCCAACTCTTTGTCCATCTGCCACACATAGGACTCATCGTACCCTCCCTTCTAAGGAGCCCCTGTCATGCCCAGTGTCACCTCCTCTCTCTTCATGACCCCGCACCCTCAGTCCCCTCAGCTGCCAACCTCCTGCCCCGTTCCCCTCCTCAGGCCCTGGTGCTCAGTGCCATGGCTCCTCATAGCCCCTGCCCCCTACATTCTCCACACCGCCCCCCAGCCCCACCAGGGTCCCACACACCAATTCAACCAACAGCAAACAAAAATATTAGAAAACATGTCCACATTGAGCCCATGCAGGGGTTTATCTTGTCCTTATTCTCTTACAGCACCATGTGACAATCTTCTATGCAGGGTTTTCTCTCTACCAGCTGTCATTTGCCATCCAGAGGTGATTTTTAAGTGCGGGCAGTGTGGGCAAGTTACAGGCCAGTGCTGTGCCATTTATATCAACAACTCCACCCAGGGGAGTATCCCAGTATCCCAGGGGACTGGGAGCAACCTTGAGGACATGAGCAAGGACTGTGGTGCTGCTTTCACTACTCCATAGCCTGCCTAACCCCAAGGCTTCCACCACCTCCCTTTGCACTGTGACCTTTCTGGGCGACATCGCCCAATTCTGGCTGCACCAGTGCTCCTGCCAAGCCCTAGCATCAGAGAGCAGCAGCAGGACACTCAGCCCCATTAATGCTGAAACCTCTCAGTGCACTCTGCATCCAGAGCTGGCATTGAAGGGGAACAGGGCCAGTCACAGCCAATCACTCCTTCCTCGCCACTAAAGCAGGGGCTGTCTCATTACTGACCAATTTGCGGTCTAACTAGCGCTTCTCTCTGGCAAGTTTTAACATATTTGCTGTCAACACCCACACTCAGGGAGGGGATGCGGTTCCAAGCACGTGGTACATGTTCACAAATAATTTCTATGGAGAGCAGCAGTCAGACATGAGATGGGCCCAAGGTGACCTCATTACCAGGATTTGTTGCAGCTGTCATTAGACATATCACACCATGTCACTCAGTGAGGGAAGGGATCGAGGCTCTGACACCAGCACCGTGATTGCAGAGGAGAAACCCACAGTGCTGGGGCTGTGGTGGGTGAGAACCCATGTGGGTTTGAGGTTCTTCCCCACACACCCCTGCCACTGTGGACCTGTGGTTTGATCTTCCTAGAGTGCTCACATTTAGGGAATCATGACAGTTCCCTGGCTGATGAGTGCATGGAAAGACACGCATAGGAATCACACACAGAGCAAGACACAGGGCGCTCCCTACACCACAGAGCAAGAACCCTGCTCAGAGCCCAACGGCTCATACGGAAAGCACCTCAGGACATGGGCTCTGGAAGCACACTAGGAGGCCGGTGACAGACGGACCCTGCCCTGACAAGGAACAGGAGACACACAGACACACTGGACAGCAGGAGAAGGCTGTCCCAACCCTCGCTGGGTCTCCTTCCAGGCACCACAAGAGACAAGAATGTGCTGCCCCCAGCTGAGCTGCAAGGGGATGGCAGGGAGAGGTTTATGACTGCAGATCCTGGCCTATGTTGGTGTCACCATGCTGTGTAGATGTCTCAGGGCTTCTGCCATCAATTTACCGACAACCTGCAGGTGAGCCTTGGGGTAGACTCACAGGTACAGGATTTAGGGGTTGACAGATGGTAAGCCACTTTTCTCACTTCAAAGATCTAGTCACTCAGACACAGAGTGGGGAGTCCTTCTTGGTGATCACTGAGGACTCATGGCAGAGATGGAACATGATTCAGGACAGAGTCTTCCTCTCACCTGCAGGGAGCTGTGTCACAGCTGGGCCCCCCTCACCTGCATGGACCCAGTCACTCACACATCAGCAGGTGGTGCCCACTAGCTGTCCTGAGATCACCTGAGTGTCCTCCCCTGAATGTCCTCCTCATTACCTTAGCACCCCAGGCCTCGATGTGACCTATAATAGGCTCTTCACACTATCCACAGAAGCCAAGACCTGTAGCAGGCCTTATAAACCAGTACCATGGACTGTGATGGCCAGGTTGAGGCACAGGGACCTGGAGCATCAACCTGGCCCAGAAGCCACCCTGTCAGTATCCTTGAAAAAGAGTAGAGCCCAGAGGATGGGTACCAACCCAGGTTCTGGCAGCATACACATCCTTCTTCATGCTAAATAGTAGTTCAGCCTCATAATTAACCATGCTCCTCATGGGATGGGAGAGGGTGTTGGCACAGTAAACCCTGGATCTGTGGCACAGTCTACTCTGGGCCATGCTAGGCTGCCTGTGACCCAGAGGAACTCAATTCCTTCTACACAAGCTCATGGACAACAGATCCAGATGTGCACATGTGGGATTCAACATGAACGTAACAAGTTAGTCTATGTTATGGTTTGTGTCTGGATGTCCCCCCCTCCAGCAAACCTCATGGGTGTCATGGGGTTTCTAGAGTTTATGACTGATTCATGGTCCAATGCTGGGATTAAGGGTGTCCGTGCTACACCGGCCCTAGGGCTAGTAGCTTGCATGCAATATAAGCAACAGAAAGAGGCTTGTCTCCTTTCTGGTCTTTCTTGCTGCTTTCACTGTCTTATGTCACCATGAACTGTTGCCCCTCTGCCATGTGCCACCCTGCCTTCCAGCCAGCCAGTTATGAGCTGAAACCTCTACAAACTGTGAGCCAAATAAACTTTTCCACCCTTAACTTTGGGTGCTGGGTATTTTGTCTCAGCAACAAGAAAAGTAACTAAGACAGTCTTTTTGGAGCTCAGTGAACATGACCTTAGAATGAACGTGGCTTTAGGTTAGCCACATTAGGTTCTAATTCCCAGTCTGAGGCATGCTCAGTTGGATGCTATCCTTGCACTTTGTGGATAGGCCGATTTCCATGGTACCAGGGTCTCGGGTAAGTCCCAGTCACAGAACCTGCGGTCTCTGACAGACAGAGGTGAGCCACATCCAAGGAGCACTCAGGTGTGGACTACATTACATGCTGGGGGCCACACCACTGCCGTTGACTGCCATCCATGCCCCTGCTGTCTTCACATGTGACATCCTCTTGGATCTCCTGACAGATCTAGCCTCAGGCCTCAAAGACCCATGACAGTCACTCAGGCCACTATGCAAGCAGGCTGTGACCCAGGCCTGAGGGAAGGAGCATAGCTATCAAGCACAAGTACCCCTTGTGCAAGCCTAGCCTGTCCCCTCCCACCTGTTTTCCAAGCAAACCACAGCCATTTCCCAACTCATCTCCTGGTGATATGAGTGTCGTGGTGACAGAGCATGTGCTGCCTAGGTCTCCTCCAAACCCCACCACCCCATTTCCAGAAGCTCCAGTGCCACACAGGATAAAAGCATCAAACAGGACCATCAGACTCGCTTCCTTTCACTTGCGCTTGCACCTGGCCTGAGGGCATGAATTGAGACAAATTCCCTGGGTCCTCCACCTGGACTGAAAGGCCATGAGATTCAGGGGCTCAGGAAGCCCAGCCTTTCCTCCATCAGCCCAAGTCAGGGTTCATTAACCTGAAGCACCAGGGTGATCCTGTCCCTTGAGGCCCAGAGCCTTCCTCATGGCCACTTTCCTGAAGGTGGAGAGAAGGTGGGGGGGGGGGTTGGGAGCACTCACACCCACTGCTGACTTTCTGTGCTTACCTGCCAAAATCAGCCTCTGGTCAGGTTTTTAATCAACTACTTGCTTCACTAATAAAACTGTTTTCTTTTGCCCAAGGATAAATCTCAGGCTGCAGTCAGGGAAATAAGCAAGGAATTAAAACAAAAGGTTAACATTGCTTCAGGTGGCGCAGTAGCTGGGCGTGAGGCCTCCCGTGCAGCAAGGAGCAGGCCCTGGGTGCAGCACCTGACATAGTACATGCCATACACCCTCGGAGACACACTTTGGAAATGCCATGCCCTGTCCCCAGAAATTTCCTGCTTGCTAACTGGCAGCAAACCTGATTTCCACGTGGCTTCCACTGAAAAGTGTGGCTGAAGCTGGGGTTAAGGCCCTGAATGTCGTGAAGGTGGGGTGGGGAGCACGTGCCATTCTGCTCCAAGCTGCCAGAAACCCTGGGAAGTGGGTGCAGGGTCTTTGTATACAAGAAATTGGAAGCTCAGAGACTGAAATACTTGGCCTAAACTCACACAGCCATGAAAACCCGAGCCAGATCTGGAAATTGGTGCTGCTGATTCCAAAGCTAAGTCCTATGTGTATGGTCCCCCAGGTCACAGGGTTCAGGAGTCCACTGCGACCCTCACACCTTGAGGGGCTTGAGGACAGGTAGCAGACCTCCTACTCTCAGGCACTGCCACGTGGAGAGGCAGGCGGGCGATGCTGTCAGTAAGCAGGGAGCAGCAGGCGCCACGGTACGGCATCTCCAAGGTGTGTCTCCGAGGGTGTGTGCTGTGTCACGCACTGCATACAGGGGGCTGTGGCAGGTCTCACATGCAGCTCCTGGTGAAATGTGACACAGCTCTGAAGCACCAGGGACTTTCATTTCTTGTCCTGATTCAGTTTTTGGATTGGTGCTCCTGGCCTCGGCCTGCAGTGCCCATGCTCCTGGAACTCCCAGGATGCCAACATCTACAGCTGCCCAGTCCCCTATAATAACATGGTGCAGTTTTTGTATATATAAAGGACCTCATGTAGCTTTCAAGTTGTCTGGAGACTCAATGTATCCAGCACAGTGTGGCTACTGGGGAGGGGATTGTTACACTGCATTGCTTAGCAAGGAGTGGCAAGAAAGTATGAGCATATTTAGTGCAGATGAATTTTCCCCAATATTTTCCAACTTGTGTTGGCTGATGCCACAGGTGATGGAGGAGGTGGGGATATGGCTTCCATAGAGAGCGCTGTAAATGTTACTGATATGTTTAGACTCAAAACCGTTATGATCCCAGGACTGTGCCTGCCACTGTGTGGCTGCTTTGCTCATGGTGTCTCAGTTGGGACCATGCAGACATGCAGGCCACTCTATAACCCCCGAGTCACACTGGCTGAGATAACTGTGTGCAGACATGCCTGCCTAGGACACCCCTTGTCCTTTCTGTACTCTACCCAGACTTGTGGTCTCCAAAACAGAGGTCCAGTGGCTCAGGCAGCAGACTGGATTCTGAGAAAGAACCCCCAGTCCCACCTCCCTCCATCTCACCCCAGGGATGCTGAGGCCACAGTCAGCACCACCAGCCCTATCTAGATTTGCCCTCCACATCTTGCCCTGGGAAATGCAAAAAGCATGTCCACAGGAAGAACTGGTCTGTGAGCATGGAGTGGAGGCTGTCCTGCTGCTAAATTACTCCCACTGCACAGAGGCCACTGCCTGGCATTGTGAGACACACAGCCATTGGTACTGCACTGTACAGGAGGAGGCTGTATCCCAGGATGAGAGTAAAGGTGTGAGTGCCCCAAGGAAGGCAGTACAGATGGGCAACATGGGGCTCTCCCCCTTAAGATGCTTGCTGCCCCGACTGGCTATGTTTGCTCTTCAGTGCCAGGCAGGGGCTCCACCCTGCTGAGGTGCAGTGGTGGGGAGGGGAAATGGAAACCAAACCAAACCAAACCCCTCATGCAGAAGACAGCCTTCAAGGAGGAGATTGGGTTGAGTGAAGTCTCTGGGTGCAGACCTGAGTCCACAGGACTGGCGTCCTCAGAGGAACACGGGGAGCTGCAGATATGAGGGCTGCAGCCACAGGGCGACAGGCTGTGCGGTGATACAGCTCATACACTGTCCGAATGTTGCAGGCAGAAGCCAGGAGAAGCCAAACTGTCCACTCCTGGACTGATGGGAGCCATGGAAGCTGGAAATGGACCACACATGCAGGGCTGGGGCCCGGCCTTCCAAAGAACAAAGAGAGCCTGGGGCAAGCCATGTGAAGAAGCTGCTTCCACCCAGGAAACACCTGGCCCAAGACAATCTAGACAGTGGGTTGCTAGGACAACAGGGTGTCATGTGACATTAAGATGCTAAAAGGTTTAAATAAACGGGTAAAATAAAATAAAGGGTAGCTCCTTCCCTCCCATCAGGAGAGTAAGGGTCCTAGCTTCGTCTCCTTTATTTTCTTATCCTCTCACAGTCCTTCACCCTACAAACCTCAAGAACTGGAGCTTGGGTATCCTGGCCTCAGACGACAGAGGATACAGTTCTGCTGCTCCACTCTGTCCAAGCCGTGTGTCCCAGCAGCTGGCCAGGCAGAATGGAGAAGCTCAAAGGGGTGCTCCTGTCAGCCCTTGGTGGGGCCCCTTTCCTGGCAGCAGGCAGCTTTCCATCAGGGCTCATTGATTCTCCCACCAAGAGGATGAAACCTCTCCAGTTGTACCCTTTTAGAGACGCTCGCTTGTCTAACTGCCTTGAGAACATCCATTAATTTCATCATGGTTGCTGACTTAATCAGCAAACTTCATTTACAATTCTACAAACTGCAAAAACACTGCATGCTGCTGTCACATCATCATGGGAGCTGTCAGCGCCTGTGAACCTGGCTGAGGTTTCCCTCCTCACCCACTTTGGAAAACCTGTGTTGAGCAGAGTGTGTGCTGGGCCCGAGCCGGTTGCTGTCTGAGCCACCATGCTGAGTTCCAGCTGGCGAGGCTTGGTGATGACAAACCATGGGTCAGGTGGAACGGCTCTGTCTGTGCTTCTGGTGTGCAATCAGGAGTGAAGATGTCTTCACAGTCAAAGACAGACATCAGCAGTGTATTGCAGAGAAGAGTGTGCAGGATTCTGGGGCCCCTGAGAACCACTCTGTGTACTTTCAAGGGCTGATAAGGAAAGTGACCAGCTGCCCTGTCCGCCCAGGCAGACCGTACAGTCTCAAGCCCACGCACACTGTGCTGCTGTCCCTAAGGACCCCCCCCGCCCCCGCACATTGCTTCTCCCTAGGGCTCCACCTGCACATGGTGGGTGGTCTCCTATATCTGATAGCAGACACGGAGTGAAATAATATGCATTTTAAACTGCTGCATAAATTCCCTTACTGCAAATAATGCCTTGTGTGATCCAAAAAAATGTTAAAAATTGAACTTGCCTTTCACTGTGTTTCTGCTGCTCCTTTATGTCCCACTTCTCTGTGACAGAGGAATGGCAGGTCTTACCGACAGCTTCGTTCCCAGGGCCTTGGGACACTGCACAGTTGTAGGGGAAAATGCGGGCACATTGCATTTGGCTCTCCCTAAATTTGTTCCCATTTTTAAAAATTCATGACAATAGTGGATTCCCAGGGATTTTAGAAATGACATCCTTCAAGCTAATAAATGTAAATTTCACTTCTATGACTCTGAATTCATTTTTAAAAAAATTATAGAATTATCATTCTCAACTCTACCAATTTATCTTCGACACACTCATCTCTGCTCTTCTTACACAATGGTATTTACGAAGCAGGATTTGAAACCTCTCAGGGCATGATGTGTTGCAGGAATGTTCACTGCTAATGATTGCGTGGGCAAAGGAGGAACCTGTGTGTGAGAAGCAGAGGCTGCGCCATCCCTCATTAGCCTGGGAACCAGCACCATGGATGTCCACTTGCCTGGTCTGAGGCTGCTTTGGCAGTGAATTTGGAAAAGTTGTGACTGTTTCTGTTGTGGAATTCTTTTAGAAGTGCAAAGAAGAGAAAGGTCACTAAGCAGTGTGCCCAAGCTAGTGTGGACCTCACTGATCTAAAAGTGACTGAAACTTTAAAAGTACGGTCTGGTAGATCCCACCCCAATCCAGAAAGCCAGACCAGAGTAGCAACATGGGTCTTAGAGCTCTCAGGACTCGAGAGTGGGGGCAGGGGAGAGGGGGAGCTGAACAGAGCTTGGCACTGAGGGACTGTGTCAGGCTGAAGACACTGGGCTGGGGCTTGGCCTAGGCCAAGAATCTGCAAGGGAAGGAATGTGCCCTCATGCACTGTGCAGCTTCATCCTGGACTCAGACGCTGTTAGAATCCAGTGCCCTGGTCCAACACACAACCAGGTGCAGGCAGGTGTTGCTGGGACACCAGATGCTTGTTGCTCCCTGTCATTCTGCAGGATGTGAAGAGGCAGCATGGGCAGTTGTACTGGTCCCACCCTGGCCCAGCCTGAAGCTCCTCACATGCTCACATCACACCTGTCAACATGTGCATGGCTTGGCCAGCAGCCATCTGGGCCAGGGTTGTGGCCCCCAGCATATATGTCCCAGCCTCCTGTCCTTTTGTGCCTGGTGTGGACACTCTTTCCTTCCTGGCCTCTACTGAGTCCCACAGGTCTGATGCTTCCTGCATCTTCATGGCTCATAGCTTGAGCCCCAAGATCAGGGCCTGTTCCATGCCCAGAGCAGCCACCTGCATGCCCAGAATTCCATATGCTTCCCAATCCCCTCTCCAGGTAGACTCAAAAAAACCTTCACTAATGGCCAAGTCTGTGTCCGCCCCATGTGTATAGCAGCTCTGAGGCACAGGCCCATCCCCTGCACTCTGCCTGTTACCACAAATATGAGTTCTTTCCAAGAAGGGATTTCCCCAAGGAAGCTGCTCTCAAGTGGCCTCTTACACATGGATAGGGAAAGGTGGTGTCTTATCTTAAATGCAAGTGAGATCATTAGAGCCAGAACCATCAAGAGAAATGGTTATATGTGGTCTGAAAATCCCAGCATGTTAAGAGTATAATAGATAAGGAGATTCTGGTATGTTGGGCAGAGTCTCTTATTAAAAATCATCATTTATATTTCTGCTGCCATAAGCATGACTGTGAGAGCACTGCTAACTCATTCTGGACGCCTGGACCTGCTGATTTCTGGGGTATGCAAGGGGTGGTCTCTTCATGGTGAGGCCTGGTGGTTGGGCTGTTTACCCCTGTTCAGAAGTCCCAGGTGGCCCTGCCAGGGAAGATCCTCCACTCTGAGCACATGGAGGCTGAGGAAGTTGAAGAGCTGAAGTCAAGATTCAGCAGGCAAGAAGTGTGTGATGATGACCAGGTGACATGTACTAGGGGACCTCCTCAGTGACACCACCAAAGCAAAATTTTGCCCTCAGGTCATCATTAGGGGAACACACCCTGTCTGTCTGTCCCTGTGAAAGTCACAGAAGTCATCTCTGAGGGACAGAAGGCCCTCCTCTGTCTTCTGGTTTGTGAACTCCTCATCATGAATGACTGTAACAGCTCCGATCCTAAATCAAACACACATGGTGTTCAACTGAGAAAGGGCACTTGTTAAATTAGAGAAACTCCAAGCCCAGAGCCTCCACGAACCACACTCCAGGCGTGGTGTGGGAAATCACAGGATGCTGTGGACAAAGCACTTGCCTGGCACTCAGATCTGAGCAAGTCAGACACGACTAAACACTGACTGCATATACGAAGCAGGAAATGCGCTGCCCTTTGCCCTAGACTCGGGGTCATACCATAGCACAGGCTGGGGACCAGGGCTTTGACTGACCTCTGCCTGCCATTTGTTCTGTCTCCTGATGAGATGAGAGGAAGGCACTGAAAGATGTCCTTGCATCCAGGAGAAGGAGCATCTTCAAGAAAAAGTGTCTGGCTTGAGAAGCCATTGATTTAGTGACCGCAGGTGGCTACTCAGTGGCAGGCCACTGTTCTTTCTCAGCCCTCCTCCCAATCTGATGCATACCTCAGCCAGGCTTGCCCCACCCTGGACACCCACACCACCCTGGACAAGGGCAGGAGCTCCTTCCTGTATATGACAGGGCTGCCTGGACTCCTATTGTGCAGAAGGCCAGTTTGTCCTGCAGTTGTCAGCTGATGTGCCCTTTCCAGAACCTTCTAGAGTAGATTGCAAGTGTGTGGAAAGGGTCATCAAGTCCTTTCTGTGTGCCTGTGACAGTGTTTGTGATTTTGCTTCCCAGAGTAGATGTTTAGAATACCTGCCAGGTGCTCTCTTCAGCAGCACATATACTAAAATAAGAATATCATCCAAGGCTGGGGATTTAGCTCAGTTATCTAAGTGCCTGTATGGCAAGCACGAGGTCATGAGTTCGATCCCAGGTACAAAAAAACAAAAACAAAAACAAAAAACCCTGCCAGATAAGTGAGTGGCTGCATGAAATGATGGAGAAAAAAGATTCTTGGGGGGTCTCCATTTCTCCCTACTGCATTCATCCATCATCTATTCACTTGTTCATTTATCTATCTATCCATCCATCCATCATCCATCCCTCTACCTGTACACGCATCCTGTATCCATCCACCATCTATCCACTTGTTCATCCATCCTGCATCCATCTGTAATCCATCCATCCATCATCCATCCCTCTGCCTGTTGGTGCGTCCTCCATCCATTCATCTACCATCCATGCTTTATCCATCCATTTTCCCCATCCTCTATTCATCTTTCTGCTTATTAAGATTTAAGCTATTGTTCTTCATGTGATATAAAAAACAAAGCTTGTTTTATTCCTTAAATTTTAAGAGAATACAAATTTCTCTGGGGAGTTTTTCTTCTCCTTCTCTCATCCCAATCCTTGCATTTTATCTTGCAGAAAAAAGTGGGTTGCAGAGATGGGAGGCCTGGAAAGAATAGAGGAAAACAACTCCAGCTCCCAGTGACAGGGGTCTGGGCATCAGCTGGCCTGTCTTTGTGAGCAGAGCCAAGGGCCAGTCTGGGCCTCATTTGTCCTCTACACTGAATCTAATGATTCAATTATCTATCTTCAAACCCACAGTATTTTCAGCTACTTTTTCTCCACCTGCTCTCATGTTTGTTCATTTTGTTCATAGTCTAAAATAAGTAAATTCACAGTCGACTGATGGAGGAAGTTTGAGGTCCTTTGAGTTAATTTGTGCAGAGGGAGACTGAGAGAAGAATGATTAGGGAAAGAGGTAGAGAAGGGAGAGGAAGTGGGGGATTGGGCGGAGTTGGGCACAGGGGCTGTCCTGGCTGGCAGAGGCATGGATGCACTCTGTGCAAATCCTGCCAGGGTTCCACACTTCCCTCCCTCCCTCCCTGGGCATCCTCAGTCACCCCCAGATCTGTACTCCCTTTCCAGAGGAAGGGTTGCCATTTGCTTCTTAGTCACCAGTTGTTAGTTTTACTAATTTTTAACAAATCTTTATAAAGAATTGATTTTTGCCACTAGCAGAGAACAGTGAACTTTTCCTTTCTGTTGCAGTTAAGCAACTAGCTATTTGCACGAGTTCAAAACAAATAATAAATGTGTCTGTCTGTTAGTCTGGAAGGGAGACATCCGTTCATCAGAGCCAGCTAATTAGGACAAAATCATACACAAATGCAGGATGGGGTGGAGAAAAGCTTTTGGCAGATATTTCTCGGCCATGGCACCGAGTTTGGCATGGTGCTTCCTGAGATGGGGGACACTGGGAGCCTGGGGGAGTAACTGTGTGGCCTTTGGGCTCTACAGCCCCAGCCAGGGCACAGGTTTCAGGGTCCACTCAGGCATTCCCCCACAGGATAAGAGCACATCCCTTTGGCTTGGATGAGCAGACAGCACACGCTTCTCCCACAGGGACCCTGACTCTCCTGCAGCTCTTCTGGGAGGGGTGACTGGAAGGTCTGTGTGCATGTTTCAGCACAGCCTGGCAACCCTGCCTCTCAGCATCAGGTCTGCCTGTGTGTGGCTGTCACCCCTGACACCCAGGGCCACAGGTGGACCAGGTCAGCAGGCTCAGCTGACTTCAGACAGAAGGAGGGGGTGCTGTGGACACCTGGGAGGTGAAAGGTCAACCTGAGGCTCAGAATACTGCACTTAGTGTCACCTCAGCTGGGGCACAGAGGGTCACATGTGACTTCCTCTCTAAAGGTCATCATACCCCCCATCAGGTTAGCAGACAAAATGGTTTCCATGGCAACACTTGGACAAGAGCGGTCGCCTGCAATTGGCATTAATTTAAAATATTTTCCTGAGTCTCCTTGGAGTCAGTTCTATGAAACACGAGTGCCTGCCATCTCTCTAATCTGCTGCACCCTTTGAAATTCCATCCAGTGTGTGCTGGAGCTGAGCCAATTAGCAGGGAGAGAACTGGGTGGATCCAGAGAAGCTGGCAAAACTGTGTTTACCAATTAGCTTTTTTTATGATGCAAATGTTGCACACCATGCGGCAGGAATAAAAGCTAGCTACACTGAATATGAAACTGTTAATTGCATTTTCAGAGACGTGGCTACAAGGTGAAACTAATCATACAGATGATAACTGAGTTTCACCACCTACAGCGCTCTGCTATTGCACTTCCCCTAATCTGTATTAAAACAGCCCCTTACGAACGCTTCCGCAGGAGAGGAAAACATAGCATTTGGTGTAACCTTCCAGCTTTAAAGAGAAAGCATGTGTGTATGTGTGAAGCAATATAAAGGATAATTTTCATTTAAATGAGATTAATAATATTAACAAACACCATGGCAAAGGGCAGGGTGGTGTTTCTTGAAGTGTGTTTTTCACCCTAAAATTGCAGAAAGGTGCATCTGCAAATGCATGTGGCAAAGCTGGCAAGTGCGACTCAACAGGAGAAAGGGCCCTGGTGATTAGTGGCATCAAAGAGGCCTTCTGGAATCCCTGGGGGGAGATGTCCCCGGCCAGCCAGTGTCTGGGTGTCCTGGCAACCAGGCAGGCCCCCTATACAGAGACAAAGGGTCTCTTCCAGGCTCTGTCCTGTACTCAGAGGCACGATGGTCAGAGCACTCAGTCCTACGCTCAGAGGTCCCAGCATGGCGCAGTGCTGGAAGGGGGAGCAGTCACATCAGAGGGTCAGGTCTGGGTTTCAAATGCCCCACGTGAATTGATGTTCCTGTTAACATTTCTGTATAAGTTCTGGGTACTTTAGTGTTTAAATGCCTTGGTGTCCATGTAGGAACCAGATGAGTGTGAGTGGGAAGCTTTGGCCTCTGCCCCAGAGGGCAGGTCCTCTAGCCCATCCCCACCCTCCAGTCCCTCTCTGTAAGCATCTAGCAGGGGCTGGTGGACACAAAGCCCCACAGGCAGGCCAGCTCAGTCTCAGGAGGACCCAGATGTGCATCGTGGCCTCTGAGAAGCATGCACCTGAGTCCCAGGGTCGGGCCGAGGTGGAGATGGCCTTCATGTTCTCACAATAGGTATGAGGTGGAGAGAGCAGCCTCGCTGCTCTGCAAGCGACACGGGGCTGGGTACAGTGCTCACAGGGAGGAACCGGAATAGCTGTGACCAGCACCAAAACTAAGGACCACGGGAAGGACCACAGCGGAGCTGCCTGCAGTCAGCACAAGAGAAGCCACCTAAGGGTACGACACTGTGTCTCTAATGCAGCACCAAAGTGGCAGGATGACACAGAGAGCAGGGGTGTTGCTGTGAGGGGACCCTGCTGTGCGGATGTGGGTGTCCGGCACATGGAGGGCTTTGGTGTTTACAGGAGTCAGTCCTTTTTAATTTTACTTTTTATAGCCCATGCTATGAACTAAATTGAGTAGAGATTTTAGAGAGCATGGCCCTGTGACGTTGATGCTCCTATCCAGCAAGGAGAGAGTGGTCTGGCTCCTCTTCCAGCAGGGCCTGACCCCTTCTCTGTGACCTGCACTCCAGGTGTGCGAGGAGACCAAGCTGCATCCCTGGAGGGCAGCATCTTTGAGAAGAATCCACCTCCAGACCAGGAAGCAAGCTGTCAGGCTCCAGTCTTTCATTTGTCTCTTGCTCTGCCCTCCTTAAGTGTTCGGCCTCCCTTCTCTTCATCCATATGCACTTGTGCACTCATATGTGTGTGTACACACAGGCACACACCCAGTGCACATACACAAGCGACGGTCCCCACCCTTCCAACCTACAGCAGTATGCAGCCCCAGCCACCCCTGGAAGTGCTACAGACATGTCACCTGCTCAAAGGAGATGGCTCTGACTCAGATGGAAAGGTGAGTGCCCACAGACTCTTGTGAGCTACACATGGCCCAGACAGATCCCCTGCCCAGCCATTACCTGAATATTGACAGCTAAGATTTGGAAGCAAAAGCATAAACATTGAACGAAGCCCTAATACTTACAGAGAGGGACTGTTGGGCAGACAGTAACCAAGGAAGGATCAGCAAGCAAACCCATGGGAAGTGGCAGTGAGCCTGCAGCACAGGCCTCCAGACTGACACACTGTCAGAGGACTCAAATCCAGAATGAAATTTACTCCTTGCTTTATTCCTATTGACTAGGTCTTATTTTTCTTTTCAATTCTTTTTGTAATGGAGGCAGCCATTGCTACTGGCGATCAACAGGAGGCTTCAAAGGCAGTCATGCTGGGAGGAGGCGGTGCTCTGGGCCAGATACCAATGTCTATGCTCTAAGCTCTGTGTGTTACCATCATATCCAGAGTGGCTCAGGTGGGCCCAGGTTGGGAGTGCAGCTGGGCACTCAGGCTGGGGTCCTGCTCAGGCTGGTAGCAGATCCTACAGAGGAAGCATCTATGAGGGACGGTTGTGGAACCTGCACCCCTACTACGGATCTATGAATGCACAGGAGAAACACCGGTGACAGCTGTACCCCATTGGGGGTTGCAGTCCCAAGGGGGCCATGTGCAGCAGGAAGAAGGCAACCAGGAAGCCTGCTGGTGGGTGGCCTGGAGCCTGGGCACTAATGCCACCTATGGCCAGCAGGACTGTGTCTTGCTGGATGGGTTCTGTCCAGGGCCAAGACCCTCACTATCACAGGAATTATTTCACTTTTATTTTACAAAGTTTCTCATAAGCTTAAGCCCAGGAAACTCCTCAGCTCACATCTCTGACATCTCATAAAATAAAGCACAATTGCTGGTTAGAGACAGAACCAAGACTGAATGGTCACCCCAGAGCAGCAGACCACGCCTGGCAAAAGTGACCAGGAGGACACCTGCCCTGGGGACCTCGCTACACACGTCTCAGCCAGTGTAGATTCTCTGATCTGGACTATGGGTGCTGAGCTGTGCTCAGAGGTGTAGGGACTAGGGCTTCCTACCAGAGTCTGCCCCTCAGCTTCCAAGCTGCACTGGGACCTGGCTCCAGCACAGGCCTTAGTCACACCACCAACCTGTGGCCACATGACCCTCTTTACTGTCATGTCTATGTCACCATTTGAACCACTTGCTTTACTACGAGGCTCCCAAGCACTTCTGTGGGCAGCACAAGGCACAGCCAGCAGGGAAAGTCCATGCTCAAATCCCAAGCCTGGTCCCATGGGTCCCACTGGAAGTTATCACTTTCACATCATCATAAAGTCAAGCGCATCACTGATGCTTCATTAAGTGACGCTAAGTATCATTAAGTAAGACGCTGACTGCACCATGATAACATCAGGACTGCGTGTCCAGGAGTCTGGCAGCATGGACAGCTGAACATCCAACCAGAGTGTCAAGCTCCGGGTACAGATACCCAGGCTGACCTCAGCTTTAGGGCCGTCAGACACCCAGCAAGGTTGACTAGGGGAAGGAAAATGGGGTGCCTGGCCCATCCCATCCCACAGCCTCCCCAGACTGGTGAGGCCTCTGCTATCCCTGCTTGGTATGCAGGGCCCCTCTGGTGATTCTTCCACCCCACCCCTGTTTCTCAACAGGCCTTAAACACTGAAGGCCTCTAGACACACACACACACACACACACACACAGAGACAATAGACACATGACCCTGCTCTTTGAAATAAGAAAAAGCATCTACCGTCTGTCCCTGAACCAGAGAGCCGGCCGGGGGCAGAGTTGTGGCCGCCCCTGTGCATGGCAGGCAGAAATAAGGACCCATGCAATGCATCTCCCATCTCTCATCACGCAGGACACATCTACCCTAAGGGCGCACTGTGTGTCAGCAGCGGCAGAGCTCAGGCTCAGACACCATCAGAGACGCGTGGGGTGGAAACAGACACGGACAATGATGATGATCATCCCGATGACAACACTTGTTAGAAGAAATGCGTCCTGAGCAGAAGCAACACTAGCTGAGGCCACAGAATGGTAAGTTCCCATCAACCCTTTCAGAGTACACACCGAGCCTGTTTACCATATTCCACCCTGAGGTCTGCTTTACACGGGGAGATGGGCCACACACAGAAATGAACCTGCATGGCCCATAAACAGGGCAGGGCCCTGAGGGTGTCCCAATCCCGGGAGACACTGGCAAGGAAACAGCTGCTCTTGTGTCCTGTGCCCACAGAGCTTGCACCACCTGGGGTGGGATGGGGCTTGGGCATGGTTCTCACAGAGGTGATCTTGTTCATGTGGGTATTGACCCTGTGTGACAGGGGACATCTGGACAGAGCTGGACACCAGTCCCTCTAAACCCTGCACTGTATTTGCCAGAGCCCGGTGTTGTGGCCCTCGCCTGAGTCTCTGCTAATCACTCCTCTCCTACGTGACAGAACAGAAGGAATGGTATTACACAGTATCTCGGGCAGTGGTTTTACTGTCTGTTAAAGAATAAAGACAATATGTTTAATCAACACTGAGGGCAGATAATGCTGAGAAATTAGACCACTGCTGCCTTTAATATTTTCCTAGACCACCCAGGTTTTGTGAGACTTACAGCCAGGACCAGTGTCTGCTCTGGAGCCTCTGTTCCCTCTGCCTTGGCCTTGCAGTGAGGTGAGGATGGACTGGGTGTCACACCTGCCCCTGTCCCCACTCCTGAGTCACTGCTCTCCACCCCCTGGCTGTCTGCAGTGAAGGAAGCGAGGTTCTCTCAAGGCGGGGAAGACAGAGCACAGTCGCCCCCAGGATTGAAGCGCACACTTGCCCAGGGAGTCTGTGCAGATGCTGGCTTGTGATACCACAGTGCACACAAACAAGTGCGTGGAAAAAGTCCTTTCTGCTGCCTCATGTTTATTTTTTAGACAGAAAAATACAATATTAATGCATATTCAGGAACTGGTAAATTAATGCTTTCTCTAACTTCAGAAAAATATAAATGAAGGGCAGACAAAGGACATTTTCCAGGCCTGGCACCTTCATAAGTGCCTTTCAAAAGGTGTTTTAATCTTCAATGGATGTTACTGTTCATTTGTTAAAGACAGAGGGAGAAAGAGAAGAAAAAAGGTTAAGAGCCACTAAATAAAGTGGCAGAGAAAGCTAGGAAAGCGATTTAAATCACCTAGTGAAGAAAGTGCCGGCGTGGGAAGGGCACGCGCAGGACCACATTTGAATGCATTAATTATGGTTGGAGGACTGTGCAGGGTCTTTGAGGCTCCTGGCTCCACCTGGTGACCCAGGACATAGGCAGCAACAGGCTCCCAGAGGCCCTGGCTGTGCTGCCCCTGTGGGTGCCATGGGACATCCCCTCTGGGTTGTGGCATCCGGGCCTCTGTGCCGCCTTGGCTTCCCTTCTACACTAGCCTGAGTCCCAGTGAGCAAGAAATTCTGGGGTTTGGGGAGCACATCCTGCCAGGGTAGAGTCAGCAGGAGAGCTCAGTTCTTACTTGCTGGTCTGCTGACTTCATGAAGGCCATTCCTTGCTGTCCCCTCCCCAGGCAGAGGCCCCTCCTTGGGGTACACCCTGCTCCTGGTCAGTTCGGTGCAGGGAGTGTGACACCCACACCTGCTCCCTGACTGGGCAAGTCCCTGTAGACCAGAGGAGACCTGAGGGAACCCAGAAGCTGAGTGAAGGGTGCTGCAGGCTGAGTACGCAAACCTGCACATCCGGGGTTCAGACAGATGTTTGTCTTCACACACACTAAGCCACGAAGCCGTGTGATTGGCGACCGCCCCCAGCTCCCAAGGGAACAAAATTCTAGGCAACTGAGCAGCCTACATTCCTACTTATTGACACAAACATGACTCAACCCAAAGAATTCTTTAAACAAGACTCCGAGGTGGCTGTGGTTTAGAATCTTTACCACCATGATCCTTCTTTAACCATCATTTGCACACAAGTGCCACACGGGTGAGGCTGTCCCAGATCTGAGTGGCAGCCACCTGGCAGCCCTGACCTTCCCCATGGCATGGGAAGATAGCCACAGGGCACAAGTTGGTCACTGCATCTCCAGGGACCAGTGTCACTTTCACTTCACTTCTGAGGGGCTACACACTTTCTAGAGGGAAACAGAGATGGAAAATAGTTTCATCGAGGAGACGCTGTGGAAAAGAAGACGTCAAGCAACCAAGGGAGTGTGTTCACAGGGTCCACCACACGCCACTTCAGTCCCGTATGAGCACCTCAGAGCTGAAATGAAGCCCAGAGACAGACAGAGACAAACCAAGTCATACAAAGGGGAAGTCTATAGTTAGCACATTCTCAGTCCAAGACGAGCCAAGGTAGAAAGGACGAAGTATGCATCTGTGAACCTGAGGGCCAACTTGGTGCTTCTGACCTGAGTTCGGTTGCACCTGCGTGGCTCAGACCAGGTAAATTCATGCAAAGTGCATAGAACACGGGAAGGAATGTATGCACAACTAGATTCTGAGTGTCCCAAAGCAGGGTGGACAACAACACAGGGAAACCCAGGCATAAGCCCCACTCACCACTCGGGCCTTTGTGTGCACACAGCAGCTTATGAGGAGGATGCTGTGCCCAGCATGTCCAGGGGAGACCTGGGATGTGCTCCTCAAAGACAAAGGGGATGTCAAGGGAGGGAGAAAGGTCCTCACCTCCGGATGCACCGCCAGTGTTTCTCATCTGGAAATCACAGACTGTAACTGGTCGCTTCTCAAGCTCAGGCTGTGATGGGGTGCAGTATGCAGGCTGAATTGTGGAGGGAGCTGGACCTGCCTGGGGGCGTGGACCTGGGAGGCCCAGCCTAAGGGGCAGGGATCACACTAGCCAGGCATCAGAGGAAGATGAAGGACAGAGTCAGAAGAAGCAGGAGCTGGTGGTGAGCTGTAAGGAAGATTTATTACCCTATAAACTGTGGAGATCTGGACTTTGCCTGGCTGCTGGCATTGGCCTTTACATCCTGGGAGCTTCTGGGCACTGGGCATGACACACCATGTTGATAATGAATGATGTAGGAAGGGCCAGCCCCTCCAGAGGAATAGCTGTGGGGCTGTAGCCAGAGGCCCTGGGCCAGCCTGACTCAGAGTGGGCCAAGAGTGGGTCAGCCTCACGGTGGTGACTCAGTCAGGCCCACCTGCATGATGAGTGGGGGTCCCTGGCTGGCAATGTCGTGTTGTCATATACACATTGAGGGGCCGGCAGAGATGACCCAGACTGGTTCATCTCGAGTCTCTTCAGCCAGCTGGCCCTGATGGGCCCCCTCTTTTTTATATTTTGCTATAACAAAGCTCCCATGAAAAACATAGTGCTTTCCTGTGCTCAGTGCATCAGAGCACGGCAGGAGCCCAACTCACAGCCTGCTGATCAGAGTGTGGGTGGCAGTGCAACAAAACTGGACTGAGGAAAAACAAGAAAGGAAAATAAGCAAATTTCACTTCTCAAAAAATGTTAGCAAACTGAACCCCACAGAGGAAAACCAGGCAGAAGGATATCATATCACACACACAGGCTTGGGCAAGCAGCAGACTAGCTCTCCATCAGCAAGCCAATCAGCTCCCGGTCCAGAGAATCCCATCAAGAGACCCATGAAGTCTCTTGGGCCATCAACATGTTTAGCTTTTGAAGAAACTAGGAATAAAACTTCTTTCATCCCCAAAAATGATCTACTAAAATATTTCAGTGAAGATTGTCCTTTGTCCAAATTAAATATTGAAAGGTTATCTTTAACGTGTGAAAAAGACCACACTTATATGACTCTTTTAATGTGCTACTACCCCTGGAGCTCCAGATCATTTAATAAAACAGAACTAATAAGAATTGAAAGGAAAGAAAACAACTATTCATAGCTCAGATGATACGCTTGCCTACACAGAAAATCCTAGAGAACTGACAATCAAGCATTGTAACTAATACAGTGTTTCTTCAAGCATCCAAGATACAAGGGCAAAATACAGAACAGATGCCTGTGTACATCAGCAACAAGCAACACAAAGTCATTTAAACAACTGGAGACTCCTGGTAGAGGCTGGGAGTGCAGTGGTGGTTCCCTGGCAGAGGTTCCTAGGGCAGAATTGGGAGGGGGGAGGGTGGACACAGCACCGCAGTGGACAGGAGAGACAAGTTTGGGTGCCACTGCGGGAAGGACAACTACAGGAAACCACAAGGTACTGCATCTTGGAAAATGAGAAGAAAGGATTTTGAATGTTTTCAACACAGGGAAATTATGAACACAGTGACAGATGTGCATCATTTCATTTAAACAGCACGCAACACACTGGGACAGGCGACCAGCACAGGAAGCTCCTAGGACGTGGTAACCAGCCATTTCCTCTCGATTTTCTTTTCTTTTTTGCTCTCCTTTGTCTTTTCTTATTCTTTTTTGTTCTTTTTCCTTTCTTTTATTAATTATTATTTTTTCTCTTTTCTAAATGGCTAGAGAGAACTCCAGCTGCAGAAAACTAAATCCATCCCCTAAGCCCAGAGACTAAGTTCAGAATCCCTTGACTACTCTTTCATTCTTTCTTTTCTATCCCCTTAGACAGTTTCTCAAGCCTTGTGTGAGCACTTTTGTCCTCCAGACTTGTTTCTACATCCTTCACAGTAATCTTTGTTTTATACACTAAATTTCCCCACCACACACTAAAACCACTCTACCAAGAGGAAACACTGCATATAAATTTCTAATTTACAATAGGTTCTGTTCTAGAACTATAAACTTTACTTCTGTGGTCTAAAGTACAAAATCAATAGTTACCACAGTTTGTCAGTTTCTAAATTGTGCTTGATGTCATGGTTAGTGTCAATTTACCCACTTTAGCGAGGGTGTCATACCTGTTATAATCAATTGTTCTCCCTTCGGTAACAATACTGGGAAGCTCTGGGTAATAACCCCACCAGGGTCTACACCAAAGAACTGTGGACAGAGCCAAACACATACCAGTGTCACATTCTTATTTAATTGGGAAGGTAGAATCTTGGGATAGACACAAACTGAGAATTTCTTACATAGAGAAGACATCCCTGAAATACAGACTTCCTATAGAGGCCTTGATATTAGTGATATAACTACCTACTACAAAACTCACAAGGATCATTACAGAAAATTTTTTAAAAAAATTTTGAAATAGAAAACAACAAGATGAAAAAGCAAAATGTAATCTCAGATCTCCAGCCCACCCAGAGCAAGTTCAGGAGACACTGACATAAAATAAATTGGAAGAAACACACCTGAAATTTCTGAAATGATAGAAACTAAAGTAAAGAAACAAATCTATGAGGTTATAGAGAAAATCAGATCAGAAATAATCTCTCAGGAAAAAAAAAAGAAATGTCAACATTTATAAAGAACTTGCTCAGCAAATCTAGAGTAGAGATAATAAAAAAAAGATGATAGGAAGAGAATGGAAACAATGAATGATCAATATAGGAAAGAAATAAGATGTATGAAATGGATTCAAACAGATTTTTAGATGGTTAAAAATTCCATTGAAAGCTGAAAAAACTGCTTGAATGAAACTGAAGGCAGTCTTTCAGACCTTGAAGACAGGATTGTAGCTAGCAATAATGGAAGGAAGGATTTCTTGAAAAATAACAAAAGATCAGGAAATAACAATTCAATAGCTACAACACAAAGAAAAATGATATCAGAATAATTGGTATTAATGAAAAGGCAGGAGTCAACACAAATGACATAAAAAACTATTTGCAGAAGTAATAGCAGAACATTTCCCAAGCATGGGAAAAGAATCTGACATCAGATAAGTGAGGCATAAAGAACGACAGCTATCTATAACCAAAATAAATCTACTCACAGACATATACTAATCAAGATCCCAGAAATTCAGCACAAGAACAGAATATTAAAAGCTGATAGGGAAAATAAACAGCTCACCTATAAAGGAAAGCCCATAAGAATCAAAGCAGATGTCTCAACACAAACCCTCAAGTCAAAAAGAGCTTGGAGTGAAGTACTTGAAATCCTGAAATAAAACAACTTCCATCCCAGATGGATGAACCCTGAAAGACTATCTTTCAAAATTACTGGAGAAATAAGATACTTCTATGACAAAGGACACCTGAGGAAATTCATGGCAACCAAACGAACACTACAAAGGTTACTGTAGGACATTCTAGACAAAGATGAAAATGGAACACAATTCCAAGAACAATGACAGAAAGAAACCACTGAGTATGGCAGAAGGTTAAACAGAGGAGAGTAGGGAACCAACAGCATGAAAATAACATGACAAAGACAAGCCAGTGCATCTCAGTTATAACCCTCAATGTAAGCAACCTCAATTCACCCATCAAAAGACATAAACTGGCAAAATAGATAAAAAAACAAAATCTAACAACATACTATATACAGGAAACACATTTAACTCAGAAAGAAACTCATAGACTAAAAATCAAAGGATGGAAAACAATATTCCATGCAACGGGAACCCATAAAAAAGCAGGGGTAGCAATCCTGTTTGAAGACAATGTGGACTTAATACCAAGTATGACCAAAAGAGATGAAGAATGTCACTACATACTTGTTAGGGAAGAAATCCAAGAGAAAGCAAAAACAATCATAAATATATATGCACCACATATGGGAGCACCCAACTCTATGAGGCAAATATTAATAGACATGAAAAATCAAATAAGCATAACACAATTGTAATGGGGGAACTTAATACCCCACTGTCACAAAGAGATAGATAAACTAGACAAAATATCAGCAAAGAAATAACAGAACTGAACCAGGCTTGTGAACAAATGGATGTAGTAGATGTTTACAGAGCATTCTACCCAGCAACAGCAGAATACACATTCTTCTCAGCTGCATATCGGGATATTCTCTAAAATAGACCATATTCTAACCCATAGAACATGCTTAAGTAAATGCAAAAGAATGGAAATTATTCCATGAATATTATCTGACCATAGTGCAATGAAATTGGAAACGAATGACAAAAGAAACTGCAAAAACTCCATAAACACATATAAATTAAATAATACTCCCCTGAACAACCAATGGACGGACCACTGATGAAATTGAAGAAATTAAACAATACCTATAATCAAATGAAAATGCAAATACAAATACAAATACTGGACCTTGTGGGATGCAATGGAAGCAGTTCTAAGAGGGAAATTTATAGTGGTGAGTTCTCACATCAGGAAAATAGAACAAGCACAAATAAACAACCTAATGTTGCACCTCAAGCTTCCAGAAAAAGAAGAGCAAGACAAGCCCAAAGTTCACAAGAAGGAAATTATAAAGATCAGAGCAGAAATTAATACAATTGAGACTCAGAAAGCAATACAAAGAATTAATGAACGAAGAACTGGTTCTTTGAAACAATAAATAAAATTGATAAACCCCTAGCCAACCTTATAAAAAAAAGGAAAGAAAAAACTCAAATTCATGCAATAAGGAATGAGAAAGGTGAAATCACTACAGATCCTGTGGAAAATCAGAAGATTATCAATAATTACTTTGAAATCTTTACTTGCTTGAGACAGAGAACACAGAAGAAATGAAGAAGGTCCTCGAAACATATGAATTGCCAGAACTGAATCAAGAAAAAATAAAAACTCTGAATAACCTGATATCAGTTAATGAAATTGAAAAGGTAATTAAAAACTTACCAACAAAGAAAAGCCCAGGTCCTGATGGATTAACAGCTGAATTCTACAAAAAAGCTTAGAGAGGATTTAACACCAATGCTCCATAAACTCTTTAATAAAATTGAAAAGGATATAATTCTCCCTAACTCATTCCTGGAGGCAGGTATTACCCTGATACCAAAATCAGAGAAAGACCAAAAAAGAGAACTACAAACCAATCTCACTAATGAACATAGGTGCAAAAATGCTCAATAAAATACTAGCAAACAGAATGCAGCAAATCATCAAGCCATGACCAAGTGGGATTCATACCTGGAGTGCAAGTATGGTTCAACATACGCAAGTCAATAAATATAATGCACCACATCAACAAAGCCAAAGACAAAAATCACTAGCATCTCTGTACACAACAACCAGCTCACTGAGAGAGAAATTAGGGAAACTACACCCTTCATGATAGCATCCAAAAAACATGAAATACTTAGTAATGAATCTAACAAAGGCAGTAAAAGCTCTATATGCTGAAAATTACAGCACTTTGAAAAAAGAGATCAAAGAGGGTATCAGAAAATGGAATGATATCCCTTGTTCATGTGAAGGAAAAACCAACATTGTGAAAATGGCCATATTACCAAAACTGTTATACAATGGTAATGCAAGTTCAATCAAAATAACATTAGGATACCTCACAGATCTAGAGAAAATTCATTTTGAAACAGAAGAGACCTAAAATAACAAAAGCAGTCCTGGCAGCAAAGACATGGCAGGAAGCATCACAATTCCTGACTTGAAATTATACTACAAAGCCATGATAATAAAATCAGCATGGTACTGGCAAAAACAAAAACAAAACAGTACCATGAAGATCAGTGGAATAGATTAGAAGATGCAAACATAACTAAAAACAAACTTATCTACCTTATCTTTGACAAAGGTGCTAAACATGTTCACTAGAAAAAAGATAGCCCCTTTAAAAAGTGGTGCTGGAAAAACTGGCTCTCTACATGCCAAAGACTAAAATTAAACTCATGTCTATCACCATGCACTAAAGTGAAGTAAAAATGGATCAAAGATATTAAATATTAAAACAGAAACACTCAATCTACTGGAAGAGAAAGTAGGTAGAAATCTTGACAACGTAAGTGTAGGCAGAGTTTCTTAAGAAAAACCAAATTGCATGGGAAGTACTTCAAAGAATCAACAAATGGGATTTGATTTTTTTAAAAAAAGTTTTTGCACCTCAAAAGAAATCATCAACATGGTGAAAAGAAAACCCACAGATTGGGGGAAAATTTTATCAAACTGTACCTCAGACAAAGGACTCTTATTTACAACATATAAAGAATTGAAAAAAATCAGGCCCCTCAAATTCAAATACCCAATCCAAAAATGGGCATCTGAGATGAACACTCACTTCTCAGATGAAGAAATATAAATGGCAAATAAATACATGAAGAAATGTTCAACATCACTGGTCATTTGAGAAATGCAAATTAAAACAACACTGAGATTCCATCTTACTCCAGAAGAATGGCTGCCATCAAGAAATCAACCAGTAACATACGTTGGCAGGGCTGTGAGGAAAAAGGAACCCTTCTCCACTGTTGGTGGGAGTGTAGACTGATACAACTACTGTGGAAATCAGTGTCGAGATTCCTCAGAAACCTAGGATGAGAGATCCCATTTGACCCAGCTAACCACCTTCTGGTTATTTTCCCAGGAGAGCTAAAAACATTGTGCCACAGTGATCTATGTGCACCCATGTTTATAGCAGCACAATTTGTAATAGCTAAATCTATGAAACAACCCAAGTGCCCATCAACTGAGGGATGGATAAAAAAGATGTGGTATTTTTATACGATGGAATATTAATTAGTTATAAAGAAGGATAAACTCAAGGCCTTTAAAGGTAAAGGGGTGCAACTAAAAATCATACTCATAAGGGAAATAAATCAGACTCATATGCGTAAACATTATATTGTCTCCCTAGTGTAAGAAACTGAAAGAGGAAATAAGATCCAAAATGATATCTATCCCTTTAAAATAATAATTTAAAAAGTTCACAATTTATTCCTGTCTTAAAATCTCCCACAGCACCTCATAAATATGCATAGTTTTTGTTTTTATGCCACCAATTAAAATAAATGTAATCAAATTTAAAAATAAAAACCTAAAAATTATTTTTAAAATATCCTAACCATGATGAGCTTTTCAAAACCCATGCTTTAAATAACTTTATGGTAAAAATAATGATGCTTCACAGAGTGAGAAGGCCCGCCTACCCACCCAGGGATCAGGGATCCCAGGGAAGGCTCACCCATGCAGACACTCAAAGCCGCACATCCAAAGGTCCACCAGAATCTGCGTGAATCTGACAAGCTCTCCGGGAAAACGACCTAGAATAAGGGATGTGTTAGTACTTCTGAAGAAGAGCGGAAGGGACGAAGTTCACCTCAGCCACTGCAGAGTCACCACGAAGCAGCAAAATGGCAGGAAGAACCAGGGCCCCGGTGCGGGCATCAGACCCAGTGCCCTCCTGAGGCAGCAGTGGGCCACAGGGAGGCTTTAGGTGTCCTGGCCAGTGGCTGAGGGGGAGCAGAGGTGCAGCTGCTTTGCAAATAGCGGAGGAGTGCTACACCTCGCACAGGTCCCACTCCAACAAAGACACATACAGGAGGACATGAAGCTGAGGGACAGAAACTGCGGAGCACTGCTGGCGTGACAGTGGAGCTGGAGGAATAAAGCTGCAGTGCTGGAGACAGCCTCACCGGGGACTGGATCTGCACCACATGCGCGCTTAGCCCTCACAGGGGAAAAGGATAGTTCAAGCATTCTGCACAGGCACAGGGCAAGTCCCTGTCTAAACAGAAAGGATCGTGCAGTCCTCTGCCCACAGTGCCTGAGGAGCAGGCTGTCTTCACCAGCAGAGAAAGTAGGGGCCAATATTGCTGTGCCCTTGCTGCAGAGATGGATGCTGGGCTTGGACACACACGTCACTGCACATGAAGATACTGAGGAACCAAGTAGAAGTGAGGTGTTTTAATTCTGTGCAATAAAAGATACCAACTTAAAAAACAAAAGGCAAGCTGGATTTTATGGTTGTATATACTGACAAAAGAATAGTATTGAAATCTAAATGTTATATACTATATAATAAAAACTTACATGTTTTACAGCATTTACATATAAATATTTACATGAGATACTGTTACATATCTAAATGTTTCCTATATCTAAACTTGTATAAAATCTATGGTATTTGTTACATTTAATATACTTATAAAAATGTGAACATTTATCATATAGATATATAACATATCTAAATGTCCATAAAATAATAATAAAATGACCTAAAAAGCCCTACAGTGAAGAGTGTCCACACAGCCAGTTCCTTCACACAGGGACTCTGGGCAGCTAATCTGTACAAATCCACTCAGCCGCTATGGACAGAGCAAAGTCGTAAGACACCCTTGTGACTTGACAGATCAAACGTGTGATAAGGCCTTAAACTATCGTAAGGAATTGGAAAAATGTAAAATCTGCCTAGCTATCCCTCAGAGGAAGGAGGTTGTATGACATAATCTCACACCACCATTACAATGAGTGGACAAAATCTAAAGGAATCTCAAGAGGAGTCCTTAGTGCCGCTGGAGTTGAAGCATCCACCCAAGACAGGGCCACCAGGTCCTCCCAGGACAGGGGCATCCAGTCCTCTGAGGACAGGGGCAACATGAACCAGTTCTCCCCAGGGCTTGACCTCAGAGACCCCTAAGCCCAGCTGGCCTCGAAAAGGAAATGCCCACTCCAGAGAAATGCCCACTCCAGACCACCAGTCTTCCTGTCCATCTATGCAGAGGAAAAGCTCAGAGGGCCAAGGATGGTGCCCCACGCCCCACTGGTGCAGGCACAGATGGAGATATGGCTGTGAGGGAACAGATTGCCGCCGTCCCTCAGTGCCCTCTGCCCCATCACAGGCTCCTATGGACGGACCACAGAGGCTCAACTCAAGGAGCCTCCAGGGAATCCCAATGAGAGCAGGAGGTCAGCCAGTGCCTGAAAGAAGGGCTGGTTCCTGCCTACCTCACCACAGTGGCACACAGCCCTACCACAGCCTCAGCTCCTCCAGATAGCTCTGGCTTTTGGCAGTTCCTAGACTTGCTAAACACGACTGGGGAGGCCAAACCACAGACCCAGGGACAGTAGCAACTTTGATAAATATGAAGTCACTCTAACAGAGAGGGGACTCTTGC
Source organism: Hydrochoerus hydrochaeris (assembly GCA_004027455.1). Classification (NCBI taxonomy): domain Eukaryota; kingdom Metazoa; phylum Chordata; class Mammalia; order Rodentia; family Hydrochaeridae; genus Hydrochoerus; species Hydrochoerus hydrochaeris. Next base: position 154,724 of record PVLA01002421.1, read on the forward strand.
AAAAATAGATGCATGATTTAAGCAGAGAGATGGAAACTAAGAAAAAAAAATCAAAAGGCAACATTAGAATTCCAAAGAGTGGAGCAGAAATGAGCCATTTCTCTGACGGACTGCTCAGTAGACTACACAGGGCTGGGAAAGAGTCATTGTGAATGCAGATATGTTAATAGAGACTCCAAACTGGAAAGCAAAGAGAAAAGGAAATGAAAAAGATAGAACAGAATACTCAAGAACTCTGGGATGTCACCAAGGTGTAACACACACCTAATAAGAATCCCTGAAGGAGAAGAAAGATGGGCAAGAACAAAAGAAATATATGAAGTAATAACAGCTGAACACTTTCAAAATTAATATCAGACACCAAATCACAGATTCAGGAAGCTCACAATAGCAAGATAGGTACAAAAAAGAAAGGGTTTACCTATACATATTGCAATATTGCATTCAAATTCAAAGACATTCTTTCAAAAATATATTATCTGCCTAATAATGGCTTATTGTTTTCTACCAACTTGTTCTTAATAACAGTATAATAAAAGACGAGTAAAAGCTATAAAATATTGATATTTAATCTCTTGAAAATCTATGACCCAAAAGGTATCTGGGTACTTAGGTCCAAAAAGAGAAACTAATTTGTGCTTGCATTAAGTGCTGCAGCTAAGTGACTTTGCTAACTATTGTCTGTCATGTGACCTTGCCATCCACATTTGCCATGACACTTTCGTGTCATGATTAAGTACAGGCTGGAAGGACAGACTTCCTCTAAGCCATGTCTTGCTCCTTTATCCATTTTTATAACTTCTGAGCTCTTATTAATGACATGGTTTCAGATTTGCTTACATAGATATCACCTAGGTTAAGCCTTAGCAAAGCACAGTATCAAGACAAACACATATGTTTTATTTCATCTATCTAATGTTTGAAGCACATATGTTTTAAAGATGCAACTGAAGATACCAAGATTCTGAGGCTGGACATACAATGTCACCCTCACTCTGCAAAGTGCCCGTTGAGTAATGAGAAGCCACCAAGAAGCCACACATACTGAAATACCACTGTGTGTGTAGACTTTATACCCAAAGGGTCAGTGAGTAGATTTCTAATGCATGGAAAAAGACTCCCTGAGAAACAAACAAGAAGGCCAGGAGCTCAGCACACAACACCTCTGTGGTCAGCTCCACTCAGCACAAGTGACAACAGGCAGTTCCAGTTAAATTTCCTGGTCAAGCCACACCAAGCAGCCTGCACAGGACACACATCCTGCAATGCCCTTATCGGGCCACTCTGTACCTGATAAAGTGGTGTAACTTTACTTTTTTGAGGTGTGTTGTTTTTGTCTCCTCTGTGAAAACTTGTGCAGGGCAGGGACATCCCAGGCTCGTGGTGTCTGCAGACTGGCTGACCTGGGTGCACAGTAGGTTCTCAGCAAATGCTGGTTGCTTCAAGCTCCCACTGGTCTTAACTGTATTGCCTGAGGGCTGGGGTGGTGAGCACCTGCTGTCCACCAGCTGGGGAGAAGGTTATGGCTGACATGTTTTACAGAAAGCAGGTTTTATGAGTTATCTATGAATTGATTTATATTGTGCTGAACTTATTATTAACAGGAAATATTGTCACAGCTTTCTCCTCATAAATTCCACATTTATATGTGAAATGAAACATTAATAAAGGCGCTGGAGTCCTTCAGTATGCAGACACCTGGGGGAGGGATCTGCTCTAGAAACGGAAATTGCTTCTCCAGCCCCAGGAACACATGTAAGTCAGGGGTGCCTTGTGTAGAAGGGCGACACTTTCCTATGGAGCCAGAGAAGGTCCTGAGCGCAAATGCCCTGGGCCCCAAGTGACAGCAACACAAGAGTCAGGGTGAAGGTTGATATCAGAGGACTTTTGTTCCTGTTGCCTCGATTTTGAGTGGCTAAATTTCCACAAAAGTGCCCATCTCTACTCAGTGCTTCCTGACTCCCAAGCCTTATGCAGGAGGGGGTAGCTTTGGGGTCCCAGAGCTGGAGGGAAGGGAGGCCCACAGGGGCTCAGGGATCCTATGCCCAGAAACACTCAGGGATGCCCAGCAGGTCACTGGACCTTCACACATCTGCTCGTGAGCTCCATCCCCTACCCCACACACAAACAGAAGGACTTCTGGAACTGCTGCTTTACTGAAGGCCCAGGATCAGCTCAGAGAGGAACCTTTCTGTGAGACAGAATTGAAAAAGCACAGACCACCATATGGCTGCTTTGGCGCTCCATATCTACACAAAGGTAGGAAATTAACTCTGCCACTCACTCAAGGAAACTTGTTGCTCCAGGATTCAGAGGCTACTTGCCAGCACAGCGGATGGCTCCGAGTGTGAGGAAGGGGGAACAACGCCACCTACAATGCCAGATTGTGAGACGTGAGGTCTTCACGCGGCACATCACAGCACACCCATTTTCAAAAAATAGCCCTCAGAGCAACCCTGGAGCGCTTAGGGCAAGGAAATTTAAAATAACTTTATCTGAGCTATATGACTTTATACGCCAACAACAGATGAAACATCCAAAGCCAGACTTTGGTTACATAAAAAATGAGTTAGTGACACGAACGCAGGAGCATTTATGGAGCAGGCAGATCCAGGAAAGCCCTTGCGGTGGAGGTGAAACTGCACCATAAAATGAAGGGGGCATGAGGAAGGAGGTGGCGTTCCTTCCTATTGGCCATGTGGCGTTGCATGATCCTTGGCCCCTTCTGTGCAGAAGTTGCTGCTCTGCAGAAATCTGCAGACACACAAAGAATGCCCCGCTGTGTGTCTTTCTCGTCCCTCTGGACCTGCATTTCCAAAGAGAGAACGGACTTTTGCATCTGGGGAAGGACTGGCCGTGACTGGGCAGCAATGTGTTGATAGAGCAGATCAGGAGGAGGCGGGGGAATGGCCAACTCAGGGGGTGCATGGGCTGTGATCAGTCACCGTAGGGACCCCCTAAACACAAGAGCAGCAATGCAGAAACACGCAAGGGGCCAGTGCTGGGAAAAAGCCCTCCAGCTCCTAAGGGCCTGGGAAAGACCATCCTGACAAGGAAGAGTCTCCAAGAGGATAGCACCTGGGGTGCTGCAGACCCAGCTAATAGCTCCACTGCTTGGAAAATATTCCCTTCCTTGGACACCCACATTCTTAAGCATGTTCTGCAGGAGTGAGCGACATTTCCTCCCAACAGCAGCTCCCCAAATTTGCCAGGAGCACCTCACAGACAGGAGAAATCTTGAACCAGGAAGTGAAGCCAAGGCAATGCAAGGGAAAGTGCTCCCTTAGCATGTGCTTGAGATTTACATCAATAATCTTTGGCCATGTTTAAAAATCATGTTTAAAAATCAAACCTTTGTAAATGAGATTTTTTTTTTTGTACCGGGTATACTCAAGACCTTATGCTTGCCAGGCAGGCACTTCTGCCACTGAGCTAAACCCCCAGCTAAACCTTTGTAGATGAAAACAACAAAAAAGTGTGACGTGCTTAACGCCTCTGAGCTGAGGCCTTGCTGGATCCTGGAGACTGGGGACCTGGCATGGCCATGAAGACCTCCCACAGGGAGACACAGCTCACTTTACCCCTAGCTAAGACAGGGATTACCAGTGAGGCTGGGCAGTTCCATGGCAGGCTGCCCCAGAAGGCTGGAGAAATAAATTTTTATTAAAAAAATGTAAATTGGAAACATGTTTACATTGGTCAGATTTTCAGTCTTCCAGTTTGCAGTGGTAAAGATCCCAGATAAATGCCATGTGACGCATCCGCATCCTCTGTCAGCCCGGGTCTCACGTTAGCATTTAAATATTCACATTGGTAATATGCAAGGAGAACTGGGGTGAGAGAGGACATGGAACGTGTAGCTGCGTGCAGGAGATGACTATTCCGTGAAGGAATAGACTCTGTGACCTGTTTGGACTCAGTGACCTCAAGGACAGAGAGTTAACGAATAGCACAGCCGGCAAGTGAGAGACGAAGAGCAAACCCCAGACCTAGCGCCGCTTTCCAGTATGTTAACCTTTTCCACCTTTTACAGTAGAGAGCTGGTGGCAGGGCTTCATGCGTGCTGGGCAAGCGCTTTGCCACTGAACCACAGCTCCAGACTTCTCTTCTGAGGTCAGGTCTGCAAACTTGAATGATACATTTGCAGGCAAGCTAAGCATACTGGCATAATGTGAGGGCCCACTTCCCCATCGTCACGGCACTCCTCCTCCTCACCACCACCGGCACCTTCCTCAGCCCAGAGCCGCCCTCACCACCACCCTCATCATCCCTACCACTGTCCCCATCATCAGCCATTGTTATTACTCCTCCGCCACCATCAGCACCACCCTCACCGTCCTGACCAATCACCCATCACCATCACTCACCGAGTTATTAGCACGGTCCCCACATCGCCATCATCATCCCCACCGTCCTTTCCAGCATCAGCACCATCATCAGAGTGGCATTATGTCCCCACCTTCACCAGCACCATCTTTACAATGCTCCCATGACCCTCACCACTAGAGCTCCCAGGGAAACCGCTTTCCTCGGGCTATATAATTTTGTTTCCCTTCATGTCTGTCCCTAGATAAGTTTATGTGGCTTGGTGACCACTCCCAAGTTTGGGGACTAAGCATGAATTAGGGATTCATCCATTCGCATTCAACTCATTAGAAAATATGAACACTGGCAGTCACTGTTCAGAGTATATGAAGTCCTCTCAGCAGTCACGGAGGTCGGCGCTCGCACGACTGTTTTAGGGAGAGGAAGCTAACATTTATGGAGATTCAGCAAGCTGCCATAATTCTAGTCACCCACGCGGTCTGGGAGCCAACCCCCTTGCTCTCCACACCCGTTCTTTGCCAGAGTCCTTGCCTGCCGTCTCTTCCCTCCACTGCCTCCCCTCAGGAGGCTTCATACCCTCAGAGAATGGCCTGCAGCCCTGACCCAGGCCCCCGCCCTCAGCCAGGCACCCGCCCTCTTCCCTGCAGCCAGCACACCCGACTCTCACGTCACTCTCCTTCCCTGCATGCTCGGCCTCTCCCACTTGGTCTCCTTGGACTGTGGGCGTCTCTACTCCAGCTGGTACATCAGCCGTAAGTACTGCCAGCCCGAAGCCAGGGCTCACTCACCTGGGCTCCCAGCTGACCTGAGGGACGTGGCCCCTACTTCAGTTTCAACTGCTGAGTCAGGGAGTCCCCCAGGAAGCTACTTGTGGGTATTCGGTGCTCAATAATTACCCAAAGCAACACAGCTGCTGCCTTCACTGCCCATCGGAGTTGGAAGGAGAGAAGAGTGATCTGGGAACATATTAGTTCATTGCTAAGTAACCCACTCATTAAGACAGAAACAAAGGAGATGTGGGATAATGGGAACACCTTGATATGGGTAGCGAGCATGTTTCTGAAAAGATGCCCAGATCTTTTTTTTCCCCAGTACTGGGGATTGAAGCTAGGGCCTTCACACTGAGCTGTATCTCCAGCCCACTTTTAGTGGGCACAAAACTGCTCAGGCTGGACTCAAACTTGCAAACCTCCTGCCTCAGCCTCCGAGAGTGCTGAGATCACCATGTCTGACTAGAATACTTTTTAAACGGCCCACACATGGCTGCTGTTTAAAACGCCGTGGATCAAATTACTTTGAAAAGAGTGGAAACATTCGCTGAATGCAGATTTTTCACAGACTGTTCATGTTCTAAAGCAATTACCCTTACATTTCTGTTTTCCATTAGAATCAAAGAAAAACATAATCCTTAGGATGAAATCTCTACTAAATCACACACTGTGAGTACCTGTGGGTCCAATTTCCTTTTGCCACTTTGGTCAGGTGTCCTCTTTTCCCTGTCTCCTGCTGCAATGCCTCTGAGGGCCCCTCCAGAAACACCCCAGCTACCCAGGGTCCCAGAAGCTCACCCTGGTCTTTCTGCCGAGGCTTCTGTGCGACCCACAGCCTCTGGCCTTGTGCACAGTGGTCTGGCTCTTCGGAAGCTTCACGTGTTCTGCCAGGAGCAGCAGACATTCTCCTTTCCTGCAGAGGTTCAGGTGGGGGCGCCAGACCCTTCCGTTCCCTCCACTCCTCCTGCCCTGCCCATTCCCAGGGCAGCACCTGCCTCCCCAGAGGAGCAGCGCCTTCCTCCCATGAGTGCACCATCCATGCCCTAGCATCCCTGCTTGGTATCAGCTGTGCTGTTCCCATTTGTGGCTACCTGCTGGCTTCTTTCTCTCCTACTGGGCTTCCAGGTGCCACTCCCTCCATGTGGATACAGGAGGCACATGGCCTGGACTCAGCATCATGAGACAAGCTGCCTCTTCAGGAAACCCCAGGCACATTCAATGGGCTTCCCTGGGCATCTGCATCTCCTTTGCTAGTGTCTCACCAACTGGTAAAATCCAGAGGCCTTGGCAAGCATGGCAGAGGAACGACAGACATTAGCAGTGCCATGGGCCCACCTGGGAAAGCTCTGCAGCCAACTCCAGACAGCCTGAGTGTACTGAATACAGCAGGGTCAGGGTTGCACTGCAGTGGGGGAAGATTCACCCCGTCACAGCTCGATTCTTACATCATGTCACTCTTGGTTGGGGTGGGAAAGGCAGCCCCCACTCAAGAATCAGAACTTCCTGTGACATCCAGTGAAACTCAGGCCTTGTCCCTACACACACCTGCCCACGTGCACCTGCAGCAGAGCCACTTCCCATCCAGCAGGACGGTACGAGAAGGGTGGGAGTTGCCCCTCTGCAGCAGCTACAGGTGAAATCAAGCCTGGTACAGCTAGAAGACTTGCTTAGCGCGATTTTACCCGTCAGGCCTTTCCTAGCAAATACCTGCAATGACACCAATGGCACTATTCTCCCTGGGCGCCATGGCACACGCTGCTGATTACAAAGCATCCCAGCTGGTAATAAGTTCACTTCATTTTTCTTCAAGTGCCTTTTTTATTCAGTTCACAAATGAATCCAATTAGCATATCATTGTGACTGATTAAATATACCTCATGTAAATTTACATGTCAAAATACACACTGTACTTAAACAAGCAGCCAGGCACTGGCATGGCAAGCCCAAAACACAAAAGGTAAAATTTAAATGTGTCTGGCTACCTGGTGGAGAGGAAGGGAGCCCTGCTTGTGCTGGAGGAACAGCGTGAATATAGACGTTTCTCTCTCTTTGTTTGGGACGAGAAGCTATTGACAAGAGAGTCCCATCTGCACAGGAGGCTGCCACGTCCAATTAGCTCATCAGGTGATGAAAATTTGGCCTCTGCTCCAGAAGAGTCCCACTGCACCCAAACCAAGACTGTTTCAAAGAGATTATATTATCCTAGGTGGCAGGATTAAATTAATACGGCAAGGACTTCTACGGGAGGAAATTTTTTGCTGAACATGTGCTAATGTTTATTATGCATAGCCTTGCCCATCATAACTAATCTTCTCCAATGTTCCATTCAATTCTTTTTTTTCCAAACCGTCTCTGTAGCAAAGAGCAAGAAACCCACCCATGAAAATTGGATTGAGGAAGCTAAAGAAATATAAAAAGCCTTAATTGGACTCCACTTAAAGCAGTGATTGCGGGCTTCATGGGATATTTGGAAATATTCTTATAGTGCTCACATGCTAATGGGTGTGGTCTAGGTGTGCCTCATCCAAAGCACTCAGGCTCCTAGGGTGCGTGAGGCCCCTGCACCCTGCCCTCCTCTCCATAGGACTCTCTAGGTGCACCACCTTCCCTGCAGCCAGGCCAGGTCAGGCCGAATCTCCGTTGCTGGCCTTTGCATCCAGGAGGACTGGGCCTGCAGGGAGCAAAGAGCTGGTGCATCTGTTGTGACCACACGGTCCCTTCACCATCTTAGTAGTCTCAGGAGAGGGTTCTCTCTACCTGAGTAATGCCAATAAAAGTGCCATCAACACTCCTAGGTCGGTTTCCCATCTAGGAAGCCCTGTGGTTGCCCTGGAAGGAAGTTCAGTGTCACATCCCTCACTCTGAGGTCTCTGTGCCCAGGTTGCAAGAGTGGCTGAAATGACAACTTAGAAAAGCTTACATTCGTCACACATTTGGAATGAGTAACTGACAAGAAATATCGATGGGGTTCTTCAAGAAGCCTCCGTCCCCTGGCCTGACTGATTCCGGATGCAGTGTTGAGGTTGAGGCTCAGATGTCCACTCAGTGTGCAAACAGAATGCAGAAAGGAGGAAAATGGAATATTCACAATGGAGGAAATTTATTCAGGACTCATGTGACCATCTCTCCCCAAATACGGGGAGTTCTGAAAAAGGATGAATATTATGACAACAGGGAAAAAACAGATTTTCCTGGTATATTTTATTAAACACTCTTAAAGGGATTAGGCTTGTTTAACGTGGAAAGAAAAAAGCATTTAAACATAACAAGCATGTTCTGGAGCGCTGCATGTAAACGTGCTTCTTTTCATTTAAATAATGCTTAAACCTACTGTGGAAGATTTAGAGAACCCCAGGGAGTGTGGAGCCCTGTAAAGAGAAATCACTTCCAAATATATTCTGGGAGGCAATTAGCATTCAGATCTGGGGTTATGTGCAGGGGTGGGCCTTGGTGGGGGGCCTCCCTCCAGGAATCTGATGTGTGGGGGCTGAGTCTGCTTCTGAGGCCGAGAAGAAAACCGCTGAGCCCAGATGTAGGACTAAGGAAAGGGACAGCAGGGTTTGCTCCCACAGAGGCAGGCGACATCAATGTGAGTATTTCCTGTGACCTCACAGGGTCCCACTTGGGGCCTGGGGCAGTGCTCTTTCCCCACTGCAGATCGTTAGTCCATCTCTCACCAAACACTACTCACTGATGGCTCTGCTGGACTCCAGCTGACTACTGAGCACCCCTGAGCCCTGCGAAGGCACAGGCTCCCTGGCTCCTGGCCCCTGCCCTGTTCCAGCCAGCTCTTTCTGGTCAAAGGATGCTTCTTCTGATGGCCCTAACTGAAACCCTGGCCCTTGGTTAACAGCTGCCACTGGGCTCCACCTTCCTCTTGCTACTTCTGCTTGGAGTAAGAAGTTAGCTCATCCCTTCAAAGGAGTTCCTGCACTTCCTGCCACAGACCCTGAGCCCTCCACCTGGCCTGCTGCATCAGTGCCCCCAAATCATAACAATCTGAACCTACTGGTCACCTCCACCAAGGAGCGGGGACTTCCCCACGATGCTCCTCAGAGCACAGCCATCACACAGATCACCAGGCCGCCACAGAAACAATATCACGTCTGTCCCACGCCTGCCTGCTCTTTGCGGTGTCCCTGGGCTGGACGCTGACTCAGGCTCAGGCAGGTCCAGTGATTCCTCGGGAAGGTATTGGGTACCACACTTAAAGGTTGCTTTAACCCCAGGGCTGGATCAGGGGTTAAAGTCCTGTGAGAGGCCCACAGATCTGAGAAGGGACCCTTCACGTGCATAATGTTCAAGACCACAATTTGGGTCCACACCCTATAACTTGAATTCAGTTACTGGAGCAGGGCTTGGCCAGATTATGTTTTCTGCTTTTTGGTTTTCAAAAAGGTTTACTTCTCTCAGTTAAGTTCTGCTATTTTTAACTCAAGTGATGCTTTCAAGTGTGTCACCTGCCGAGAGAACAGAGGATTTGGCTGGCAGCAGAGTTTCCGGGGGCCTTGGAGGCTGCTCAGACTCTCCTCCTCTAGATTCCACTCATCCTCCACGCTAAGAGGTCAGGCAGCTGCCTGTTTGTCTGGGAGAAACAAAGCCAGTCAGCTGGAGTCGCTTTGAGCAGGACCCCTGCACGGCTCCCCTACAGCAGTGCTCACAGTAGTGCCCGAACCTGATGGTGCTACTGCCATGGGATGTGCCAGGAGTGGGTGCACTTCAGCCACAGAAATGTAAACAAGTAAACAAGTGAACAGGGCACAGAGGAAAGCAGCCCCCCAGAGCACCTCCCTGGGGCTGCAGCCTCACTGAGCCCCCTTCTGTGTTTGGCACAGGGATGTCAAGTCCCTTCATTTGCAATTCTTATCTCTGACCTATGAAAAAGTGGCCTGAGTCCTTCTCTGAGTCTCACTCTTGCTTTGCTCTGTAAGGGCCTCCCCCCCCCCCCCCCCCCCCCCCCCCCCCCCCCCGCTTCTGGGTTGAAAGGGAATCATGGGCGCTTCAGCTGGGTTGGCAGGTATGCTCTGTTTCCATTTCCTGATAACACTGTATTGGAAACATCAAACTCTGAAAAGTGTAATTAATTTCAACCCCACACGCAGCAGGGCCCAATGCAGTCATCCCTTTTTAATGAAAGCTCTTGGATAGACAATAGACCAAATAAACTTCCATTGTCGTTACAAATCTGAGGAGACTTAGAAATATTAGAGTGCACTTATAAAATAATAGAGTTTTCCAGTTCTACAATAATAAATTCTAGATTTTTTTCCTGGTCTGTGTGTCTGAGAAAAATAAAATAGACCTCTGATTACTCTCTACAGGTTGGTGTGGGTAAGACAAACTTCAAGATTACTGACAAAGGTGAGGCTCGGTGGAGAACCAAGACCCAGGCTTTCCCACGCCAAGGGCTTGTGGGCCACAGTGAGACCTGTGTGTCCTTAGCCAAAGGGACCATGTGTGCCTGGCGTGAGGAGCCTGGCAGGCCCTCAGAACTGTGCTTGCTTCTCTGCCTCCACTCACACACTGTAAAGACACTAAGACCAAGACAAACCCTGCCAGGGGACGTTTCCTCGTCAGCCCCCGCGCCATAATGGTGACCTAACTTGGTAATGAAGGAACAGAGGACCTAACATTATGTAACAAACTGTGAATCTGACCCAGTGGTGGCAGCCAAGCTCTAGCCAATCACTACGGCAGCTGAGCTCCAGCCAATCACAGAGCCGGGCTCCAGCCATCACTCACAGGTAGTGCCCATTCAAACCGCCTTGGGATAGGGCGGGATTCCAGCTCTGCTTGCCCCATGTCCTTTTCCACACCCATTTTCTTGGGCTACAAATGTACCCTGCACCTGTGGAGTGGAGCATTCTGAGTTACTTCTGTCCAGATGGCTGCTTAATTCAAGTGAAAGCCAATTAACAGCCACAAAAATAGATTTGTTACAATTTTGTCTTTCAGTAATACTCAAAAAAGAAAAAGTTCCTGAGGTAACCATCTCAAGCCGCACAAGGAATAGTGGGCCTGTTACACTTACATAGTTTTAAGCGGTATTTCCATGACTGAGCAGTGTGCTAGCCCTGCCGATCACGTAGACCCTGCAGAGAGGTGTCTATGTGGGGAAGGGGTGGCACAGCGCTGATTTGGCCTCAGTCTGCTGTGTGACCAGTGGATTGGACATGCAGGGAATTTCTTACTTATTTAACATAGCTTATGCTGTTTCATGAAATAATTTACACACTAAAATAAGGGGGTTTGCTATTTATATGTATTAACTGCATGCGATCCGCAGTAATTCCTCTTCACTCAGTTCTACCCAGGCAGTTCAAGAGAGTGGGCAAGAGGAAGTTACATTCTTTGGATCTCAGAATAAAATGTATCTTTATCCCTTTGTTTCCTCCTGATTTGTTTAAATCTCTGCATCAAATTCCCCATTCTTTGAAGCATATTCTCCTTCACACCCCCTGCAAGGAAATATTTTACAAGAGATTGTCTTTATAAGTAATTGTCTAAAAATAACTATGTACAATGATTTATCACAGGAAGAATATCAATTACCTGAAATGCTTGAGCACAAAAATATTTGATTTCAGAGTTTTTCAGGTTTTAGAATATTTATGAAGGCTTTATCAATTGATCTGACAACCTAAAATCTCAAAGCTGAAATGTTTGTGGGTTGACCTGACTCTCAAAAAGTTCTAGATTTGGGAGGAGAGTTTCCAGCGTAGGGTTTGCAGATTAGGGGTCCTCTGTCTGTGTGAATAAACCTGTACTGGTTTCCTTTTCTTTGTGAAGATAAGCTGCACACCACAGCCTGCACTCTGACTGCAGAGGACACCACAGTAGGTTGGAACTGTCCCTCCTGCCCCACAGGGTCTCCAGGCAGCATCACTTCGGGCAGGTCCTGGTGTTGAAGCAGCCTCCTCCTGAGCCTTGAGGTCTCAGCCCAGAGTCTCCAAGTGGCTGATACCAGAGTCTCCATGCACCTCCTGCTCATCAGGGTCAACACAGAACAAACGCTGAGCAACACACTCTGCCAACTGCAATCTAAAGCCTCCCCAACCTGCAAATGCCAGGCAGCAGCCTGCTGGCACCATCAGAAACTGGGCTTCTCCCTGGCCCTGCCTTTCTCCACTGTTCCAGCCAGTCTGCCATTGGTTGGTTTCTCCTGGTCCCTCTGGTCGGCTGGCTGCCCTCTCCTCCTGCTGCATCCTTCGCACACAGGGCAGCCCCTTACCAATCACCGTTCTCCTCTCATGGTCTGAGAGTCCACTACCTGCATGGCAGCCAACTATCTTTAAATAACTTGGAGAGTGGTGCTTCAAACCTTTGTATCACCATGAGAAAACTGAGGAGAGCCCCTGAGGGCCTGCGGGTGTGTATGACTTCCATCCACTGGACACTACCCACTGCTGCCCCTGCCTGTGCCCCTGTGCCCTGAACTGGCCACTTCCTCCCCATACTGGGACCACAGGGACAGATGTCTCCTGTCCCTCTGAACTGGACGAGGCCAAACTCATTTGCTTCCACCCCAGCCTTTGTCTAGATGTTGCCTCTCCAGGGTCCTCTGGCCTCCGGCCTCCTCTTCCTTTGCCAACAGCTCATCTGCTGCTCTGGCAGCTGAGTATGTGTCCACTTCCTTCATGTCCCAGGACCATCATCCTCTGAGAGGACAGGAGGGGCATCTTCTTGGTTCCCTGGCAGCTTGCACAGTATCCACCCCTATGTTTGGCAGATGTCTGCTGGATGCATGAGGGGCTGGGGGCAGAGGGGATGGAACGGGCTGGGGTAACAAGAAACATGCTGGCAGCCTGGAGTCCTGAAGGGGAAATGAGGAATGGGGTAAAAGGACATAGACCTTTTTGTCTTTGCCAGTGCCGTGCTAAGCACAGCAGTTCTCTAACCCACTTAATCTTCCCACATTCAGGTGTCTCAATCACCTGCCAGGAGGGCAGACCGAGCTCAGAGTACCTGAGGCCCTGCCTGAGCTCACAAAGCAGTGAGAGGCGCAGCCAGGTCCTCTCGGGCTTACTGTTCTCACCGTGCAGTGCCCTTGCTGTGGCTACAGCAGATGAGAGCAGGACCAAGAGCCCACATTAGCGTGCCCCACAGTCCTCTCCATGCCAGCCTCTGCTGGAAGCAGCAGACTGACTGCATGTCCTCCGTGGTGCCAGCACGGTGTGTCGGGACCCACGCCTGTGCCTTTTGCTTGACTACATCACAGCAGCAAAACTGTTTCCAAATGAGGTCATGTCCACAGGCACAGGGCTGTGGGGCTGGACAGGCCTCTTGCCTATCCCCAGAGGTGGTGACACCATCTAGTGTCAATGGCATCTCCTGCCTCCCCTACACCAGTTGCCATTTTTGTCTGCTTACAACAAACGAAAGGTTTTGCAAAGCAATGAGCAGTATAGAGAGAGGCCTTGTTATGAAGAAAGACCTAAAAACAAGAGAAAGAAGATAGATATTGCAGGGCCTTGTGTTAGAATAAGAAGCTCCATTTATTAAGTTATTTTCTGGAGCACACTTCGATCAGGGCTGCGCTCTCAGCACCGTGTTTATAAACTGCGTTCCTTTCAAAATATTCTATCAATCTGACATTTCCTTAAACCAAACTGACCTTCTACGATATGGAACAAATCAGGGTGGTTTAACAGTACTGATTGAAGAATATTCCCACCCGGAGACGGGAAGGTGGCAGGCATCCGAGTCACTCAGCATCACCCACTGGAGTGTGATGGTGGCAGGTGGGCGGCCGCCAGTGGTCATCTCCGGCACCATGGCACCAATTAGAGGGATGGAAGCAGCCAAGCGCTCTGCTCAGAGAACAAGTGCCTGCCTCCCTCTGTAATTACTGATGTCCACACACAGTAATACTAGGCCCAAACTAGGACCAGTGGACACAAGCACAAAGCCACGGGCAAGGACCTCTCTACCTGGCAGTGCGCCACTCTGCCCTGCACCCTGCATGCCTCACCCTGGGCCTGGCTGAGCTCCCTGGTGGACAAGCTGCTGCTGTCCCTCCTGCAGCACAGGGCCAGACCTGCATGGCATAGGACACCTCCCCAGCTCAGCACCCATATAGAAGAGAGGACTCACACTGATGTGTCTTCTGGGATCACTATGTGAACAGCCACAGATGGCATGGTGACCCCCGAAAGAGCATGAATATTCAGCAGCATCGTGGCCTGAACCCAGAGGAAGCCTGTGGAGCCAGCCACTGAGCTCCAGGAGAGATGGCCAGGGGGTGTCCCCTTCCCAGTGCCCTCACATCCTGTCAGGCATGAGGACAGCTGCCTCCAGAGCGCATGGGAGGAGCCGGCCTGAGAGTGGCTGGGAGTTTGCTTGCTGGTCTCCGGGTCACAGTGCAAAAGCATGAGCCACTCAGAGCAAGAGCCAGCTAACCCTCGAGGCCTCTTGGCCCATAAGGGGGTGACTGAAGAAACAGTAACGAATGGTTTAGGATGAGAAAGTGGCACGGTCTGCACGATAGCTGCTCAGCCTGACTGCACTCATGGAACAGAGCACACACAGGCTGCCGCCCTGGCTATGCCACAGATGGATGAACATAGCAGCCAGGGTCCCTGGTTCTCACCACCCGGTAGGGCTCACAGCAGCCAATGCAGGGCCGTGAGCTTACTCAAGGACAAGAAGTGAGGTTTCACCCAACTTGTCCAAAAATGTGAGAAACTAAGAGGCTGGGTCCCCAATCCAATTCTGCTGGACTCCAGCACAACGTGCTCTGGACCACAGCATGTCAAGAGCACGTGTGCAGGGCTGGGCAGTTTCTAAGACATGTCAGTGACAGGGAGGGGCAGGAGATGGACACAGCTCCAGAAGGGAACAATGACATTAGCATTCATTTTAATGAAGGCCCACTCTGCAGCCTTGGACACCCACCCCCCCAGACAGCTACATGTATATACACACACACACACACATGGCACGGACGTACTTGGGTAGGTAGGTGCACACACATACCTAGCTAGGCACAGAGACAGCAGGGCACATACACACTCCCACAGCTGGCAGAGCCTTTGGACTGGGCTGGGTGGAATGAAACCCGTCTTCTACCTACTCCTGCCCAATGGCACAGACCAAGGGAGAGACCAAGTGGTATCTGTATGGATGCTCAGCAGGGCTAGGCTGGCTCACTGTGGAGTGCACTGGCCACACCCAGAGGACACACAGCTTGCTGCTTCTCAGCTTTTGTGGCCTGTGCTCCACCTGTGTCCGCCAGAGAGCAGGATCTCAGCATGCTGTCTGCAAGGCCCCAGCCTCCTGCTAAGCGTAGAACCTCCCACCGTGAAGGAGGGAGAGAAGGAGGGAGACGACACAGAGCCCTTCAGCCCACACTGGAACCAGACAGCTGCACCGGGCAGGAGGCTGTGCCTCACTGGATGCAACTGATCTGAAAATCACCAAAGCTCCCTCATAGCTCTCGGAGCTGAGGACACAGTATCGTGACGTCTCCTGACCGAGGTCGTGGAGACCAGCACAGAACAGCGCACAGCTGGTGAGGACGTGTCTGACTGGGGAATAAAGCCACAGCCAGGGTGCTGCCTGCAGGCCAGTGGGGGTTCCCCAGCAAATGCCCCCTGATGTAAAAATGGGGCCCCAGGACCGTGTTCTTCCAGCAAGTAGATGAGCTGAGCCACTTGCTGCAGTGATGCTCAGCCTAGAACAATGAGGTCAAAAATCCACAAGGCCCTTCAACAAGTACGTTTTCTAGATTTAATTACAGATAAAAGAAGTTCGACTTCTAGGAAAAGATGAGAAACTCCTACAAAGATGGAAACCGCCCCCAGAGCATGAGAATGGCATTGTTTCTGTGTATTAGTGTAGAATAAGAAAACTGTGTGACCGTGGGGCTCTTGGGATTCCTTTCACATGGGCTATAAGGTGAACGAGGAGAAAGCACATTAGAGACGTTTTCTGACTAAGCCAAGTTGGGCCCAGGCACGGGCTCCTGGCCTTGGCGTAAGGTGATATTTCTATTTTCCTGCCTGGGGATTGCGGCTGCTTTCTCCTTTCCACTAAGCATTTGCTGTGAATTGTGGCGGCCTTGGCCTCGGCGCAGTGCTGCAGACCCTCAACGACAGGGCCCCGGCCCTCTACCCTGCTCTACCCCATCCTGACCTGCCAGGCTGGGAGAGTCCGTGGCTCATGCGCGCTTGGTCCTGCCCTTCTAAACATGGCACCCACAGGTCCAGCTCCAGGGGTGGCTCTAAACCTGGCCTCTGCCCACGAGGTGGCAGGGTAGGGCTCAGGCTGCCTGTGCCTCACCACACTGCCTAGGACATGCTGCTCACCTGGGAAGCACCCCCGAGGGAGCACTGATCACTGTGGAGACTCTGGGTGCTCTAAAGGACACCTGTTGACAGGCAACCCACTTTCTGGGCCCCCTACTGTCCCTCTCAGACAGAATCTTTCCTTCTCTCAATGAGTTCTTCCCACTCTTAAAAAAGGAACACCAGCTCCCATGCACGTCAGGAAATGCACCCAGAGTGCCACAGAGAAAACCACGACAAAATGGCACAGTAGGAGGAGGCCACCCCTACAGAAAGACACCCAAGTGGCCATTGTGTCCACTCAAACTGACCCAGTGCTGGCCCACTGGGCTCCTGACCTGCCTTTGCTTGGACCTCACTCCTAGGGAAACTGACCACACAGGGACGATACCGAGGAAGATGCCTGGGTCTGCACTGAGGATGAACACAAAAGTCATGGTCACTGGGAAGTGAATGTGTTCCCAAGACAGGGCAGGGCTCTTCAGTGAGGGACAGTGGCTGGTCACCAAGGTGTGAAGCAGGAAATAGACATCTTGACAAAGTTCGGTTATTTTTCCCTCGACATCAGTGAGTCCTTCAAACATCATAGGGAGAATAGGAACAGCTGAGGATTTTAATCTTCAGCCCAAGTGGGGGAGAGCAGCTGTTCTGCAGGGTCTTGCTGAACTGTGTCTCCTGGCCCAGTGGAGGGATCCCCAGAAGCCCTGGTCTAGACAGAACAGCCCAAGGAGGCGTGTGCCCCTGAAGACACAGTGGCTTCTTAGGGAAGGCTCTTTCTGCACCAAGGGGTCTCATGATAGAGGAAAGGTGTTTTCCCCATCTTGGCTCTCTCCCTCAAGCATTTACTGAGCACCTGTCCAGTCAGGCCCTGGGTGTATGAAGGATATGTCAGCCCTTCCACCACTACAGGGGAGGCCTGCAAGAGCAGAGCATGCCTGCCACGGCATCCTTGCTTCCACCACCAGAGGAGTCACAGTTCAGCAGGTCGATGGAACTGGGTGACTCAAAGAGGCTAAGGCTCCAACCAAACACTGCCAGTCAATGAAGGTGCCCACGTGTGCTTTTTTCTCCACAGAGCCACAAATGGACATCTGCACCACAGTGGCCTTGCAAACCAGCGGTGCAGGTGGGAGGCGTGTGACGTGGGCAGCGCCCATCTGCATGTGAACACCACCTTAATCGACACTGGCAGCCAGCACGGACCAGAATCGTACTCCTGAGCTGCTTGTGGACACTACACTAACTCTGAAGCCAAAGTGTCTTCCAGGGACCTTGAGCGGCCACGGATGTTTGAGCCCCAGCCAAAAGCCTCTTGTCACAGAGGTTCCTAGTGCCCAGGTGCAGGAAAGCAGTCAGAGGGCCCGTGCCTGGGCTGTGCTTCTTCAACGCTTGAGGCCTGGGTCCCACATCTCCACCCTCACTCTCTGGTGCACTGCCCCGCTCCTAACCACTGGGACACCACCGCCTGTGCAAACACACTCTTCCTGTGCAACGTGGCACAGTATCTGTGTCCTGTACAACCTGGGCAATACCAACGTAAGCCTTAGGCAAGCCATGATGCAGACGATTCATTAGTCCTTTAGCATTTGCTTTTGCTCTCATGTCAAATTCTTCTACTTCATTTGATCCTAAAGTAACCTCATGGAGCATCATTCCTCGCACTATCTGACAAGGAAGTTGAAAGGTGCACACGTGTTGTCAAAGTCACAAGATGAAAAGTAGCAGTGGGCTTTGAGCAGAGGTCTGGAACCCCAAATTCCCCCTCTTCCACACTTCTGTATTTCCAGCCTTGCTGCTGTGAAACAGCAGGCAGGATTCCAGCCGTGGGGCCGGATGCCATGGTCTCCTGACTTGTGAGGCTGAGAAGGGCCCCCGGCTGCACTGTGGTGGATGGGACACATGGCATTCTCTGGGCAGGTGCTCAGAGGTGGCTGTCCCGATCCAGGGGGTCCCTCTCTGTCCATATAGAGGGGTCTCTGCATCACCATGAGCATGGCTGTGCACTCAGAGCTCATCCCCTGGACTCTGATGCAGACATAGCCGGGGAACCCAGGTGCAATGTCAGGCAGCGGGCCAATGTCCCCGGGCCTCACGCAGACGCTTTGTGCAGGGATGTGAGCACAAGCCTGGTGCTTCGTTCCCCTGGGACCAACCTCTCCCACCACTGGTCACACAGTCCAGCAGGTGGCCTGAAGACACTGACAAAGGAACCACTCCACTGCATTCACTCACATTGGGTCGTAGCCTGGTGAACACCAGCTTTTGTAACTCCTGATTGCAGAGCCATGGCCACCTGAGCACCTGTCTGGTCATGGGATGGATCCTGGATGCCAATGGTGCTGACCTCCATGCTGGCCACGTTTGCACAACACCAAGCTGTGTCCTGGCTGTGTGGCTAGAAGTAATGGCTGTCACTTTCACCTGTGCTGACTGCTTACACGTAGCCATGCTCACAGGTCACTTGCACCTGGCAAAGACTGTCAGCAGCCACAGGACAGGAGCCACCAGCTGGCCCACAAGGGCTCAAGGCTTCAAGACCAGGACTACTCTAAGGGGGTGCGAGGTGGAAGAGATAATGATCCCGACAACTGAGCAGCTCACTCCACTGATGAGCAGGGTCTCTCTGAGTAGGGACAGGGTCACTCTGTCCTGCAGGAGACCCCCACGGACTGTGGAGGAGTTCCCCAGATGAAGGAGCAGAGTCCTGACCAGAGAGGAAGCCCCCCGATTGGGGCTGAGGGTTCCCCTGCCAGGGAAGCAGGATCCCCCTGACTGGGTAGTCTTCCATGAGCACCCTGCAGTGACTCCATAGTGTCCCATCCTCTTCCTCCCTGGAGCCTCTCCAGTCCCCATACGCCATCCAGTTTTGTCCCTCCACACCCAGGCCTGTCACTCTAGTCCTATGCTCAGAGTTCCTCTCACCAGGAAAGGAGATCCCTCAAACCTTTAGGACCTGCCCCTTCACCTCTCCACACCCTGTGCAGGCAAAGGGTCTGCAGCACGGCCTCTCCTTTGCAGCTAGGGATCCTCATCTATCCCATCTTGGGTCTGCCCTGGTGTGGCCTCCCAGAGCCCATATCTGGCTGTTGCCCCAGCTCCATGGCCCTCCTGATTTTCTCCACAGCACTTGGCCTTCCTGAGGATTATGTCTTACTGCATACATAAAGGAGGGGGAAAACCAAAGCGGAGTCACATGAAGTGCCCGGGCTGCTTCTCCAGCAGGGAACGGGCTCCCAGGAGGCCATGTACTAGGACTGGCAGCAGATTCCATTTTCAGTAACAGGGCACCTCTTTGCCCATGGGTACTGCACTGCTGGGGTGTCAGCCAGCCTGGGATTCCCCTCACAGTCTTCTAAGTAGGAATGAGGGATACAGCTCTGTCTTTGTATTTTCTTTTGTCATCATCAGAAAATGAAAAGGCCTACATTAAAGCAGAATGCTCGTGCACAGAAACCCCTCTGTGGGAAACACCACGTATCACCACACGGCCTCTGAGAGCCCATTTCATTCTCCCTAGATGTTCACAGTGATGAGAGGACTCTTTTCTATACTTTGTTTTTGAAATGTATAATCTGCCAGTTCATTCAAGAAAGAAAGCAAACTCTGCTTCCAAATAATACAGAAGTCAGAAAAAAAAATTGTATTTGCTTCGCATGTGGGCATCTCAGTGTCGCTGGGCCCCATCTGGGAGCCTGCTGCCCCCCTCTGGTTGCTCCCTGGGCCCCTCTGTGGGCGTCTTTCCTCCCCCTCTGCCACTCTGTGCCCCTCGTGTTCTCCTTCCCATTCTTCATGACTCTGCTCAGCATTCAGAGGCCGATGGGTGCCCCAGCGGGTGCTCTCCTCCCAGCACAGCCCTCACTGTCGCCCCCATCCCTGGACTTGGGACAGTGTCTCTGCAGGACCCCGACCCATGCCTGCCCTGAGTGGGAGGGCCGACGGGTGCCCTGAAACCCAGTGCTGAGGCCAGAGGCAGGGCAGCCTTGGTGTGGACCCCAACAAAGCTGCCACGGCCTCTGCAGCAGCCTCCACACCCAGCTGTCCTGGCCGGGGCTTCTGCTCCTCTGTGTCTCAGGGGAGAGTGCAGGCCCTGGGACTTTGTGCTAACTTCTGTGAATACAAATATTCTTGGCCAGTGACCTCTTGTGAGCTCTTCCAAGGGAGCCTCTTGTTTCCCATTCAGAAACACAGCTGCCTTGCCGTGGCCATGGCTCACCAGGTTCTCCATCTACTCCATCTCTGGATGGCAAAGGAGGTGGTGTGGAGACATGGTAGTCAGTGGTGCCACATAGCTCCTCAAGGGAGTGGCTGATATAGTCACAGCAAGAACCCAAGGCGAGCTGGCCATGTGAGAACAGAGGGTGAACTCATGCCACTCACAGACCCACCCATGCCAGACACAGACACCAGTGTGGGCTCTGGTCCTAGCCTCCTGACTCTGCCAGCCTCAGAAAAGTCCACCTGAGTCTTCATGGGTACTGAACAGAATTCCCATGCTGCAAAGCCCCAGTAGACTGGATCCTGGGAGCCTGTCCCTGCGTGCCCTGTCATGTTGGGCTCCTCCTTACCAGCAGCCCCCTGAGACCTGCTCTGGTCCTACCCAAGTCATCATCTCTGGAGATACCTGGCCCTCCATTTCCTGTCTTTCCTGCAGCCCTGTCTGAGTTGGGTTCCCCAAGTGCAGTCTGTGTTCCAGATTGTGCTACCTCAGAGCTACATGATGCTCTGCCCAAAAGAGCCTCTGAAGGCAGCATACGAGAGCCACGAAGAACGATGTGTGCTGCAATCAGCAGTGAAGATGGACTCACCCGTGTGTGCACCAGCTCGGTTCACTCTCCTTTCAAACACTCAGGGCTGGGCAGCCCTGGTGCCAGCCAAGTGTGAACTGATCTCTCTCTGGGCTTGGGCGTATGGAGCTGTGGGATCCAGGTGGCCTGGCTGGAGCCCAGCACTGGGCCAGCACTTGAAGGAAGCTCTGGAGAGAGGAAGCCTCTTTCCTGCAGACAGCAAGGCAGGAACCACCACTGCCACCCAGGAAGAACTAATCAGGGATTTGCTCACCTCACCGTGGACTGAGAGCTAGAGAAGCCAGGTCTGCTGTGCCAAGCTGTCAGACCCTAGAGAAGAGATGTCAGCTACTGACATGTAAAGCAGCTCCTCCAGCCAGGTCCTAGAGGCTTCCATCGGCTAGGTCAGGAGGGCCCCACTGAAACCAGGCGGAAGGGACAGATGCTTGGGGACAGGCAGCTCCTGGAGTCAAACACACACCAAACGAACACCGCACACTGCAAACCCAGCTCTGCAGAGCCAGGAGCGGGGTCTAGTCTTGGGATTTGCGGGAGATGCAAAGCCATTCCTGGCAGTAAATCACAGGGGTCAGAGTGCTATCCAGTGGGGTCTCCTGGCAAGGGAAGGTAGTAAACACAACATCTGTTTCTAAAAGATGATTGGCTACATTTTCTTTAAAGAGAAATGCAAAATTCAACGGGAAATTTGCTGTTTAAGAATAACCCCCAAGTTGCCTAGAGAAACAAAGAAAATTAAAGAAAGAAAGAAAGAAAGAAAGAAAGAAAGAAAGAAAGAAAGAAAGAAAGAAAGAAAAATTCTCTTCTGGCCTCTGTGACTGAGTATGTGGGCCACAGGACCAAAGTGGCTGCTAGGCACACCTGGGTGTCCTGCAGCTGTTCCTCTGACAGTTTAAGTCTCCAGTGTAGACCCTCTCATCTTAATATTAGCTCATTCCTTCTGTTCACAGCCAAGTTCAGAAATCAGGCAGAATTCCCAGGAAAGAATCACCTAGGATGAGGAAGAATTCACACCATGAAACCCAGCTGCCCTTACTGTTCAGCACAAACTCAAGTGGTGTGTGATGTAGAATCAGCAATGTGCCATTAAGTTTCCTATCATTCTGTATAAATTTGCAAAATAAATGCTCTTTAAATTCTGTTGCCAGGGTTTCTGCTCCTTCGTTAATAACAAAAGACGCACCAGGTGTTGTGTCACCAGAACCAAATACAGCTTTTTGGGCAGCCCAGACCTCCCCAGTCATTCAGCAGAAGCCCTGTCAGGTTTTGTGTGCTGCTGGTGCAGGTAGCAAGACCTGCCCGCTGTCTTTCCAAAGTATGCAGCTTGCAGTGTTGCTAGCAAGAGCCAGTGCTGTGCTTTAAACCTTGACTCCACAAGAAATTCTTTTTGGCTTTGAACTCCTTTCTTGTCACTTGGTATGTGGGGTTGCCACTTGGTGAGGTGTTGCCATGCTCCATGGCACAGTTCTCTGGCAGACAGGGACAGAGTACCCACTATTCTTGGCATTTCTGCTGGTTGTCTGACTCTAAGATTCTCTTGCTTTCACACTTATGCTTTATGATCTTTTCTGCATGCAGCATCCTCTACACTCATAATAGTGTGACATTACTTGAAATATGACAGGAGTGAGTGTTTTTATAAATTATGCATGGATGTTAACAACTTTGCACATGTACAACAAGCAAGGAGCACTGTGGCTTGCACATCACCGCTGTTAATATAAACGCACTGGAGCAAGTTGGGAAATCGAGCATTCGGAGTTGTTGATATGAGACTCAACATCCATTTGATATGTAATTTCCCCCTTGATACAACACATTAGTGCATGACATGAACACATTTGAAACGACCCAGAAACTACATTTCAAATAATCAAACTCATTTTCCCTTGAAAGCAATAAAATAAATGAAAGGATATTATCAGTGAGTATATTGTCATGATTTAAAAAAAAAAAAGATAAGAAGACTGCGTTGCATTCCATTTTATTCCCCTCACAGCCTCCTTAAATTCCAGCAAATCCAATTTCAGATGAATCACTTCCCAGTCCTGGGGTGAACTGTCACGTGCAGAACAGCCAAGGGTGCGTTTCTGCGTGCAAACCTGGCAGTGGGCCAGGCACCGCTCCTGATGATGGCTGCCCAGAGCTGCACCCCACGGTTGCTGAGAGCAGAGGGCTACAGTCATCGCCCCCAGCCCCTGCCTTCAGGGGGCAGCCGCACGTCCAGAACAACATCTCTGGGTTCCCCCTCTTCAGGCTCCAGAAAGCTGCTCTGCTGCGTGAGGACATTTTACCCTGCATGTCCAAATGCCTCCCAGTGATGCACAGAGACAGCGGGAGACCAGGCAGCTCTCCACAAAGCCCACATCCCTCAGACCCCTGGATTTAACACAACTCTGCAAAGGATCTCTCTCTCCCTCCCCCCACCTCTCCCTTTCTTTCTTTCTTTCTTGGTTGGTTGGTTTGGTTTGGTTTGGGTTGGGTTGGGTTGGTTTGGTTTGGTTTGGTTTGGTTTGGTTTGGTTTGGTTTTTGAGACAGGGTCTTGCTATGAAGCCCAGGCTGGTCTCAAACTCACGATAATCCTCTTGCTTCAACCTCCCAAGTGCCAGGATTACAGGTGCCGGGATTGCAGGCTTCAACACACCCAGCAGGATGTTTTCCTAATCAAAACCTATCAGTGCCTCAATCACAACCTTCAGCAAGTGAGTGTTGCCAAGGGCATAGAGACACTGAGCAAACCCAACAGCAATCCAGGCAGAGGAGCTGACAGGTGGCTCCACCACGGCATGGCAGCTTCTGCATACTGTATTGTCTACCACCGATGACGAAAGTGCATCAATAAGACGCTCTTGTAGCAAGGCCTCAGACATGTACAGAGAGCTGAAACTCAACTCTTTACATCAGCTGGAACATTGTGCTACCTTTGCCATTGAAAACACCAAAATACTTAAATTTCAGTAACTTTCAGTAAACAATAACTCCCATACTTCACTTCCATATTGAGGGCTGACTGAAACAGAATTGTGTTCGGTCCTACTTGGGCAGCACCCTCAGCCTGGTCCCTCGTAAATGACCACAAAGTATGAAGTGTCCCTCCTGCCAAGTCACCCTAGAGCACCAAAGTTAAGCCTCCCCTGGCCTGATCTTAGAAAGTTGGATAACGCGCTTTACAAGATTGTTCCCTCCACTCAAAAATGTAATTGGGAAATGCGAAGAGTATGTCCTCTGCCCCTGTTTCCTCTTCAAGGTGCTAGTTAGTGATTTGTGATTTTCTACTCCATGATCATATGACCAAGGCCACTACCGCTCCATCAGGGCCCAGGGCTCAGAAACAGCAGGAACTTGGGATCTGTCAGGATCACAGTCACTCAAACCACCCAGCTTACATCAGCCCCTGTTGGCAGGGACAGAAAACACAGAGAGGCCTCTGCATGACATAGCCATAAAGCCTCGGAACAAGTCACACAGCTCTGTTCACACTGGGTGCTGTGCACACTGACTCTTCTGTCTCCAAACCTCTCAAATGCAACACAAATACTGTCAGAAGGTTGGTGAGTTACTCAAGGCAGAAACTCAAATAGTGTGGCCCAGGTGACACTGGCTCTGATGGCCACATCTCCGCCTTGACTATGTGGCCATGCACACATGCTTGTGGGAACAGCCTTACCTGTGGCCTTCGCGATGTCTGCAGTTGTCACATTATGGGCATTGGCACCCACTTTGAAGGTAACTGCTGGCCCCACGACCCTGGAAGAAACCATTCAAGGAACAGATCATTATCAAGACACCACAGGGACTTCCCCAGAAAACCCCACCAGGTGAAAGTACTCGTCCAAGCTGCCATGTGCGGTAGGTGTGACCTCCACCCCAACCCAGGCTGCTTAGCTGTGAACTGTGAGTCTGTTTCCATCTCCAGCAATCCCGTCAGCGCGTTTGCTGTCCTGAAACACACCTGCAGTAGGACACCCTCTTATAAAAGTGTTCAGATCCACCAAAGGGCCCAGCACTCCCCCAAGGAAACAGGTAGGCAGGCAGACATTCCCCCAAAGGAACAGGAAGCACTGTATGAACCCAGGCTTTGTCCAGGGCTCCCAAAGGGGCATTAAGTTTTAGAGCACAAGGGAGACAAGGTTTTCAAACTGCTCATGAAAGGAGCCATCTAAAAAACCACCACTGCTCTGTGGAAAAGTACCTGGCAGGGAATAGCTTGACAAGAATTATCAAAATTGCCTGAGCTCGTGTGGCCACCACGTTCAACATGATTTTGAGAAGTGACTCATCTGAAGACCCCTGTGCCCGAAGGCCTGCATGCTGGGCACATACCAGGTCTGGCTAGATAGGGAGTCCAATCTGGCTCTGAAAGCTGGGGCCATCTTCACAGTGGCCATCCTCAGAGGGACCCTCAGACACCCTCCAACCTACGTGAGGACAAGAGGTGGGGAAGAAGCCCCCAGGGATGGAAAGGCAGGGAGAAAATCCTGACTTCCTAAAGCTCCCACAGTACCCACAGGGGTCCACAGAGCCCAGAGCTCCTCTGCACCCCATCCCAGTTCCTACCGAAGTATAGCAACCCAAATGAAGCCCTTCCTGCCCACTTCCCCCCAGCCCTTGACACTGGGTCACCCGCGGCTGCCAGTCTGTGTTTCTTTCAAGCTTTGCAGTTTATGGGCTCCACTACCATCTCTGCCTGCGAGACTTTTGTGGCCTCCTCTGGCGGCTCAGGGTCACTTTCTTGGCAGCCCACTCAGGCACAAGCCTCTGCCAGAGAGGATCTCACCATTGCCAGGCAATACCATGACTCATCTCCATCACTGTAGAATCTGCCTGAGAGTCCAGCATCAGTCATGCTCAGGATGCACCCCGGAGCCCTCCTCTGAGAAGCAGAAGATGCCAAGCTGCATCCAGAGCACCCCCCAGGGTTGCTGGCACATCTGGAATGCCCTTGCACTCAGTGTCCTTCTCTGTCACAAGCCACATTCCATCCAATCTGTGCTACCCACAGCAGAGATGAGTTGCTTCCCTGTCCAGCTCTTCTGCTGCGGCGACTTGTCTGGGGGTCTTTCTCAGTCCTCACCATAGGGCAGGAGGCCAGTGGGCTCACCTCTTCCCGGAGGTGGGCATCACTCTAGGAAGGAGGTCATCCACCCCAGCGTGGTCATGTCCTTCACATCATCTCCTGCCTGATTGTTTCTGTTCCCTTCCCCCTGCTTTCCACATCTGGACCCACAGCTGGTTCTAAAAAACATGAGGTAGCTCTGGCATGACACTCATTCCCAGTGTAGCTGCTATGGCCCAGAGCCCTGCAGATTCGACACTATGTCACAGGGCTGGCTGGGCCTGGAGCTGGGAGCCTGGTGGGTCTCTATGCCCCGGCCATCCCGAGGACCAGGTGCTGGGGCTTCCCGTCTCCCCAGGCCCCCATAGGAGTCAGTGGGCAGGGAGCACGAACTCACTTTGCAGGAAGCCTCTGAGCACCTCAGGGAGCCCAGAGTTTGCAGAGTTTGCAGACAATGGAGCCTAAGTTTGCAGAGCAGCCCTGGTCAGGTTCTGGACATTGATATCAAAATGTCTGGACATCTTCAAAATGTGTCTCCTGCAGCCAGAGGCACACTGGAGAGAATCTGAGGTGAACAGCAGGCAACGAGCCTCCTGCCCAGCCAGCACCGGAATGCCCTCAAGCTGCTGGCACTCGTTACCTTTGTGGGTGGACATCTACAAAAGACTCACTTTTTACCTGGCACTGGGAAAAGTAAATCCTTCTAAGGGAGATGGTCAGCTATCATGTCTCAGTAAGTAGCCACTGGCCAGGATTGGAGCTCAGGAGATTTCTAGGTCCTCTGATGTACTGTGGGACACAGAGACATTTGCACCATTGGGCTCAGAAGCCCTGCTGGCTGGGAAATGCCCCATAGGGGCTTCACTGAGGAGGGCATGGCCTCAGGTCTCCCAAGAATCTTGACACCTTCCTGAAGACTTGCTGGGGAAGAGAGGCTCCATGCTAGATGCTGTCATTGCCCAATAGTGCCTCTCCTGGTCTGCAGGGTTCCTGGTGTCAGGTGAGGGTGACAAATCCTCAGGGGAGAAAGGACCAGTGGAGCAGAAAGGCTTGATGACCAAGAGACAGCTCTGCAGGGTCCAAGAAGGCGACATCCGCCTGGAGACACAGCCAGCCCTACGTGAGAGCTGCTGCTGCTATGTGCACCAGAGCTGCGATGGCCTCAGGGCCTCCCAGGCCCCCTCCTATGAGTCTCCACCAAGGCTCACTCTCCAGGCTGTGTCCCAGCCTTCTCAAGGGAGCAACTCATTTCTACCTGACTATGCACAAACGCCCATGTCCACAGCATGGGCTCCTGTGCCCCCACAGAAGCCTCTGAGGACACAGTGTGGACTCTTGTGCCCTTGAAAACGTGACCACGAGCCTCACCCTCAACACCACTGAGACTGCATGGTATTCAGTACTCAACCTCAACACTTTCTCATCACCTAGCCAAAACCCAACCTTGTCCTGTGGGGTCTCCACTTGAGAAGGTCTAATCTAATGCACTCTGTAGTGATTGATGCTGACCCACAGGCTACCGCCTGCAGCCCCATCTGCAGGATGCTCCTGTGACATCTGAGTCCCCTCTGCAGCAGCCCAGGCTCCAGCATGCAGGTGGACCAGGTGGCACTTTGTATGCGCTGGGGCCAGGTAACCAGTGAATTGCTAGCAAGACACACAGAAAACATAAACAATGTGGCATCAAACCAACTATGGAAGCCACCCTTGCTCACAGGTGAGCCGGAGCAGGGAAGGCAGTGTCCTAGGTCAGCTGCAGCTCTGAGTGTGGACGTTGGCAGCCTGGGGCTTCCAGAGCCCTGCTCATGTCCAAAACAGCTGTGAAAGTACTGAAAGAATTGCAGTGAATTTCCAGATACAAGCCTCAATGAGTGTGGATGATTTCCTGCCATCTGTGTTATGACATTTCCCTGTACGTCACTGATTTTGCTATTTTCTTCACGTACAAGTTAATATTGTAGGAAACAAAGGTGCTTGCTTCTAAGAGCCCTGTGTGACTGCTCCTTGCAGGTGATTTTGGCCCACCAAGTCTTTAACTATGTAAATGAGGATAAGATGGCTCCTTTTGGAGGGTGCCTGGGTGACTGATGGGTGCTGGCACATCTTAGGGCAGTGATGGTGACCCTTCTAGAGCTTTCAGTGTTACAAACAGACTGCTGCAGTAATCCTGCCAAAGGCTTGCCACCACTCTTTTAGGGTTGTCCTCTAACTGGAAGCTCTTGCTGTACCCCAACAGTCAGGTGACTGATGGCCTGGGAACTCTGACACCAGCTTTCTGGACGGAGGTTCTGCATAGCGCATACCGCTCTGCACACTGCAATCCTGTTAGTGGCGTGGTTAATCTGAGGCACAAGATCATCCTTCTCTTCTCTGGTCCTCTATCTGTGGGATGTAGGTCCTAATCCCTGTGGAGACAACCTCCAGAGGCTCCTGGGGAGGTCCGGTCACGCCTGGCATATCCCTCAGGAGAGTGCTTTTGGTGGAGAACACACAGGCAGTTTTGAGTCGTGGTCCCTGGAGGGCCACTGAGTTACTGGAGGTCATATTCAGTTGTGAGAAGTGACTGCTGCTGAGATGGAAGAAATGAAGGAGGAACTCACAAACCCAGACTCACATCCTCCATGCCCTGGAAAGAAAGGGTCCTCACATAGCCCAGTGGCATGTGAAATTGCAGCCCATTTTTACACAGCTCCTAAGTGAAACAAATGTATCAGGTAAACAAAGCTCACCATTACCATGAAGGTTCAACTCCAAGTCAGGCTGGACACACAGGAAAAGCTATGTCCCTGAGAGTTTGCCGAATTCCTGATTTAAAACTGCCATTAGCCAATCTCAGCAAACCATACATGTCCACCTCGGTAAGAAACTGCTCCACCTCTGCAGTCCCAGCTGTAGTTATTTCCGTGTAGATGCGAGTCTAGTTGTCCTTTGTCATTCAGTGGTGATACTTGACACTTAACCACATCGATAATCACTCATTTTCTTTTTTAACATCAAAGGTCACATTAACAAAGACTGGAAATAATTTCTAGGATTTTAACACTATTGTATTTCACAGTTTCTAGAAACTTCCCCTGCTATCAGTTGAGGCAAAGCCAAATAAATAAGCCAGCCCAGCATTAACCAGAATGTTGGCATAAGAACTCCATTTAACTGAGTGCTGCTTAGAAACCAATATTTCCTACTTCATCATTAAACTAATTTAAAATGTACACAATGTCCTGCCATCATAACATCAACACATGGTCCTTGAGTCTTCTCAAAGGTCACAGGTCTTGTGT
The DNA here is from genome assembly GCA_004027455.1 of Hydrochoerus hydrochaeris. NCBI lineage: Eukaryota > Metazoa > Chordata > Mammalia > Rodentia > Hydrochaeridae > Hydrochoerus > Hydrochoerus hydrochaeris. The sequence goes on from PVLA01002421.1 coordinate 184,245, forward strand.
CTTCTGATTACGGTTTGCACAGCCTGACTCACGGGAGCCCGAGCACCCTGAACTCAGTCTACACTCTGACTGCAGGTCCACGAGGTGTAGGGCAGGCTGGCACACACGGTGACAGCTTCTTATTTAAGGCCATTTATAGAACACAGGACCTTGCAGAGCCCAGAGCAGCAAAGCTGTCACTTAGCGTGTTTACTCCTGGAGTCATCATGTCCATGTAAGGAGTGATGGACACACATGACCACTGGTATCAAGTCTGCCTTTTTTTAAACTGGGGAGTGAAGTTAGAGCCTTCACACTGCAGTACTCTGTTTATTTAATCTTGAGATAGGGTCTCACTACGTCACTAAGTTGTCCAGCTGGGCTCAAACTTGTGATCCTCTTGCCTCAGCCTCCCATAGTGCGAGGGTTATGGGCCTGCATTCTGGTACTAGTTCTTTTGAGTTTTGTAGATTAAAAAGAAGATAGCAAAGATATATTTGGCAACAATAGATAATTGTAAGGTGAATTGTTTAATTGCCTCACAACTAACATAAATGTAAATGCTGCGCTTTTCAGTGAGTAAACTTTCTTCAATGTTGTTTAGAAACAAGGTGAACTTCTGATAGGCTATTTTCATTCAAACTTGTTTGCTAGCTTATTCCCTTCTGGTCTGGTAGACTGACCTGTGCTTCTTCTGTTTGATACCTGAATCTTGGGTGCAGTTCATAATATATGTGGATGGGTAGATGCATGAATGGATGATGAATGACAGACAGACAGATGGATGATGAATGATAGACAGATGGATCTATGGGTGCAAGGGTGATGGAAGGGTATGTGCGTGGGTAGATGGATAAATGATGCTGGATAGATGGCCAAGGCCTACTTTATGGGTGGGCTTGTTCCTGAACCTATGTAGCGTGGACTCTGACTTGTTCTGAGGACCCCAGATTCCTCAAAGTCTTGTTCATCTTCTTCCCTCTTCCACAGGGCAAACCCTTGTTCAGTCGTGGGTAAGTCTAAAGGGTTCACAGAAAGCCAGCGGGAAGTGGGGCTGCTACAGATGACCTGTGTGTGCCTCATTCCCTCCAGGTATGGACCAGAGGCAGGCCCTGGCCATGATATCTAAAGTGTCTCACAGATGGCAAAATAATGCGGACACGCTCCCAAAGCATACTTTCCCTGATGATTGCTGCCCAGCTGGGTAATCCCACCTCTCAACATTAGGTAATAACTTTTCAAAATATCTAGTAGGAGAGCTTATAAGGGGAGAGGGACTGAGAAAGTCAATTCCTAGTTGAATGTGTGAGGAAACAAAGATCACTAAGTTATTTATTTCAAGATAATTCAATGTAACCCACGCCTTAACCAAAAGCATGGTGACTGATGATGCTGTGCCTTCCTGGGGCTGGGCAGCTGCATCACAGGCACCTGTACCTCCTCCAAAGTCCCGCCATGGTCTGTGTGATTCGGGGCTCCCTTCCTCAGCTACAGGATACCCTACCTTGCCCTCAAGGCCTTGCTCTGAGCCCCAAGTTACTGTACTGAGCAGGGCTGGCCCAGTCCATGGGCCAAGCAGCTTATATTGCTCTCATGGATCATCATCACCTGAAATCACAGCCTCCCTGGGAACCCCTAATTCCTGGGCCTTCTGCAAAAGCCCATTTTTTGATGCTTCAGGATGGGCCTAGGAAAAAGCCAAAGTCCTAGAAAAAATTGCTGACCAGGATGCTCTACTGCAGGCACGCATGGCAGGAGAAGGTAGAGTCGTTTATTCCTAACAGAAATGAGAATGAGTGTCATTGCACAAGCCACCATGTGCCAGAAGTCTCCACGCCAGGTGCAGCCCAAAGCTCTGAGCAGGGGACCCCTCGTGGGGACCCACCAAGCCACGTCAGCCATCTGAGGGGTCCCTCACAAAGATTGGTGAGGATTTAGAGAAAGTGACAGAGATATGTGCTCCTGCAAGAGGCTGCTGAGTGGGGACCCAGACCACAGCAGGCCACATGCAGGTTCCCTACTGCGCAAGAGAGACACTGAGGCTTAGACAGGATGTGACTGATGCCATCCTAGCTTTCTCAGGCCACCAAGTGGCTCACCCAGCATGTAACAGGTTAGCACTACTACCCAGAGCACAGACCCGGCTTGCAGGGAGCCACGGCCACTTCCAGCAGGGAGAGGCAGTTACCTCTGAAATTCTTGGCAAATACACAGTGGCTCTGCCCTACTGCTCATCTCTGGTCTGAAGACAGCAGTCTGACATCTTTACTGTCACTGTCCTTATTCCAAGGACCATGTGTACCTGTCTCTGGCGCTAGATCACCCCCTTGCAGTGTCTGTGGCACAGATGGGATGTGGAGGACAGTGTCTGCACTCACTCTGCTCTGGGAAGAAGGGCTCTGGAGTGCCACACCCATCCCCAGTGTCTCTCAGTGCCCTCGCTGAGCAGACCTTAAACACAGGCGCATGGCTGCAGACAGTTCCAAGTCATGGACACAGCGTAGTTTACCAGGACCCCTCCTGTCACCAGGCCATTAGAGACCTTCACAACCTCCCCCCCAACACACACAATCCTGCACCCATCAGTGCACTGCCTCGGAGTTATCCAGGGCCTCTTCATGGCGGGATCACAGAGACAAGCGGAAGTATAGCCCTCCTACTGCTTCCTGTATAATGTCCACCCAGAGTCGTAGGTGCAGGGGCAAGTGTGGTTGTATTATCACAATTTACCCAGGAGACAAAAGTGTAATTTCCTCTTGGAGGGTGGCATAAGGGGTGGGGCAGGGAGGAGAGTGGGCAGGGGCTGGTGGGGTGCAGGTATCTCCCCAGCCCTGTGCACGCCAGAGCTCTGAAGATAAGTGCCAGGGTAGAGAATTCCCAGTGCTGTGCCCTCAAAGCTCTCTTAAGAATAAGAGCACTGTCGCTGTCAGCCCAGTAAATCAATCACACAAAGGAGAAACTGCTGTTTCTGGCAAACAAGAGCCATGAAGATGGATCACAGAATAAGCTGCCCTCCCCGGCATGCTGGGTTGACCCAGGAGCTGAGCTCATCTAAGGAGAATTGATGCCTGGCTTGTCCCTGTGGCTCTGGGCTCTGGAAGACATCTTTCCTTGGCACTGCTCACCCCGGTGCTGCCCACCTGACCATATACTGTGGGAGGCAGCCCGGCATCCATCAGCCCAACCGGGACAGCACGACTAGATTGTAAACTCATAACTGTGGTCGTTGTGCGTCTGCTGGCATAATTACATCAGCATGCTAATGCCATTTTAATGGTCTCTAATGATGTAATAAGAAATAATAGAATTTATTTGACAGCTACATAACCATTAACAAAACATATTAAGCATAACTAGTACTTCCATAAAATGCAGACAATGTCTGCCGGCACCAGCGCACATGTTCCCTTTTCCTTGCTCCTGGGACAGTGAGCACCCAGCCTTCCCTCCAGGCCCTCGGGAGCAGGGGGCCTGAGCAGTGTGTGTCCACTGCCATGGAGTGGGTGTTCAGGATTGTTGGGGTATGTGGATACAGCTAGTGTGCTCATATGGCAGAGCTGCCACTGCACACATGCACACACATGCTCACACATGCACACACATGCACACGCATGCTCAGGGTGGCACAGACTCCATAGGGCCAGGCCTGGGGGATTTGGAGGAGGCTCTGGGAACAGTGAGGACTAGACTTCAGTGGATGATGAGGATTGGGAATAGGACAGAGCTGGGCAGGAGAATGGCACGTGCAGTGAGGGGGTACGGCTAGGAGCTGTGGTTGTCAGACTCAGCGACCACAGTGGGTGGCACTCACTTCTTTGGGGAAGGGCCCCTGATCCAGCAGGGAACATAACAGACCTGCGACACACAGGGTGGGTTTGGTGGCTCACATCAGGCCCGCTCCTCAGAGAGGCCAGGATGCCTGAGCTGGAAGTTGAGCCTCAACCAAAGGGCCCAAGGTCAGGGCTGTGCCAGGTCCCATGCCAGGCTCACCATGAGGGACGAGGGACAGGTGCCTCGCCTGCTGCTCCACTCTCAAATCCTGACCTCCCCTCGCTCTCCCACTGTCTGAGTGCAGAGCACAGCCCTCCTGTCTGCCAGCCTGCGCTAGTCACAGGCACAAACGACTCCTGGAGTGCCGATTGCTCCAGGAGTGGAGAGGGGATGCCCTGACATGTCTCCTAGAGGTAATGAGAGGGTTCTGGGTGCCACAGACACTGGTGAGGCCTGGCCAAACATTCCTGGCAGGGGCAACTAGGCCCTCCTTGGCTGGCAATGGAGTGGGTGCTGGCTGCCCAGGCGCCCAGATGAGGCCAGTGTGCCACACTCGGGAGGTCAGAACTCTCATCATGGAGTACAGCTCCCGCTTTATTTACACAACTCCCAGAGCCACTGCAGGGGCCCTCTCCCTTCTCCCTGCCCGGCCCACTTGGCCACAACTAACAAGGCTCTGCCTCACAGCTCGCCACCCACAGGCTGGTCTCTGAGGGGACAGGTCCGCACCAGCCCTTACTCAATGTCCTCAAAGATGCTGGGTGGCACCTGCAGGAGGTGGGCGACACCATCCATCAGCTGCTTCCCTTTCTCTGGGCTCAGGGGGCTGTGGAGAGAGGAGGGGCAGCGTCACAAGGAGTAGCGCCCGGGGCTACTCTGGGCAGGGTGAGTCCCGCCTTCCCCGCAGTGAACAGACAGCACCGTGCAATGGGATCTTTAGCAGAGGCCACCGTGACTCGTCCCAGGTTTCAATAAACATACAATGAAGAGGGGAAGGGAGAGAACTGAGGGAGAAGAAGGAGCTGGGAGTCGGTCCCTGGGCCACATCACACGCATGAAGGAAGCAGCTACCTGTGTGGTAGATTCCTGTGTAAAGTGAGGCACATTCCAGGAGATGGGTGTTTGCACGTCACTCACGCAAGTAGGAACGGCGGAGTGAGGTGGGAGCACCCTGTCAAAGGGGCACAGCTGTCCCAGGCATGACTGCCCAGCAAGGCCTCACCATGGGGACAGAGGCGAGCAGTGACTCGGAGCCCTGCTCAGGATCCTCGATCCCAGTGTCCTCGATACCTGTGAGGTCCCACCAGCGCTGCATCACAGAAGTGCTAATTTACACTGTCATGACAGTAACGCCGACAGCTCCATGAGCAGCCTTTCCCTCATCACTCAGCAAACACCAAGGAAGGACAACAGCCTTGGACAGGAGAGGCCAGGCCACCCTCCACAGGATGTGTGCTGAAGACAAGACACAGGCACTGACAGCAGAGACAAGTCCTGCCTTGGGGTTGAGTTGCCACCTAGAAACTCACCTGTTGAAAATCCTAACCCAAGATCTCTGGAAACAGGTCACGTGGGTTTACTCAGTCAAGGTGATGTCATTAGCAGGGCCCTGAGTCTGTAGTCATCACCACTGTCCTTCTCAAAAGGGAGACATGGGCATGTGCAGTGGGGGACACTGTGAGGACACAGGGAGAAAACCACCCACATGCCAAGGTCATCGAGGCCACCGGTGGCTGCAGAGTGGCCTGGAATACTCCCCAGGTGCGCACATTGCTCCACATGCACCAACACACCCCTCAGGTGTGCACATATCTCCACGTATACAAGACATTCCCAGGTGTGGGGACATTAACCCATGTATGCCAAGAAGGCCCTGCCCATGAGTATCCCTCCAGAGGCAGTGAACCATACATTAAAGTGCACACCTGCCCTTGTGCCCTAAAGCTACGGGAACTTCATCATCTGCGATGCAGTGTCATCTGCGATGCAGAGCATGAGTAGAGACAGGGACAGAGACAGTAACGCATGAGTCCTCATCTGGGCCAGACTGCCCTAGTAAGAGAGAACCCTCAGGAAATGGGGTCAGAAGGCATCCCCGGGAGCCGGCCTGGTGTCTGTCAACCATCGTCTAAAGTCTCTAGGCCACTGGTCTGAAACCAGTCTGAAATTCCAATTTGGTTTTGGTGACCATCTATGGTTGGAGCTCACCTATAAAAATCTCTCTGCTGAGTGTAAATAAAGACCAAAATGTATAACAGGTACTGTGAAATAGGAAGACAATGTTCAAATGAGGAGGAGGGGAGGAGCTGAATGGAAGGTAGGGACATGGGGAAGAAAAGAATCAAACCATACCAGGTACATGGTACATGTACAAATTCTCTATGATGAATGTGATTATTATGTATAACTAAAATATGACAGTGAAATCTGATTGTTAAACAAAGAAGTCAAACTCCCTCAGCCTGGGTGTGATACATGTGTCCCTCTTGGGTGAACATGGTACCATGGAGAGCAGGGCAGGGTCTGCCAGGGCCAAGCCCCAGCCAGGGCTCTGACCTGCCATGGGCGACAGCTGGAATACACCAGCCTTCCTCTTGCAGAGATACAGCTGAGCAGGCAAGTTCCACACACACCTGTGCACACGTGCACCTTTCACACGCACACCTCAGGACACCGCCCGTGGGAGACCCGACTTGCCGGTGCAGCCTAGGCGTCAGCTCATCAGTAGGGAGCCAAGGAAGCGGAATTGGCCAGCTGCTGTGCTTACACTCGCTGCACCCAGCCCTCCCTCCCGTGAGTGTAGCCTGAGATGAGAGGAAGAGCGCCACGCTTCGGTGGGGCACACTGTCCCTCTGAAACACCACTCGGGCCCTGCTGTTTGGGCCGTGGGTGTGGAACAGACAAAGATTTGGAGGGTTCCCTGCCCTCCACCCCCCGGTGCTAGGGATTGAACCCAAAACCTTGGCACTGAGCTACATCCTTAGCCCTATTTTAATTGTTTATTTTGAGAAAAGACTTCTCTAAATTGCTAAATTCCCCAGACTGGGTTTGAGATCCTCCCTCCTCAGCCTTCCAGAGTGTTGGGATTATAGGTGTGCTCCACCACAACCCACGCTTCAGCAGTTCCAACCAGCAAGGAGCTGGCACCAACCGTAGCTCTCCACGAACCTGCCAGGAGAGACAGGAGTGCCCAGCCTTTGCCCACCCCAGAGGTTCTTGCCCAGCAGGTTTGGGCCAGAACCAGGGAACCAGGAAGGGCCCTGAAGCCCTGGTTTAGTTCACTGCACTCAGAACACTCTAGAGTTTGGCACCAGGGTCAGAAGCACCTGGCTGTTGCCCACACCTGAGATTTCAGACCCCTGCACAGCAGACATTTAAAATAAGATTATTTCCAGTCCCTAGAGGCGCCCTCCCACTAGCGTCCTGGAGCACCAGGAGATGAGAGCCCTATACTTACTCGCTGTCTGTCACGATGTAGCCAGGCTCCTCGCCCTTGGAAGGCCTGGCTTCCAACTGCAGGCCTTCACCTGGTGGGCCCCACTCTCCTGTCTGGGTGCCCTGAGCCTCCTGCGGTGCCTCTGGATCCCAGCTCTGGAGCCCTCCAAGCCCAGCGACCCTGGGTTCTGCATTCAGATTCTCCGATAGGTCTTTGGAGTATGTCTGACTCTTCACGTTCTCTACCCCCACGTCCTCTTCCTCTGAAGACAAGGAAGCCACAGAGTCCTCTGATTTCTTGTTCTCTGTTGGGAAGGCCTGCTCCAGGGGGAGCTCTCCAGGGAGGAGTGGGGACCTTTGGTCCTGCGGGACATCTCCAAGTCGGGCTCTCAGGTGATTGGCCTGGCAGAGAGAAAGCTCTCGTGAGGCACTGTGCATAGGCGAGATGGCAGAACTGAGATAGAGGGGGGCATTTGCATTGAAGTTATACCTCTGGCGTCACAACAGGCCACTTGGAAAGAGACCCTGGATGGAGGAAGAGTCCTTCCATCTCTCCCTGCAGCTCTCTCCAGGAGAGTCACCGCAGCCTGATGCGGAGGGGGGACTGTGCTTAAGGACCCCTAACATGCCCCACCCTTGCTGAAGAACCTGACTACAGTTGGTGCGGCTCTCCAGAATCCCCACGCGTGATGGCGAGGCCCCACCCCATCCTCAGACCAGACAGCAGTCACAACTGACTAGTGCCGCGTGTTTGCTGTGCTACCTACAGGCACACTACATACACTCTCGTGCCTGACTCCTCGGAGTCTCTGCAAGCACACCCACAGTCAGGGACCACCACGAGCCCCATTCGCAATGGGGCAGATGGAGCCATGGAGGCAGCAGCATTACTGAGGGAGCGGCACGTCCTGGGATACAGGCCTGGACACAGCATCATCTTCGGGTCCCTTGTCCTCACAGGGCACACGTGCCAGCTGACCCTGTCTCCCAGACAGGGGCTCCCTAGGCCCTTCACTGCATACCCTGACCAGGGAGTGTGGTCCCGACAGGGCTCATCTGCGTGTGCAATTCGGCTCCTGTGGCTACATGCTGGCGGTGGACAGAGCCTCGCTTAGCTCTCATCCGGGACTGTGCCCCACAGACCAGAGGTCAGGTGGTTTACAGAGAGGCTCGGAGGTGACTGGCAGACAGAACCTGCACTCGGGCTTCACTGATGTCGAGGCTGCAGCCTCCACCCACACAGGGAGCACCTGGGGGTGTCTCCACGGGCAGCGATAGCCAGTCTTCTGCTATCGCCGGAATGTGGTCCTGAGCATGAAATCATGTCGCTAAGGTTACATTAGCCAGAATCAGGGGCGGATTTGCCGTAGAACCTGCTTTACCAACCATATTTGCCTAGGAAATTAGGAAGGACCGTGAAGGCAGTCAGCCTTTTTTAACCAAAGACCACATGTGACTCCTTGCATTTTCTTTTTCTGCTTCTGAATATTTAAACAAAATAGTGGTCCACTGACACTGTCTGCTCATATTTGGATCCTGAATCACATGGGTATGTAGCATGTAAATTGCTGACCGGACTGGCCAATGCTGCTGAAGGAAAGGAGAAAATAATCTCCAGGGCTGGGGTTTCCCTGAGGAGGAGAGGAGGGGCCGATGGACCTCCAACACCCAATACCTGTGCTGAGGCAGCCGTGCTGGGTCCTGGCCACCACATGGTAGAATTGGCCAGTGGGAAGCACCTCGGGCTGGTGGCTCCAAAGCCACAGCCTCAGAGAATGCTGTCCTCAGCCACTGCCAAGCTCTCTGTCCCTTCCTACATTTGCTTCAAATGCTGCCAGTCCTTGCCAGCAGGCCTGAGCCACAGACCAGTAAGACAATCTGTTTAGAGGTTTATCCATGACTCTCTTCTCTACTCCAAGAACATTATATCACTGCAATTGCGTAAGAACTGGTTGTGCAGTTGTAAGGTTTGGTTAGTGAGAAAAGTCTCTAAAATAGGAAAAACAAATGCATTAACAAAGTGATGGGCACAGCTGATGACATGAGCTGCTGTCCCAATGGCGTGTCCAGCGGCCCCTCATGACGCTGGGACAGTACCGTGCTGCGGCTGTACTGGTTTTGGCCACACATGGTGACCAGCACTTGACCAGTGGCTGGTGCCACTGAGGAGCTATTGGATTCCACTTTTAACTCATTGACATTTGGGTTGACACTGCCATATGGGTGGCTGCTGTGCTGGGACCACTGCGGACCTCTGCAGGACATGCCCTGCGCCTGCCCCAAGCACAGGGGGCTGCGTCATGACTGTGACATATGTGTGCAGAGAAACTCAGAGAATATTGGTGTACTTGTTCTTATTACCTGTATTTCTTATGTCTCTACAGTGTGTAAAACTTAGTTTATAATCTGAAAATGGCCATTATTATGTGCTGATTACATGCATTTTGCACATACTCTTTCCATTTTTCTAGTTTAGGGACCATGAAGGTTTCGACCCCTCTTTTCTTAGGGGTGCACTTGCCTTTCACAACTGCTCTAAACCTCAAATAAGAGGATCACAACACAGTTGAAAGTGAGCCCAGCACATGGGGGCTTTGTCTTACCTCACTGGAGCCTGGGCTGCTGTCCTCCCATGCTCTGTCACCTGGAACAGACAGAAGTGTCACCACGACCTTGTCAGCATGAAACAGCCTCACCAAAGACAGACATGATGGTCAGGGCCCAGTCTGACCCACGAAGTGACCCTTTCTGTCCACAGCCCCAGACGGCATCTTGTAAACCAGGAGGGAGGGGACTCACAGCTGAGCAGGCCAGAAGCTGGCCAAGGAGTGTGCTTCCCAGGGGCAGGGCCAAGGTCCCCTTCGCGTTGGCCCCTACACAGAGCCCGCTACCCCACTCCAGGTACTGTGAGGGAAATATACAGTGAGGTGGCCGACCCAACTGTCGCACAGCTAGGGGACCCCACCGCCCTGACTCAGTGACCCCTCTGCAACTGATGTCCCCCTAGGTGAATGCCCTGCCTTCAACACCCAGGGGAGTGTGACCGGCTGCACACCCTCCAGCCCTTATTCTGCCACCCTTCAATAGCTTGGCTGCCTGATGCAGCACTTTGCCACGTGGCACCCACTGCCTTCTGCTGCGTGCTCCACCACCAGGCAGAGCTCCCACTCTGGGCAGGCCCATCCCATCAGCAGGGAAGGGGCCTTGCCATATCTCCCAGGCACTGGCCAGGGAGGCCCAGGGGCACTGCATCAATGTGGGTGTGGCTGTGGAGGGGGTGAGCTCCATGAGCCAGACAGCCAGAGGACCTTTATTATTCAAATATCTGGCAGTATCCACTCATAGTAGGATCCAAACTAAAACCCTCTCCATCCTCCCTGCTCTCCTAATCCCGGGCCCCAGCACAGAGGAACAAAACGCCTCACAGAAAGCAATCTGCCCTTCAACCTCACTGCTCCAGCAGGCTTAGTCTGTTAGGAGAGCTTTTAGAGGCAAGAGTTCCAACAAACGGAAATCATCACTACAAATCCCCTCTTCCCAGCAGAGACCAAGCCGCGGCTGGGAGCAGCGTCTACCCATGGTGTCACAGCCTCGTCCCCTCCCCACACCACCCCAACTGCAGATATCACGGGAGTGAGGTCACCTTGGAGCGCAGCTTCCAGGCCTCCCAGCAGCTCCTCTGGCTGTCCCTCAGCTCCTTGCCTGGGGCTGGCCTGGCCTTCTGCTGGACGTTCATCTTGCCTCGCAGAAGTAGCAATCATATCTGCCATCCCCTCCAGCCCAGCTGGGGCCCCATGCTCCACACCAGGCTGCTGCCACCTCAGATCCTTCAGAAGACTCTGGACAAGCGCTTCTGGACACAGAAGGCACAAGGACATAGTGGGTTGTGCTGTGGCAACCAGACCACAGGGTGTTGGTGTCATGTTGGTGGTAAAACCCAAGGTGCTCTGGCCAGGCTCAGGGGAATCAGGACAAGCTTATTGTCCTGGCTGGGGACAGAGGATGGCCTCTGGGGAACCACTCAAGACTGGGCAGGAATAAGCCATAAGAAGTTGCTTCCCTCTTGCTTGGAGAGCAGATCTCAGGCCTGAAGGAGCGCACAGAGGCCAGCACCCCATCGGCCTGTGCCACCGTGGACATAGTCAGCTGCCATTTCCCCTTAGCACACACAGTAGGGGAGAGCTCAGTGGAACCCTGGTAGCATGGCTGACCCACTCCACGCACATATGGCAGCCCTGTCCTGTGTGGTACTCAAAAGTCAGTAAGAGAGGGGAAGCTCAGGGTATCCCACATGGGAGTTACACATACCAGGCCCCCGTGACAGCAGAAGGATGTGGTTCCCCTCACACAGCAGCTGGAGCATAGCTAATGGAACTACAGAAGTCATTTGTCTTATCAAGGGACACTCTCCTCAGTGAGAGCTGGGAACTGGAGGTGGAAGGCCTACAGCCATGGAATATCCAGACCCTCCGCTGGTGTTCTGTCTATGTCCAACCCTCTGCCCTCCATCCCTGGCAAGGATGGATGGTGTGACTGAAGATCGTCACTGACCATGTGGCAGAGTGAAAAGCCTACTGGAGAGGTGACAAGTCATGGGACGCTGAACTCATGAGGTTCGCAGCTGGGGTGCTACAAGGAAGGGCCCAGGAGGAGGTGGTCACTGGGGCCTTTGGAGGCTGTGTCTTCCAGGCCAACCTCTTCCCTTAGGCTCTGCTTCCTGTCTACCACCAAACGGGCAGCTTCACTCTACCAGGCACTTCCACCATAACACTTCTGCCTTGGATCCAGCCAACAATCCTTAAACTATGAGCCACATAAGCCTGTCTCCCTTCCAGCTGTGGTACTGGGTATTTTGCCCAGCAATGGGAGAAATGACCAACACCAACAACTCCAGCTGTCCACCCTGCATTCAGATGGTGTCATGGTTTGTGTCAGTGGCCTCCACAAACCTCATGCAATCATGGACGCTGCCAAATCTAGTGTTTGTGATTGGTTTGTTGTCTAGCGCTCATATTGGTGGTATGAGTGCTACACCTGCCCAGGGGTGGAGCCAGTATACAGTGTAGGTAGGAAGAAGGTATGTCTCTCTCTCTTGCCAGTTTGCACCTTGCTGTTTGCAGCTGGCCATGAATAGCAGCCCACCATGCCACCCTGCTTTGCAGCCAGCTGAGTACAGACTGAAACCTTCAACTTATAAGACATAAACCTTTCTTTCCCTCACTTTGGGAGTCAGGTATTTTGTCTCAGCAGTGAGAAAAAAGGAACCATGACAGATGGAAAGGAACATGAGGCAGGAGGGTGCTGATCTTGAGACCCTTTCCATCCAAGCTGTGTCTGACTGCATGGTGGAAAAGTCGTCACCCCCCACTTCTCTCTTCCACACTGCCCCCTAGCCCCTTCCCCAGGTGAAGTGGGAATATGTCTATTGGTCTCATTTCAGTACGGCCCAGGATCCAGTCATCTCTCTGTGCTCGACCCTGACTTTCTGCCTGCTTATGCACCTGACAATGCTGATGGATCACTTTACAGTCAGAGAAGACAAGATAGAAATGGTCCTAAGAGGTCTCCACCCGCAGTAGCCCCAGGCAAGTGCCTATGGCTGAATGCTTGCCATCGAGGGGACAGTAGTGAGGGACAAGGCAGAGACCCTGGATTATATGGCAAGGTGCTTGCTCTCGCCTTGTCATTTTGTGCAAGCGCCAAGGTGATGCTTCCCTTCCACGGGACGGGCAGCACGAGCACTTGCACGGCCATCTGGAAAACACCCTAAAACACAGTACTTGTGGCCTTCAGATGAGAAGAGGCATCTCAGACCCACACTCACACACGGAATTGCAGCCAGGCGTCGCCTTCTTGTCTCTGTGCTACGATCTGAGCCCCTACATTCTCTCCTGTCTGTGCAGCAAAGTCATTCAGGGGTCCAGTGCCAACAACAAAGGAGGTGATGCACTTGCCTCAAAGAAAATGGAAATCAGGCAGGAGGAGCAGACGGAGCTGAGGAGAGTATGGCTACAGCCTGACCTGCCCTCCAGAAGGGAACGGTCCATTGGTTGAGACCACACCACTGCCCAGGGGTTGCTCCCCCAAGCATCCAACCACAGAAGTCCACAGGAATCACCTTGAGGAGAAGCTTCACCTGAGGAGAAGTGTCCCTCATATGGCACCACTGTTCCCATGCCCCTGCCTCCTGTGGTAGACAGGCGAGAGCAGTGACCTCCATGGCCAAACACAGAGGCAGCACGGTCACAGAGGTGGCAGACAGGCCAGACACTTGGGAATCTCAGACTTTGTATGAATCTCACCCGAGGGATGGACAGGGAGGAGCACTTTCTGTGGAACCCCAACTGACCAGTGCCACGAGCATTCAGCTAACCAATCTCACTGCTCAAGAACCAGGCAGGGACCTAGAAATGATGGCATGGCTGGAGACCACCTCTTGGACAACCAGTTACTTTAAACGTGGGCACAAGCCATAATGGGGAGCCACATAGACCACTGCTTTCAACTCAGATCTGTCTGTCACCCTGTACAACCAAGCCAGAATGAGGGAGTGTTGGGCACCGGAGCTAGCCTGAGGCTGCAGGTACTTGGGCCAGCGCCACAGATACAGACCTCAGTGTGCCAGCATCACTTGGGCAGCAGCCTGAGCTGGCATCATCAGGCCAGAGTCCCATGAGGAGGGTGGTTCAGGGGCACTGCTGTGCCTTCTTGGAAGCCACATAGCTCAAGGGGGCCAAGGAGGTGACCAGTGAATAAAAGTTCTCAAAGTTAGGATTTCTTGCACTGATAGGTACCTGCTGCCAAGACATGGGTGTTTCTGAGTCTGGGAAGGTTTATACAGATGGCGTTTGTGCACATGTGTGTCTGCCTGTGTATATCTCTGTGTGCAGTGTGTGTACCTGTGTGGATGTGGATGTGTGTGTCTAGGTCTAAGTGTATGTCTATGTGTGTGTTGGGAAGACACAGTTCAGACTAGGAAGGAAGGCCAGCTAGGAAGGAAGCCATGAGGAAAATGATGCTGCAAAGCACACCCCTGTCAACACCTTCCTCCAAAACATCTGAAGTCCAAGAGCCCACTCCTGTCCAAGGATGGGACCAGAGTGGTGGGTGTCAGCTGGGGGACACTCCAGGGGTGGGTGCTGCTCCAAGGAAAAGGGGACCAGAGCCTGGATTGAGAGTGTGGCCACACAAGGAGAGATGTTCTGCCAGGAGTGCTCCTTACGGAGGGCTGTCACCTACCCTCCCACAACACAGAGCCACACACCCACCCTGAGCATGTCTTCAGGACAAGAACTCACAGTGACTGTGTTCCCCATGCCACTCCTGCTCTCTTGTCATGGTGGGAGGAACAGTGTCACTTGCATCTCAGTAGACAGTACGCTTGGCCACACATAGAACCTGACTGTGGACATGGGGCAGGGGAGACTGGCAGCTGCAGCCCCAGAGCCACCAAGGATGGCTGAGGAGTGGAGCAGGGTCTGTACGGCCAGGAAGCAGGGAGACAGACAGCAAAGAGGGTGTCGCTCTGGGGATAAAGCCAGCAGAGTCAGGCGCAGGCCAGGGTCTATTGGGCCTGTCATTACAGCATGACTGAGCACTGCCAGCTCCCCAGTGAACAGCACTGCCTTCTTGCTTGGGCCCAAGGATTCCAGAACCTGTAGGACCTTCTCCCTTTTATGGTTGTGGCTAAGGCTCTGGGTCCCACCCACCACCTGCTCCTCCCTGTGTACTGTGTCCTGGGCTTGCTGATCTAGATTCCCAGGAAGCAGACCAGACTGCCCCCCATGGGAAAAGCACTGTGTGTGTCCCAGTATGATTCCACAGAGCAGAGAGGAATAGAGCCACAAGTTCTGGCTGTGGAGTCTCAAGAGGGCCCTAGTCCTGAGTTGTGGCCCAGATGAACCAGAGGTACAAGTGTTATAGTGTGTGAATCTCATACCTCAGTTTCCTTATCTATAAAATGAGGACAAGTGAGACAGGAGGGCACTTACCTGGTACCCTACACGTCCTGTGTGTTTTGTAGATAACAAATACATAGTGATGACTAGACCATGACGAGGGCTTGTATGAGTCCCTCATTGCCCTTCACCTTTTTTGACCCATTTTGAGACCCAAATACTCGAATCTCTGGTAGGTGCTGGCTACAGCTCACTGTGTGCCATGAGTAAGAAGCACAGAACACATCAGGGAGGTCAGCCATGCTGGGAAACTACTGCCGCCCACTGCGCTCAACCACCAACCTAAAATTATATATCATGAGACTGTCTTTGCCAAAGTATAAGCCTATATCCAAAAAGTACAAATTTCAGTTATCAAGATCAGACCCCAGGATCCACTGAGCCATTATCCATCCAACCATCCTTCAATCCATCCACCCTTCCATCTATCCATCCATTCATCCAATTGGCCAGTCGCTGATACACCCACCCATCCACCCATGCACTGATCAGTCTACTTACCCATTTACATGTCTATCCCTCATCATCCACCCACCCACCCTCTCTCACCCATCTACTCACCTATTGTCCATTATCTATGTATCCGCCCATTGCTCATTAGCCACTCATTCATCTACCCACTCATTCAATCAGTGATCCATATATCTACCCATCCACCTGTCCATTTCAGCAACTTGTCTTGGGCAAATATTGTGTTTAGAGCCCAGGAGATTTTATTATAGGAAATGATAGCAAATTAAAGGCAAATTTTTTCTATGGAGTTACAATATTGTCCAAACACACACACATACCCCAAAATGTTGTAGGCTGAGACTGTCTTAGACACTGGAAAGTACAAGCAAACTTAGAATGGGTCAACTACTAAGACATGCAAGAAGGGTGGGTGACAACATCTTCAGTCATTTGTCTTTTCTCCTAAAACAGACAAGTATTGTGCTATGACACTGGAAAACAGTCACTGATTAAAGTGTATGTAAAGGAAGTTTCGTCCCTGAATTTCAATTAAACAGTTTTCAAGCTGTCATAATTTATTTGTAAGCCACTCCCTGTATCTTACCACCTCCAAAAGTAATAATTAAATTTGGCATAACTACCAGACATGGAGCAGGGAGAGCCAAGAGGGCAGCTGAGCCTCCCCCTGTAAGCTGGCCAGCGTGCAGGCTGAGGAGTAGCCCCTGCACCCCCTGCCCCCCACGAGCAGCGCGCTGATTCGGAGGAGCTGTATCGTTCGATGAACTTTGAAGCTGAAGCCACATAACTATTTAGAGGACAACAATATGCAGCATAGTACCTATTGTAGATTTCCTACTGACTTATCACTGTTTGGATTCATTTCTTCTTCTGTTTTATTCCCTTTAAAATTATATGTAAAAATTTGACATAACTATGACATCTTTTCACTATAAACCTTTAAAATACAAAAACCATAAAACATTTTTGCAAAAAATATAAAACATTATTTTTAATTTCTAAATAAATGTAACCCAATTATTTTACTGATTTGTAATAGATAAACATAAATTACATCTTTTGATAAGAAAAAAACCTTACAATATAATTTTGGAATATTGAGTTTCCTTGAGCAAAAAGTGTCAAGAATATATTTCAAAAAGAAAATTAATAAAATATTTTAAAAATGAGATAGAATAAAATGTAAGCAAAACCATTTTCGGTGCAGTTAAGCCTCATGAAGACGTGGGATTTAAGTGATCAGTATTGTGGTAACGCAGCACAAAGATGAGAAAATGCCATTACTGGACCCAAGGGGCTGCCACAGCCAGGTTCTACCCACAGAGGCCTGCTGAGGTCAGTGTTGCCCCTTCAGGCACGGGACTTCCGGAGCCCCCATGTGCGGCCTGCCATGGGTTCCCAAAACACTTTCCAAGGCAGGGAAGTAGATTGAAATCTTCCTGAGAAGTGGTAGATCCAACAACTAGAAAATCCAGCCAGCAAGCTGCTGCCCTTTGAGTCTCTCGTAAGCTGAGTGAGAGCTCTGGGTTTTTGGAATCATCCTTGATTTGCTGGTGTCAATCCTAAGGGGCCTAAAGATACAACCACTACCCACTTGGTTTAGTGCCAACAGCAGCTGGCCAGTGTGGAAGGAAAATAGGTGGATGGTGGCCTGGTGGCCATGCTGCGAGATGGCAGAGAATGAGTCTAGTGTGACGCACCAGAGCCAGGCTGAGAAACTCACAGCAGCCCAAAGCACCCTCTGACACTCTGCCACACACCACCTGGGCGGGACTAACATAAGGCATGCACACTGGTCAAAGGCAGCTCGGTCAGACCAGAAATCCTACAAAGCCACAGCAACATGGCTGATTGTCTCCTGGAGACAGCCACCATGGAAACCCTGCATGTCCTGGAGTCAGATCTGGGTTCATATCCCATCCTGTCAGCACAGTCCTAGAGATCTAAGGCAGCCTGTTCAGCCTCCTCCCCATCTAGGATCTCATTTGTGTCAAGTGGAGGGACACACCTCTACACGTGTGGCCAGCAAGGAATGAAATGCAATAGATAGGTCACCCTCCACATGGTAATGGGGAGTGCCATTGGTCTCAAAGGCACAGTCCCAACAATCTGTCTCTCTTGTGGTCAGCACACAGCTTTGCTTGGTCTGTCTTCATCAACCTCCCCTTAGACAGAGGACAAGTGCCCTATGGCCCCCATGGCAGGCACATACATCTTGCAAAGGGACCCCTCCTTCTCCAGAAGGCAGAGGTCAAAGGAAAGGAGGACACTTAGCAAGGTTCCTATAGTGACTGCGACAAAAGCTCAGTCCAGTCCATTTCAGTCCATATGATAAAATACAGCCCCTAAAACCACCTCCTGCCACCTACAGCCTCTGAGGTTACCGTTGGTGACCAGCTGCCAAGGGAGACTGCTATAGGTTATATGTTCCTTTGTTCCCCCCCAGGCCTCATGTAATATGGAGGCGAGTGAATCCAGCATTTGTGATTGATTTGGTATCTAGCGCTCAGATTGATATTGGGAAGAAGGCGAGACTTTCTCTTTTGCTTTTGCTTTTGCTGTTTGCAGCCAGCCATGAATGGCAACCTGCCACGCCACAGGCCACTTGAAGCCAGCTGAGTATGAACTGAAACCTCCAATCTGTAAGAATTAAACCTTTCCTTCCCTAACTTTAGGCATCAGGTATTTTGTCTCAATGACAAGTAAAAGGTAACTAAGACAGAGACAGTGGCACCCCTCAGTGCCGCTGCACAAGTGCCACAGTGAACCTGCTCCACAAGCCTCCTTCACACACCTCCACACTGCACTGAGTCACTGCAAGGGCACTGCTGTCAGTCATCTGAGGATGAACTGGGTGAAGAAAGACTGAAAGTCCAGCCTTCCCAGTGGACCAAAGGATCAGGCACAGACAGTAGTCAGAAACCATGAGCATCAAAGTGACTGATATTTTTGCTCCATCCACTGATGTACAATTCCACGATCTGGCCAGCTGATAATGACACTTTAAGTAGCTCTCAATGCTTCAAGAGGGCTCTGGTAGGGCAATTATATGAAATGTCAGGAAATCAACCAGGGAGGGCTGGAGAGGAGATCGAGTTACAATGGCTCTGCACACATTCCCGCTGAAGTTCTAACCCACTGAAATTTTGTCTCTGCGGGTCTCTCAAGCTAAGTGCTGCCTGCTCTCAAAGGCAGTCTACAGAACTGCTCTCACGAAGCTATAAGTCACACAAAACAGTTCTTGCTGCTGAACAGCTTCGCTAGTGTATTTATAGGATGGGACACAGTTTAGCCACACCTGGACACTGGCTGTCCTCAGCATCCTCATTCTCACCCTCATCATCCTTACCATCCTCACCATTATCACCACTCACCATCGACACTACCACCACCTTCACTGCCTTCACCACCACCGTCACCATCACCTTTACCATCACCGTCCCCATTACCACCATCACCATCTTTACTGCCACCATCACAACCATCACCATCTTTACCACCCTCACCACCACCCTCACCACCACCACCAACATCACCTTCACTACCACATCATCACCTTTACCACCACCACCATCACCATCTTCACCACCACCACCACCACCATCACTATCATCACCACCATTACCACCACCACCACCATCGCCAGCACTATTACCACCTTTGCCACCACCACCACACCATTTTCACTATCATCACTGTCACCATCATCACCACCATCTCACCACCACCATCACCACTGCTATCCACACCACTATACTCAGCGCTACCATCGTCACCATCATTGTGAGGAATTGGTTGTGTCCCTTTTGTTTGAAGAGCACACAGCATAATTGTTGGAGTTCAGTCCTTGGATGTTTGCAAAGGATTCAGATAAATTCAGAAGGAGCCTATTGTTTTGCTGCTTTGGGTTTCTAGCAGAAGACATGGATATAACTTGTCAACTTGTCTATTCTCACTGGAAACAACACCATGATGGCAAAAAGTGTTCTCCTTCCAATTTGAGGGACTACTGGCATAGATCCCTTCTTGGTGAGTGAGTTCTAGGTGGCATAGACCCCTCCTTGGTGAGTGAGTTCTAGGTGGCATAGATCCCTTCTTGGTGAGTGAGTTCTAGGTGGCATAGACCCCTCCTTGGTGAGTGAGTTCTAGGTGGCATAGATCCCTTCTTGGTGAGTGAGTTCTAGGTGGCATAGATCCCTTCTTGGTGAGTGAGTTCTAGGTGGCATAGACCCCTCCTTGGTGAGTGAGTTCTACAGGGCATAGACCCCTTCTTGGTGAGTGAGTTCTACGTGGCATAGACCCCTTCTTGGTGAGTTCTAACAACCCTGATTGCAGGCCCTGTTGCTCAGCCAGGCCATGTGAGTTCACACTCATGGGACTCTGCTCACCCAGCCTAACTTTACGCTGCGTGCAATAGCAAGGCAGAGAAGAGCACTGCTTAAGTAATTGCAGTGAGTGGTGAGGAATGGAGGTAAAATTTCTCTGTCCCTCTTTTTCTTCTTCTCTCCCTCCATTTTTTCCTTTTTTTTTTTTTTTTCTGTGCTGAGCATTGATTCTAGGGCCTCACATGTGCCAGGCAAGTGCTCCAACACTGAGCTACCCCTGAGCCTCAAGCTGCTTTCTAAAGCAGCATCACCGGCTTCTCACTAGCGGGTTCACATGCTCAAATACTACCTGGTTTACAACAGGGAAGGCAGCTGAGCCCGGGCTGGTGGCCAAGGCCAGGCCAGAATATAACCCTTTCCAGGGATGGCTACTAACAACTATACAGTAACTTAGTGACACAAGCCTGCACTCAGAGGAAGACTCTGAATGGTAAGATTAGCTGGCAACATCTGCAGTGTCAAGTGAGATGGTTACGAGCAGGCGTGTGGATAACACACCTTTGCCATTAGTTATACAGTGTGGCATCAGACCAAACAACCACTCCCAGCACCCAGTGGCCTCAGGACTCAGCTCCCTGCCTGGAGCCCCGGCTGCACTCACTGGAATGGAAGGACTCCTCCTTGTCCCTCACAAGCTGGTGTCTTCCGTCAGAGGTCACTGCCAAACTGGAATGCTCAGGCTAGAGGAGGGAAGATGTGGACAGGGACAGGAAGGGTGACATGTGGGGCTTATATGAAGGGCATACATTTGTCCTGCATTCCAGGAGCCTGCTCATTAGAGCGACCACAAAACCATTAGAGACAGAAGATGAGGATGTGCACGACTGAACGTGTTGCCTGTGGATGAACTGCGACCCTCAGCCTCTAACAGAGGCAAATTTCTACTCAGTGCAGTCACCATGAGAAGTAAAGCTTGGTGCAGTGTCCTGTGAGGGCAGGATGGGGTGCCTCGGCTCCCCAAGGCCTACAGGCTGCGTTCCTACCATCAGTAGCAACGGGGAGGGACAGCACACAGCCTTCCCGGGGATCGAGGCCTGGCTGAAGGGAAGTCAAGCAAAAGTGCTCAGAAAAGGAATGTACTCAGTGCCACTAAACAAGGTTAACAAAGAAAGCCATGCACACCTGTAATCCCAGCACTCTGGGAGGCTGTAGCAGAAGGATCGAAAATCTGAGACCAGTCTGGGCAGTTTATTGATTTCATAAGACCCTGTCACAAAATACAAAATGACTAGGAAGTCCCTTTAAAAAATTTAAGTTAGCATAGTTAAAATATTTTATGTAGTTTATGTAATTTTACAGATTTAAAGAGAAAAGTGCAAAAAGAACAAAGAAGGTGGAGGCCACGTGGCACAGTCCTGAGGCTGTTTTGCAGGCAGGGGCCGGAAAGGTGCGTGCAGCCTGAGGCAGCAGGCTGAGGGCTGACCACTCCGGGCTCTGAGGAGAAAACCGACAGTGTCCTCTCTGCGTAGCTATTCATCAGCTGTATATACTGGCCACTTATTATTTTCTCAACTAGCAAAGGGAGCAGCCAATCATCTTGTACAAAGGCTGATGCCCACAGTGGACTGATCATGAAGGGGCTGCCCCCGGCCGGCTGCGTGCTACAGTGACTGGAATGTGAGAGTCCCTCTCTGTACCCCACAGCTCACTTGCTGTCTTTCTGGTGACCCCATCGCACACAGGGCTCCTAGCTTCAAGTGCTTTTAAAGCTTTTGGAAAGGAAGAGTTGCAAATAATGAATAAAGGAAGGGAGAGGAACTGTTTTCTAAGTTTTTACCAAATGAACCTCTGCTGTCTGTGGCAGGTCAGTATCCTGTGTGTGCCGTGAACCAGGGAGAGGTATGGGTGGGGACACAGACACAGTGGTCACACCTGGGACTGGATGATGCTGCAGGGCTGTGCCTCCTTGGGTATCATCATGGGACATGGCCCCCCACTTGGCAAATGTCCTGCTTGGGGCCTTGAGGACATCCAGTTCCCTGGGGCCACCCACCCTCACAAATCTGTGAAAATGCACACCCTGAAAATGTGGCAGACAAATGAGAAGGCAGTGGACACTGGACCTGTCCACCCACCTTGTTGCCCTCTAGGTGAAGCTGGGCTTTTTGGAGGGACTGCAGTGCCCCTGTCCTCCCAGCAATTAGTCTCCTGGGTACCTTC